>VIBL01000179.1:0-600000 GCA_008271625.1 Lutraria rhynchaena
TCTTCGCGGTGCATAGGCACCGACATCCTGACTCTTCAGGTTTATAGTTCCATCATAATAATGATGATCTTGATGCTGGGTTATCTCCTATAGGTTCCATGACACACTGTGTCATGTCACCATTTTGAAGGCCCAGATCTGAAGTCAACACATCCGACTGCTGAAATAAGAAAAAGACCTTCGTCAATCCCCAACAGACGAGAATGGTTTTCATGCACAAAACAATCATGAAAAATAGGATTACTAGGAATGCATCAACGCCAGTGTAAAACTGATCATTTAGATTTAGCTCTGAACTGACCGACAGAAAAATGTCAACAGACCATCGACCCAACAACACCAACCAAACTACAAATGCTAAGAACAAATCAACAACAATACTTACGTTTTGGTGCTGAGCACCGTACGTTTGAGTCCGACCTTGGTGACCATTGAAACCAAGGCATTGTAGTGGTCTATCCATTCGTGGTGATGCTGAATTATCTCATAGTGATGCCACGGCACAGGGTGCCATGTCACCATAATGAGGGAAGAATAAACAAAACAAAACAGAAGGCGGTTAGTATAAGTCCAACAGATAAGTCAAATGTAAAACTAACTTTTACAATTAATACACAATCTGCTTTTAACAATTTTCTACTAATTCCTGATATACATTGAATCTAAAAGCATCCTATTCTTTTACTATCTAAAATAACACTCTGAAAACTGATTTTGAATAATTCATTACTTATTTCTTTTATTTAAGTTATCAATTAACTATAAAACAATAAAAAACTTGGCAGGCCTAATGCTGAATCCCCACCCCAGTAGGAAAACCTACCGGAGCCCGGCCGGAAGGGATTCGACATGTCGACCTTGATGCCTTACTAATGAATAATGATTTTTACATTGAATCTAAAAGCATCCTATCTTTTTACCATTTAATATAACTCTGTGCTCAAAATTTTTGAATAATTAAATAATAATTTTTATTTTACAAATCCAACTTTAAACACATTTGCTTGTTCCAACATTAACTAAAGAACAAATATCGAGTGGCAACAATTCTTACGTGTTTCTGCTGTGCGCCAAACAGTTCATCCTGACCTTGGCGACCATTGAGGCCAAGGCATTGTGGTCTATTCATTCGTGGTGATGCTGAATTATCTCATAATGATGCCACGGCACAGGGTGCCATGTCACCATAATGAGGGAAGAATAAACAAAACAAAACAGAAGGCGGTTAGTATAAGTCCAACAGATAAGTCAAATGTAAAACTAACTTTTAGAATTAATACACAATCTGCTTTTAACAATTTTCTACTAATTCCTGATATACATTGAATCTAAAAGCATCCTATTCTTTTACTATCTAAAATAATAATATGCAAACTGATTTTGAATAATTCATTATTTATTCATTTTATTTATCAATTAACTATAAAACAAAAACAAAAAAATTGGCAGGCGTGATGCTGAATCACCCCCACAGTAGGAAAAACCTACTGGCGCCCAGGGGGCATTCAACATGTTGACCTTGATGCCTTAGTAATGAATAATGATTTTTACATTGAATCTAAAAGCATCCTATCTTTTTACCATTTAATATAACTCTCTGCTAACAGATTTTGAATAACTGAATAATGATTTTTATTTTACATATCCAATTTTAACACATTTGCTTGTTACAATACTAACTGAAGAACAAATAATATCGAGTGGCAACAATTCTTACGTGTTTCTGCTGTGCGCCAAACAGTTCATCCTGACCTTGGCGACCATTGAGACCAAGGCCCTGCCAACAATCCGTGAGCTGAACTTCCATCTGTTGCTGGGTTCCCTCAATGAGGGTCGACATCTAGTAGACTACACATCCAACTGCCGAAACAAATAACAAAGGCCCTCATCAATGTACAACTAATGGATACAATATGCATGTTCATCTTACACACAATGGTGATAATACAAATTCTTGAGAATATCCCATATCTACAAAATATGTACAGATCAAATAGATTGAAACATTGACAAACTTAACAAAACAGAAGCAAGCAGACGACTAACACCACAGAACTGACTGGAGTATGAATGTCAACAAAAACCAATACTTACGTTTTGGTGTCGAGCACCATGCCCTTGACCCTGACCTTGGCGACCACTGAAACCAAGGCCTTGCCTTCAATCCGTGTGCCGATCTCCCTTATGAAGCCTTATGACTTCTTCGCGTGCATAGGCACCGACTTCCTGACTCTGCAGGTTCCAGTTCCATCATAATGATGATGATCTTGATGCTGGGTTATCTCCTATAGGTTCCACGACACACTGTGCCATGTCACCATTTTGAAGGCCCAGATCGGGAGTCAACACATCCGACCGCTGAAATAAGAAGAGAACCGTGTCAATGCCCAACAGGAGAGATCAGTTTTCAAGTACAAAAATGATGAGAAATTACCATTAGTAGGAATGCATTAACGCCTCATTTAGATTTAGTTCTGAACTGACCAACAGAAAAATTGCCAACAGACCACTAACCTGACAGCACCAACTGAACCACAAATGCTAAGAACAAATCAACGACAATACTTACGTTATGGTGCTGAGCACCATGCCCTTGACCCTGACCTTGGTGACCATTGAGACCAAGGCCTTGCCCTCAATCCGTGTGCCGATCTTCATATGAAGTCCAAAGACTTCTTCGCGGTGCATAGGCACCGACTTCCTGACTCTTCAGGTTTATAGTTCCATCATAATAATGATGATCTTGATGCTGGGTTATCTCCTATAGGTTCCACGACACACTGTGCCATGTCACCATTTTGAAGGCCCAGATCTGAAGTCAACACATCCGACTGCTGAAATAAGAAAAAGACCTTCGTCAATCCCCAACAGACGAGAATGGTTTTCACGCACAAAACAATCATGAAAAATAGGATTACTAGGAATGCATCAACGCCAGTGTAAAACTGATCATTTAGATTTAGCTCTGAACTGACCGACAGAAAAATGTCAACAGACCATCGACCCAACAACACCAACCGAACTACAAATGCTAAGAACAAATCAACAACAATACTTACGTTTTGGTGCTGAGCACCGTACGTTTGAGTTCGACCTTGGTGACCATTGAAACCAAGGCATTGTAGTGGTCTATCCATTTGTGGTGATGCTGAATTATCTCATAGTGATGCCACGGCACAGGGTGCCATGTCACCATAATGAGGGAAGAATAAACAAAACAAAACAGAAGGCGGTTAGTATAAGTCCAACAGATAAGTCAAATGTAAAACTAACTTTTACAATTAATACACAATCTGCTTTTCACAATTTTCTACTAACTCCTGATATACATTGAATCTAAAAGCATCCTATCTTTTTACCATTTAATATAACTCTCTGCTAACAGATTTTGAATAACTGAATAATGATTTTTATTTTACATATCCAACTTTTAACACATTTGCTTGTTACAATACTAACTGAAGAACAAATAATATCGAGTGGCAACAATTCTTACGTGTCTCTGCTGTGCCTTGGCGACCATTGAGACCAAGGCCCTGCCAACAATCCGTGAGCTGAACTTCCATCTGTTGCTGGGTTCCCTCAATGAGGGTCGACATCTAGAAGACTACACATCCAACTGCCGAAACAAATAAAAAAGGCCCTCATCAATGTACAACTAGTGGATACAATATGCATGTTCATCTTACACACAATGGTGATAATACAAATTCCTGAGAATATCCCATATCTACAAAATATGTACAGATCAAATAGATTGAAACATTGACAAACTAAACAAAACAGAAGCAAGCAGACGACTAACCCCACAGAACTGACTGGAGTATGAATGTCAACAAAACCAATACTTACGTTTTGGTGTCGAGCACCGTGCCCTTGACCCTGACCTTGGCGACCACTGAAACCAAGGCCTTGCCTTCAATCCGTGTGCCGATCTCCCTTATGAAGTCCAAAGACTTCTTCGCGGTGCATAGGCACCGACTTCCTCACTCTGCATAATTTCATAGTTTCATCATAATGATGATGATCTTCATTCTGGGTTATCTCCTATAGGTTCCACGACACACTGTGCCATGTTACCATTTTGAAGGCCCAGAGCGGGAGTCAACACATCCGACCGCTGAAATAAGAAGAGAACCGTGTAAATGCCCAACAGGAGATATCGGTTTTCAAGTACAAAAATGATGAGAAATTACCATTAGTAGGAATGCATTAACGCCTCATTCAGATTTAGTTCTGAACTGACCAACAGAAAAATTGCCAACAGACCACTAACCGACAGCACCAACTGAACTACAAATGCTAAGAACAAATCAACAACAATACTTACGTTATGGTGCTGAGCACCATGCCCTTGACCCTGACCTTGGTGACCATTGAGACCAAGGCCTTGCCCTCAATCCGTGTGCCGATCTTCATATGAAGTCCAAAGACTTCTTCGCGGTGCATAGGCACCGACTTCCTGACTCTTCAGGTTTATAGTTCCATCATAATAATGATGATCTTGATGCTGGGTTATCTCCTATAGGTTCCACGACACACTGTGCCATGTCACCATTTTGAAGGCCCATATCTGAAGTCAACACATCCGACTGCTGAAATAAGAAAAAGACCTTCGTCAATCCCCAACAGACGAGAATGGTTTTTGACACACAAAACAATCATGAAAAATAGGATAACTAGGACTGCATCAACGCCAGTGTAAAACTGATCATTTAGATTTAGCTCTGAACTGACCGACAGAAAAATGTCAACAGACCATCGACCCAACAACACCAACCGAACTACAAATGCTAAGAACAAATCAACAACAATACTTACGTTTTGGTGCTGAGCACCGTACGTTTGAGTCCGACCTTGGTGACCATTGAAACCAAGGCATTGTAGTGGTCTATCCATTCGTGGTGATGCTGAATTATCTCATAGTGATGCCACGGCACAGGGTGCCATGTCACCATAATGAGGGAAGAATAAACAAAACAAAACAGAAGGCGGTTAGTATAAGTCCAACAGATAAGTCAAATGTAAAACTAACTTTTACAATTAATACACAATCTGCTTTAAACAATTTTCTACTAATTCCTGATATACATTGAATCTAAAAGCATCCTATTCTTTTACTATCTAAAATAACACTCTGAAAACTGATTTTGAATAATTCATTACTTATTTCTTTTATTTAAGTTATCAATTAACTATAAAACAATAAAAAATTTGGCAGGCCTAATGCTGAATCCCACCCCAGTAGGAAAACCTACCGGAGCCCGGCCGGAAGGGATTCAACATGTCGACCTTGATGCCTTACTAATGAATAATGATTTTTACATTGAATCTAAAAGCATCCTATCTTTTTACCATTTAATATAACTCTGTGCTCAAAATTTTTGAATAATTAAATAATAATTTTTATTTTACAAATCCAACTTTAAACACATTTGCTTGTTCCAACATTAACTAAAGAACAAATATCGAGTGGCAACAATTCTTACGTGTTTCTGCTGTGCGCCAAACAGTTCATCCTGACCTTGGCGACCATTGAGACCAAGGCCCTGCCAACAATCCGTGAGCTGAACTTCCATCTGTTGCTGGGTTCCCTCAATGAGGGTCGACATCTAGAAGACTACACATCCAACTGCCGAAACAAATAACAAAGGCCCTCATCAATGTACAACTAGTGGATACAATATGCATGTTCTTCTTACACACAATGGTGATAATACAAATTCCTGAGAATATCCCATATCTACGAAATATGTACAAATCAAATAGATTGAAACATTGACAAACTAAACAAAACAGAAGCAAGCAGACGACTAACCTCACAGAACTGACTGGAGTATGAATGTCAACAAAATCCAATACTTACGTTTTGGTGTCGAGCACCATGCCCTTGACCCTGACCTTGGCGACCACTGAAACCAAGGCCTTGCCTTCAATCCGTGTGCCGATCTCCCTTATGAAGTCCAAAGACTTCTTCGCGGTGCATAGGCACCGACTTCCTCACTCTGCATAATTTCATAGTTCATCATAATGATGATGATCTTCATTCTGGGTTATCTCCTATAGGTTCCACGACACACTGTGCCATGTCACCATTTTGAAGGCCCAGATCTGGAGTCAACACATCCGACCGCTGAAATAAGAAGAGAACCGTGTCAATGCCCAACAGGAGAGATCAGTTTTCAAGTACAAAAATGATGAGAAATTACCGTTAGTAGGAATGCATTTACGCCTCATTTAGATTTAGTTCTGAACTGACCAACAGAAAAATTGCCAACAGACCACTAACCTGACAGCACCAACTGAACCACAAATGCTAAGAACAAATCAACGACAATACTTACGTTATGGTGCTGAGCACCATGCCCTTGACCCTGACCTTGGTGACCATTGAGACCAAGGCCTTGCCCTCAATCCGTGTGCCGATCTTCATATGAAGTCCAAAGACTTCTTCGCGGTGCATAGGCACCGACTTCCTGACTCTTCAGGTTTATGGTTCCATCATAATAATGATGATCTTGATGCTGGGTTATCTCCTATATCTCCTATAGGTTCCACGACACACTGTGTCATGTCACCATTTTGAAGGCCCAGATCTGAAGTCAACACATCCGACTGCTGAAATAAGAAAAAGACCTTCGTCAATCCCCAACAGACGAGAATGGTTTTCACGCACAAAACAATCATGAAAAATAGGATTACTAGGAATGCATCAACGCCAGTGTAAAACTGATCATTTAGATTTAGCTCTGAACTGACCGACAGAAAAATGTCAACAGACCATCGACCCAACAACACCAACTGAACTACAAATGCTAAGAACAAATCAACAACAATACTTACGTTTTGGTGCTGAGCACCGTACGTTTGAGTCCGACCTTGGTGACCATTGAAACCAAGGCATTGTAGTGGTCTATCCATTCGTGGTGATGCTGAATTATCTCATAGTGATGCCACGGCACAGGGTGCCATGTCACCATAATGAGGGAAGAATAAACAAAACAAAACAGAAGGCGGTTAGTATGAGTCCAACAGATAAGTCAAATGTAAAACTAACTTTTACAATTAATACACAATCTCCTTTTCACAATTTTCTACTAACTCCTGATATACATTGAATCTAAAAGCATCCTATTCTTTTACTATCTAAAATAACACTCAGAAAACTGATTTTGAATAATTCATTACTTATTTCTTTTATTTAAGTTATCAATTAACTATAAAACAATAAAAAACTTGGCAGGCCTAATGCTGAATCCCCACCCCAGTAGGAAAACCTACCGGAGCCCGGCCGGAAGGGATTCGACATGTCGACCTTGATGCCTTACTAATGAATAATGATTTTTACATTGAATCTAAAAGCATCCTATCTTTTTACCATTTAATATAACTCTGTGCTCAAAATTTTTGAATAATTAAATAATTTTTATTTTACAAATCCAACTTAAAACACATTTGCTTGTTCAAACATTAACTAAAGAACAAATATCGAGTGGCAACAATTCTTACGTGTTTCTGCTGTGCACCAAACAGTTCATCCTGACCTTGGCGACCATTGAGGCCAAGGCATTGTGGTCTATTCATTCGTGGTGATGCTGAATTATCTCATAATGATGCCACGGCACAGGGTGCCATGTCACCATAATGAGGGAAGAATAAACAAAACAAAACAGAAGGCGGTTAGTATAAGTCCAACAGACAAGTCAAATGTAAAACTAACTTTTACAATTAATACTCAATCTACTTTTCACAATTTTCTACTAACTCCTGGTATACATTGAATAAAAGCATCCGATCTTTTTACCATTTAATATAACTCTCTGCTAACAGATTTTGAATAACTGAATAATGATTTTTATTTTACATATCCAACTTTTAACACATTTGCTTGTTACAATACTAACTGAAGAACAAATAATATCGAGTGGCAATAATTCTTACGTGTCTCTGCTGTGCGCCTAACAGTTCATCCTGACCTTGGCGACCATTGAGACCAAGGCCCTGCCAACAATCCGTGAGCTGAACTTCCATCTGTTGCTGGGTTCCCTCAATGAGGGTCGACATCTAGAAGACTACACATCCAACTGCCGAAACAAATAACAAAGGCCCTCATCAATGTACAACTAGTGGATACAATATGCATGTTCATCTTACACACAATGGTGATAATACAAATTCCTGAGAATATCCCATATCTACGAAATATGTACAGATCAAATAGATTGAAACATTGACAAACTAAACAAAACAGAAGCAAGCAGACGACTAACCTCACAGAACTGACTGGAGTATGAATGTCAACAAAATCCAAAACTTACGTTTTGGTGTCGAGCACCATGCCCTTGACCCTGACCTTGGCGACCACTGAAACCAAGGCCTTGCCTTCAATCCGTGTGCTGATCTCCCTTATGAAGCCTTATGACTTCTTCACGTTGCATAGGCACCGACTTCCTGACTCTGCAGGTTCCAGTTCCATCATAATGATGATGATCTTGATGCTGGGTTATCTCCTATAGGTTCCACGACACACTGTGTCATGTCACCATTTTGAAGGCCCAGATCTGGAGTCAACACATCCGACCGCTGAAATAAGAAGAGAACCGTGTCAATGCCCAACAGGAGAGATCAGTTTTCAAGTACAAAAATGATGAGAAATTACCGTTAGTAGGAATGCATTTACGCCTCATTTAGATTTAGTTCTGAACTGACCAACAGAAAAATTGCCAACAGACCACTAACCTGACAGCACCAACTGAACCACAAATGCTAAGAACAAATCAACGACAATACTTACGTTATGGTGCTGAGCACCATGCCCTTGACCCTGACCTTGGTGACCATTGAGACCAAGACCTTGCCCTCAATCCGTGTGCCGATCTTCATATGAAGTCCAAAGACTTCTTCGCGGTGCATAGGCACCGACTTCCTGACTCTTCAGGTTTATGGTTCCATCATAATAATGATGATCTTGATGCTGGGTTATCTCCTATATCTCCTATAGGTTCCACGACACACTGTGTCATGTCACCATTTTGAAGGCCCAGATCTGAAGTCAACACATCCGACTGCTGAAATAAGAAAAAGACCTTCGTCAATCCCCAACTGAAGAGAATGGTTTTCGCGCACATAACAATCATGAAAAATAGGAGCACTAGGAATGCATCAACGCCAGTGTAAAACTGATCATTTAGATTTAGCTCTGAACTGACTGACAGAAAAATGTCAACAGACCATCGACCCAACAACACCAACTGAACTACAAATGCTAAGAACAAATCAACAACAATACTTACGTTTTGGTGCTGAGCACCGTACGTTTGAGTCCGACCTTGGTGACCATTGAAACCAAGGCATTGTAGTGGTCTATCCATTCGTGGTGATGCTGAATTACCTCATAGTGATGCCACGGCACAGGGTGCCATGTCACCATAATGAGGGAAGAATAAACAAAACAAAACAGAAGGCGGTTAGTATAAGTCCAACAGATAAGTCAAATGTAAAACTAACTTTTACAATTAATACACAATCTGCTTTAAACAATTTTCTACTAATTCCTGATATACATTGAATCTAAAAGCATCCTATTCTTTTACTATCTAAAATAACACTCTGAAAACTGATTTTGAATAATTCATTACTTATTTCATTTATTTAAGTTATCAATTAACTATAAAACAATAAAAAAACTTGGCAGGCCTAATGCTGAATCCCCACCCCAGTAGGAAAACCTACCGGAGCCCGGCCGGAAGGGATTCGACATGTCGACCTTGATGCCTTACTAATGAATAATGATTTTTACATTGAATCTAAAAGCATCCTATCTTTTTAGCATTTAATATAACTCTGTGCTCAAAATTTTTGAATAATTAAATAATAATAATTTTTATTTTACAAATCCAACTTTAAACACATTTGCTTGTTCCAACATTAACTAAAGAACAAATATCGAGTGGCAACAATTCTTACGTGTTTCTGCTGTGCGCCAAACAGTTCATCCTGACCTTGGCGACCATTGAGACCAAGGCCCTGCCAACAATCCGTGAGCTGAACTTCCATCTGTTGCTGGGTTCCCTCAATGAGGGTCGACATCTAGAAGACTACACATCAAACTGCCGAAACAAATAACAAAGGCCCTCATCAATGTACAACTAGTGGATACAATATGCATGTTCATCTTACACACAATGGTGATAATACAAATTCCTGAGAATATCCCATATCTACGAAATATGTACAGATCAAATAGATTGAAACATTGACAAACTAAACAAAACAGAAGCAAGCAGACGACTAACCTCACAGAACTGACTGGAGTATGAATGTCAACAAAATCCAATACTTACGTTTTGGTGTCGAGCACCATGCCCTTGACCCTGACCTTGGCGACCACTGAAACCAAGGCCTAGCCTTCAATCCGTGTGCCGATCTCCCTTATGAAGCCTTATGACTTCTTCGCGGTGCATAGGCACCGACTTCCTGACTCTGCAGGTTCCAGTTCCATCATAATGATGATGATCTTGATGCTGGGTTATCTCCTATAGGTTCCACGACACACTGTGCCATGTCACCATTTTGAAGGCCCAGATCTGGAGTCAACACATCCGACCGCTGAAATAAGAAGAGAACCGTGTCAATGCCCAACAGGAGAGATCAGTTTTCAAGTACAAAAATGATGAGAAATTACCATTAGTAGGAATGCATTTACGCCTCATTTAGATTTAGTTCTGAACTGACCAAAAGAAAAATTGCCAACAGACCACTAACCTGACAGCACCAACTGAACTACAAATGCGAAGAACAAATCAACGACAATACTTACGTTATGGTGCTGAGCACCATGCCCTTGACCCTGACCTTGGTGACCATTGAGACCAAGGCCTTGCCCTCAATCCGTGTGCCGATCTTCATATGAAGTCCAAAGACTTCTTCGCGGTGCATAGGCACCGACTTCCTGACTCTTCAGGTTTATGGTTCCATCATAATAATGATGATCTTGATGCTGGGTTATCTCCTATATCTCCTATAGGTTCCACGACACACTGTGTCATGTCACCATTTTGAAGGCCCAGATCTGAAGTCAACACATCCGACTGCTGAAATAAGAAAAAGACCTTCGTCAATCCCCAACAGACGAGAATGGTTTTCACGCACAAAACAATCATGAAAAATAGGATTACTAGGAATGCATCAACGCCAGTGTAAAACTGATCATTTAGATTTAGCTCTGAACTGACTGACAGAAAAATGTCAACAGACCATCGACCCAACAACACCAACAGAACTACAAATGCTAAGAACAAATCAACAACAATACTTACGTTTTGGTGCTGAGCACCGTACGTTTGAGTCCGACCTTGGTGACCATTGAAACCAAGGCATTGTAGTGGTCTATCCATTCGTGGTGATGCTGAATTATCTCATAGTGATGCCACGGCACAGGGTGCCATGTCACCATAATGAGGGAAGAATAAACAAAACAAAACAGAAGGCGGTTAGTATAAGTCCAACAGATAAGTCAAATGTAAAACTAACTTTAACAATTAATACACAATCTGCTTTTCACAATTTTCTACTAACTCCTAATATACATTGAATCTAAGAGCATCCTATCCTTTTAGCATCTAAAATAATACTGTGCAAACTGATTTTGAATAATTCATTATTTATTCATTTTATTCATCAATTAACTATAAAGCAAAAAACAAAAAAATTGGCAGGCGTGATGCTGAATCACCCCCACAGTAGGAAAAACCTACTGGCGCCCAGGGGGCATTCAACATGTTGACCTTGATGCCTTAGTAATGAATAATGATTTTTACATTGAATCTAAAAGCATCCTATCTTTTTTCCACCTAAAATAACACTCTGCTAACAGATTTTGAATAATTAAATAATAATTTTTATTTTACATATCCAACTTTTAACACATTTGCTTGTTACAATACTAACTGAAGAACAAATATTGAGTGGCAACAATTCTTACGTGTTTCTGCTGTGTGCTAAACAGTTCATCCTGGCCTTGGCGACCATTGAGACCAAGGCCTTGCCAACAAATCCGTGAGCTGAACTTCAATCTGTTGTTGGGTTCCTTCAATGAGGGTCGACATCTTTGTTCTGAAAATGGATGAACACAAGCTCTGATGATCTGTTATTGTTTACGTAATCATCAGTATGAAAAGTATGTTTACTAAAACTAGTGAAGAAATAGGTTATATTGAATGATAATTGATTTTTTACATTCATCATCGATGTTCGCCGACTTCAGACATACTTGATGATTAAAAGTGCAATCCGATCTATCAAAAATTGAACAAACTTCCAGAACTGAAGTGACAATACACAATCATAATTATATAATTCACAGAAACTGCAACATTGTCACATGTTGCATAAACATTTCCAAATAGGCGATGAATGAATGATTGTAAACACAAAGAAATACTAACTTCAACTTCCTTGGACAGGTGAATATGAAGTTAAATTTTAAATTCAATAATTGTCAGGAAGGTTACAACACATAGTAATCTGTATACAGCAATTTAGAAGTATATAATCTATGATAATGCCAAATAAACAATCAACAAATGTCGTAATTAAATGTATCACTTCATTGAAAACAATGCAAATAGACATAAATTCAAATAATTTCTGAATTCTGTCTGTAGTTTTAGAACATATCAACCAATAGAACAACAGAACCCTCAGCATGAACTGACAATAACAACATATTTCTTAACCCTTTCCCTCATGATCCCGCCGAATCACGCCCCTACCGCATTCGCATAATCCCGCCGAATCACGCCCCTACCGCATTCGCATAATCCCGCCGAATCACGCCTCTACCGTATTCGCATAATCCCGCCGAATCACGCCTCTGATTTTTTATCACTAATAATATGTATTTCCCGAAAAAAATCGAACTTTTTAAATCTGCCATCATAAATTTCAATCTTTCATAAAAACAAAACATGAAAAAAAAGTGGGGGGTCATTTGTAAAAAAATGTCGTAAATTACGTGTAAACACAACAGGTATCACGCTTGGAACAACGATGGTGTGACTCGCTTCTAACGTTCGATGTTTTGTCGGTAGTTAATCGACTAGCGGTTCACTTTTGATGATAATTTCTCCATATAACTTCATAAAGTTAAGTGTAAGTCTTATTATTAAAATGTCTGAGAATAATTTTGGAAACAATCAAAATAATTTCTCAAAGATTGAAAGGGTTTCTGAAGTTTACACCGCAGCTAACTCGCGTGAAAAATAAATTATAATTACCGTATTTTGTGTTAATTAATAGCGTAAAACAGACAATACATGTCACCCGGGGTTTAATGGCCCACACGTTTTTTACATCTTAACTGTGACCGATCATTACCAACGAAATGTCCGAGCGATTAAATATTTAATATTTTCACCACGTAACATTCTTATAAATGAATATAGTCAAACCTGCATTTAAGATCCACACTAAATTGTACACTCCTTCATATATATGAATCTCACTTCACGTTCTTTAAGTTTGAATTTCCATTTCACTTAAATTCATACAACACACCTTTATAAAACTAATTAGGCAAATTATAATCATTGATCCAGTAATTGTTCGTGATTTTATGTGTTACGAACGCAATAACAACTTCATTTTAAATTGCAAGTCTAAGACCGGTTGCATAAATATTGACACATTCCTAAATCAGTTGATGTGACGTAATTCCCACGTGTCATTCAACTGTGTGTATAACAGGTGCAACTTACGACATATTTTAGACTTGAAATTGAGTGTTGATGACGTATTTATGACGCGTTTTTGGTCACATGATTACCATTGCCTCTGCGCGTGATTTATACTTAGAAATTGATGAAGTATTAAGTTAACGGTTTTCCAGATTCAATAATCGAAACGGACTACATGCCAAAGACACGTTTTATACTCCAGGTGAATATTTTATAGTTTCAGCCGATTCGTATTCTTCGTAGACTTATATTAAAGAATTATGAAATGATTCTGGAATTGCACGATCTTGTTGAATCATATTAAATTGAAATTCTAAACCTGTTTAGATTTGATTGTACACGATGTAATTATGACCGCGTGTCATGTTGAGTGACCTGAAGTTCACACCCGCGGCTAATTTGCGTGAAAAACAAATCCTAGTTATCATACTTTGTGTTAATTATTTCAGTCATCAAGGGGATTAAGTCAGCAAGACAGTATGGGTCTTTTGATTATTGCCGACAATATACGTCACCCGGGGTTTTATGGCCTACATTTGCAGCTGACACACGAGACCGATCTTTACTTTTTGATTTTTAGGGACAATATCTCGAGTGAAGATCTAGCACAGAGTCAATTTGACACTTAGCCAATTTGGCACTTATCCAAATTTTGTGTGACATAATTATGTGAATCTGTTCTAAGTTGAAATAAACATGTACAAGAGATTTTTTCTTGTATATCCATAATGGTCAATTATTATGATTCAGATTGAATAAATCACTGAAGAGCCAGGTCCTAACTTGCCTGAAGACTTTGATAGTGCAATTAATAAAATGGCAGAACTTCTTCATTTTTTTTTTATTTTTTATACATAACTCTTTTTAAGTTGTGTAAGAAAAAATGAACAAGGAATTATGCCACTTTAAGCTTCCAATAATCCACTAAATACTTAACCAACATATACATTTGTCACACCACAAGAAAGATAATTTCAACATCGACATCTTCCATTTAAAAAAGGAGACATAAAATCAATATTTAGTAACCATAATTGAGTGTTAAAATCAACTGGTATTAAAGCAGTAATATAAGACAACAGTAAAAAACACACAAAAACATTTATATCACTTTTAACCCCCTAGTAACTCCTCTAATATTAACCCGACAATTACATAATTGCCACCAAAAGAAAGGTTATTTAATTCCCAACATTTTTTGTTCTTCATAAAATTTGATACAATCAACATTTAGGGGATTAAATCAGTGATGAAATGGACAGGTATCAAAATAGTAAAATTTTCCAATAACCTCTATGCAGACAGGGTACACATTTGGACTATTCTTGTATTGGTTATAGGTTATCAGTTGATCTGATCTCTTATCAGTTTACTGTAGATAAATGGACTAGGGGGCTATGAGGTAAAGGGTTAATGTCACATAAAACCATTATTTATTGGACAATTAGATACACACAAAAAAAAAAACAATTATTTCCAACAATGTAATTAGAATTATCACTGAATGTTATTAAAAACCCCCACAGAGCCCCTTTTTTATAGGCTTAATAACATAGAATAAGCCATTTAGGAGAAGTGCACACGGTTTTGTTGACAGCCAAATAAAAGGGGCATAACTCTTGTGAGATTATATCCAAATATTTTTTTTTAAATGTGCAATGACTAATGTACCAACAAAGTTTTACAAACATTCAACAAGCCATTTAGGAGAAGAAGCGCACAAGATTTTGTCTCTAGACAAATTAAAAAAGGGTCATAACTCTGTGAAAATAAATTTGAATAATTTTTTAACAATATGCGCAAGTAGACTTGATGCCTAATATATTGGCAAAGTTTTATAAAAATCCAATTAGCCATTACAGAGAAAAAGCGCACACAATATTTCTTCTACAGATGGACGGACAGGCGGGCGGACAACCTGAAACCAGTATACCCCAACTTTGTTGTGCAGGGATATAATTATGCATTACAACAATCAATCCTCTTCATAAACATTAACACCAATATATATTAACGACATCTAACAACATCATTTATTGAACAACAAACAACACAATCATCATCTTAATCTTAAATATTGAACAACACTTAACAACATTTTGACATATAAAATAATTTCCTGAATGATAACAAAATCATCATCACTATTGCCAAAAACAACATCAAACAACACAATAACAATTAACAACAAACAACATTATTCTCTTCATTTTATCATGAACATCACACAATACCAACATCATACCCAAGTTAACACCAATTAAAACCATCAAGACTTAACTAACAAATTAAAGTCATTATGAATATAGCCATCAACAAGCAACATAATTACACTTAACAACAAACAGCCTCCATTATCTTTAACCCCAAACAACGCCGACATCATACCTAAGTTAACACCAATTAAAACCATCAAGTCCTTTTCTAAACTTAAAACTAACAAACTAAAATCATCATGAATATAGTCATCAACATTTAAAACAAACAACACAATTACACTTAATAACAAACAGCCTCCATTATCTTGAACTCCGATCATCATACAAAACACCAATTAAAATTATCAACTTACACATTCATGACAGTGATGACCATATTGAACTGATCTTAATATTATGTAGAAGGCTGACACTTAAAATGATTTCTAAATTTCTAAGAATATGTACCATATATTAACCATTTGATACCATAACAACCAATAATGCACTTGTTAACGATTAGATTTTTACTGGATTTATTAACCAATTTTCTGCGGCTGTTTGGAATTTATATTTGAAATTGGAAAAAGAAGGATATTTCCATTGGGAAGTTATGTGGCAAGAATGCCCAGAGACAAAATGAGGCCTTTATTGACAAGTGGCCTTTAACTGGATGTCAATTTGTTCTAAATAATCAGTGATAGTTTTAAAAGAATGGCCTTTTATTCACAGACTGGTCTTTATTTGGAGGTGATCGCAAACACAGATTTGACTGTATATCTAAGATCTTATCAAGAGTCATCTCTCAACACAAACATTTTCTATAACATGTAAAAGATTTTAAGACACAGCAAAAGAAACATCCGTAATCCAATTCTGTCTATTAAAGAGCAAAACAATCATCTTGGTCTGGTATTATAAATGACTGCAATATACATATAAGGTAAGGAGACACACAATAAACCAATATTCATTTTAAATATTCTCAACTTCAACATCCAGTTGTCAAAGAATCTATTATATACACAAATACAAGGAATTCGTAGACATGTTACAATATAATTGAAATAAATACTGAACAATTAAAATACTTATATACACATAGACAATCCCCCAAAATTACGACATTATGAGAGCGACAGATATGTTATAACATTAAATATATTCAAAATATTTAAATGTATACAGTAAGCCCTGCGGTTATAAAAGATGGGGTGATCTTCCTGTCTAAATATAATTTACATTCTCAAAAAATTCTGGTAAAAATGATGACAAAAAAAATGATTCGTACCTTTATATAAGATAAAATATTTGAAACTTTTCGCAGCATTAGTACTATTTTAATCAAATCATGTTTTTCAAAATTTGAAAGATAACGGTAAATCCTTTATTTCTGCTTCTAACACCGTTTAGCATAGAATTCCATAATATTCATCAAAGAAAATAAAATTTTCTCATTCAGGTATACGACTTGTACAGACAACGAGCAGTAAACATGCGTTTTTGCGAAGCAGTGGCAATGAATTTCTAAGCGTGCGAACAACTGATCCATAAAATGGCGGCCATTTTTTTTAACTGCACTGACAGGTGATACTGGTAAGCCAGAGAGAAGCCAATGTTGAATTATTCCTAATGCATTTCGAATGAAAATGTTTTAAACGAAATAAGCCATCAAATGCATCACAGTTGACATTAGCCTAAAGGAAAATAATTACGTAAAGTTCACTTACATCAGGTACACCTCACATCCATGGTCTTCGCGCCAACACGTTGACTGGTTCTGTAATACATTCGCTCTAATCTTGGTAGTGAAGATTGAAGCCGGAGACCAGTAGTTGTGTGTTCTTGCACCACATTCCTTCGACGAAAAAAATAAACAGATTCATTTGCAATATTTAATGACAAAACGACCAGTTTCGGCAATGTACATTTAATCGAAAATTGTACAATAATAAATTAGATTATATTAATCAAATAAAGGTTCGTATTCATGTTGTAAAATAAGTTGTGGACACTTTTTAAAAGAGAAAATACAAAAAATAGAAGTGTTACCAAATGAAAAAGATATGCATGCAGAATTATTATGAGCAAATACATGTATGAAAACATGTTTCAGTGACCGAAAAACATTCATAGAAATAATGAATTACAAGTAAATCTGAAGACATACATGAATAGACATTACCCCACATTTGCAAATATTCTACCAAGTATTTTACAAAATGAATAAACGAGGGGAAAAATATGTCTACCTTCCAGAATTTTTCCTTCACTAAAGAACGTTTTACCTGTTAACCACGTGACCATACCTGCGAAAATTATCAAAAATTTGAGTAAATTACACAATTGGCCAATCAAATATTAGTTAATCCATCTATTGTTGCACTGAACACAATCTCATGTGTCGGAATGGACGTAATAAAATTGAAATCACAGCCTAAGGCACTTTTAGGTGTCATACTCATTGGACTACCCTTACACCAGCTAAAAATGATTGAAATATAATTATCAACCACAACACATCTTCACACACAAGTTCTAATATTTATGAACCATATTCTTTGTTTTGCAGACTAAAAAAATTATTTTACATCGTAACCATACTATGAAATGTTACAGGTTTTTAAGTACACAATAATTCCATCCTTAATGTAACATATCAACATAAAAATAATTTAAAACCTTACCTTTGGTTATCCATGAACTGTACTGAATTGGGTTGAGAATACAATTTAATTTATACACTTGCAACTAAGAAGAACGCACGAGATTTTCGTGTTTCAAGAATTTCTTACTATTTGTTCTATTTCACATGAACAAACAAATGTGCCTGATTGGCTAGCTATAGTCCATCACACCATAGGCACGCTTTATGGAGACATATATGCACGTATTAGCTCAGTTTTTGACCTTGGGATGTCCTTGATTCAGTTTTTGCATATCAACGATATCAATATATTGGGAAATCTGTATCGATATAATATGATGGCATATTTCTTCAGCAGAAGGTTATCAGAATATGTTTGTAAAATATACCAGATTTTCATGAAAAAAAACAAGACATTTTCACGAAAATTCAAGAACTTTTCATGATAAGATTTCTTCACGAGAAAGTGCATGTACTTATCAAGTAGAAGATCAAACATTTTCAAGACAATAAAACATTTTTCCTAAGAAAACTAATCGCTAAGTGTCTGCAGACATATATCACCATTATATATTAATGATCTTATTCTTCTAGAATAAACAGATATGTTATGCCTCTTCTTTTGTTTTTGTATTTTAGTAGGTATAAATGTACATCCCAAATTACTAGTATGTCTGCCCACGTACTTTACATATTTATATATTGGCCCCAGGTACTTAGTAGATTTTGAGACCATTATGCACAAGTATAATGGTCTAAGGTAGATTTATGCAAATTTACTTTTCAATAGTTTAATAACTGGAACATCGTAACACGACAGTCTCCATAAATAGTCCCAAAACAAAGCTGCTATATAAACTAAGATCAGCTAAGAAACATGTACAGTATAGGTCTTTGATATCCACTTTAATGTAATTGTCTGACATGTGCACCATTTTGCTAAATGTCTAAGTTAAGAAGTGCTGTCACTTAGAAAAAAGTGTCTATAAATCGGTACCGAGTTCCACTCAATACGGAATAATAAATGTATTTCATTAGATCACATGGAAATATTTGCTTCACGTGTTTATGTATACTGGCCGCATACATACTGCATATGCGTGGTAAAACAGAATGTTCAAGACAAATTGGACTTTTCATGGTGTGAATAGTCATTTACCGGGAGGATGTTATGATACGTGGCACCAAGATCTGGGTCCGAGGATATAAAACTTGAGAATAGTCTCCAAGCTCAAATCGGGTGTCATTCGTCGCATTTTCAATCAAACTATCGATATTCAATGGCATTTTTGTTTTTCGGTGAAGAAAACCATCATACAACACACATAATTTGAATTTGAAGGTGTACATCATTTAAACTGGTAAAAATACTAAAAACATGAATTGCACGTGCACTTCGATTAAATTAGATAAACAGGTTTTTGGTCAACTTTATTCATGACGTTAAATGATAACAGACACGACGTTATAAGTTTGTAATGTAACGGCTCTGACACTGATTGCCTGATAGTCAATAATTGGTACCAGTCTATTTTTTGTAACTGTTTCCCGTTCCATGTCAATGCACCGAGATCTTGGACAGTGCCCAAGGAAACCATTCCATTTCCGTTTGTAAAAGCAATGATGTTTACAAGTCTTAACATTTTTGTTATCAGAGATTCTGGCCTCCCGTGGGAGTAAGTTTCTTTCTTAAATTTACTTTGTTTAGTTTAATTAAAGGTCTAATTGTAGTTTTACTAAGTTTTTTGGTATGTCATGGGATATTCTTTCTGAAAATTCTAACTATCTTTTGCCTCCTGCCTGTCTGTACGGAGTTAACTCCCTTGATGATATTATTTCTTGCGTATTATTGTTGGTCATATTTGTGTATTTCATTTTTCACCCTTTTATGAGGAATAATAAAGTACGATGTGTTTTTTAGTCTCCTTTGTACACCACATTGTACCTTAAAATGATAAAAAAATATAAGTGCGGAGATAGACAAGTACTTAATGTATATATAGTATTATAGATATGGGTATTGATTCAGGGAATGTGATTAACATGTAATGTAGACAGATTTCCTGATTGGTCCCAGAGTTATGATGTTCATGTCCTAATGCAAAAAAGAGCTGTCTTTGTATTCTTTAAACTGTAATCGCTTTGAACAAATTATTATAAATATTGAACTATTTTAGTCAGATTTACTCAAATAGATACAGCAAAAAGATGTTACCGGGGAATCTGACATACACATCTTAAATGATAGCGATACACTGTCCTCTGTTTATCATCGTTTACATTGAATAACTCTATTGTACCATTTGTTTGAGAAAGTAATATTATATGTATATGAGCGAACACCAGAAACACTTAATTGCATTATTCATTCATGGTACTTATCTGTTGTTTATTTCTGTTGAGTTTGTATTACTTTTGTACCGCTGTGTTTGTAAAAGTAGAAAAAAGTTGTAGATTTTTTGTGATTCAAAATCAGCTCTAAATTACCAGTATATTTTACTGTCATATTGTGAGAGCACTGATCTGTAAACTTGTCTTAATCCTCGAGAAAATAAGACTTGGTCTTTATGGATGCACACTTGCGATTTTAGAGAGTCTGAGGGAATTATTCTGTGAATGATGCTGACGAAGAAAAACTACCCCCCCCTCCCAATATTTGTTTTGTCAGACTCACCTGTAGGATCGACATATTAACATATTCTTCTCTGTGGCTGTTAATACTGGTCAGATTGTAGATTTTGAATATCAAAATTTACATTGTGAATTGGTCAAAATCCGAGTCCTGCATTTATGAATTCCTTTACAGTTTGATCTTACATGAGGGCTTATGACATAAATTTGAATCTGTAAAAAAGGACCAAAATTATAATGCAGATGGAGTAATATCCTTTAATGCAGTCTAAAAGACTGACTCTGTGGTCCATGGAAAAACCAAAAACACTTAATAACTGGAAAACACAGAAAAAAAAACCCCAAAAAACACAGGATTTCTTATCATATCTTGCTTGATATGCAATGGTAATTTATTTTTAAATTCCAATTCTTACATGCTGCATAATCAAGAATAATGGTAAGAATAACAATTTTACCAAGTGTTCAACATATTAACTGTTAAGCTCATTGTTTGACATGTTAAACAATATTAAAGTCCAACAGTTTTTGTAACATTTGAAGAATACTGTTTTATGTTCATCAATAATTTTGAAAATATTGAAAAAATTGCCAGCATTCCAACAGTTTGTTATCTCAGTGTCTACATTTACAACTTATGAGTTCTAGTATATAACATGTTCTTCTGTGCTTCAATCTAAGTGTAACTGCTGGTTGTTAACAGTCATGCTGTTAATATTTGAGTACTATTGCTTGTAGTGTTTGCTTTTTTTAAATATGCTCCTGTATGTCTTGGGCCATATTATCTTGTATATTTAGCCACATATAATAAACACATGTTTAGATAAATATTTTTTGACAACAACAAAAGAGCCTATGAATAATAATGTGTAGCAATTGCTAAGTTTCATAAATAGTCATTATATGATTTTAGGCTGTTTCACCTACTTATGTGACTTCCACAGAGAGCAGACATGGTAATGGTGGATGGGCGCTTAAATGGAATTGATTCTGCGGAAGCAAAACAGCTGTTAGCTCTGTAAGTATTTCAGCAGATTTTGCATATGCCAATTGAACCAAGTATGTATGTATTTTTTAAGCACATCATTTTATTATCTCCCACCAAAGAATTAGGAGGAGGGGATGTAGGTTTGTCCGGTTGTCCAACAGTTAGTCTGAATTATTTAACAGAGATGTGAGGCCAAAGCTACAAAGTTAAGAACAGAATTGAGGGCAATAGCCTCTTATTTAACAAATGAAAAGAACAATGGAATTGGCCCTTTAACATGTTTTTTGTCTGGTCTTCCTTCACAGGCAAGCCATCATTCACAAGAAAACATCATTCACAAACAAGCCACTACTAGCTGGAAGATATCATTATTTTAATTTAATCAAATGGTTTGAATTAGACAAAGAAATGGAATGTAAATGTTTGGTCAGCTCATAAATTTGCTCTTAGTATGGGCAAAGAATAACAAATCTCTTACTTGTATGTTTTGTATGTATAGACTAAATATGTACATTTTATGTAATGATAGAGGTTAAAAAGCATTTTGGGAAAGGTTTAGTGTTACCATTGACCTTTGTCATTGTTAGTGATGTATTCAACTTTTTTTGCTTCTGATCATCAGAACATAGTTATGCTGAATTTTCACTGTCTTCTGTTTCAGGACTGCCAGCTAAGAAGCCTACTGTCTGTAGAAATCTGGATGTTCCCTTGGATACTTGTATAGGTTTAGATGATGAACCAGGTATGATCATTGACTGTTTCCAATTTGAAAAATTTGAATTCATGACGAATTTTTTCCAATGAGGTTAAAAACAAAATTTACATGAAACTTTCAAACAAGAGCACTCTCAATTGAATAGAAACGTTTTACTCAGAGAATTAGTATAGCATGTACTTGGTACTTTTGGGTTTCAATAGAAAAATGGAATGGGTATAGAAATGTGCAATATCATGTCTTCTGTGTTTTTAGCTCATCGCTTTTTTGTAGAAAAAAGATATGTCGTTATGTGATAGCCTGAGCGGTGATTGTGTCCAGTCAATTTTTTGTTTAGGTCCAATTTTCTTCTTGTGAAAGACAAGTTACATAACTCATTAAACTTTATTAGCATTCTAGAAATGACAGTTTGCAAGAAAATTCCTTGTGCCGACACTTTTCAACAAATCTTTATCCTTTACTTACTCTTTAATCATAGATAGTACAGCACTACTACTTTACTGACAAGTAATTGGCAAGAAGAGAAGTCAGTGTTGTGGATGGATTTGGTATGGTATGGTTACTTTTGGCTTTATTAAGATTCTAGAAATGACTGTTTGCTGCAGAATTTGCCTGCCTCAGCATTTTGCGACAAATATTTTTTATTTCTTCCTTAAGCATTGATAGTACAGGTCTGAAACACTACTTACAAGTAGTTGGCATTGACAGACACCAGTAGCAAGGTCGATTTTGGCATGGCATGGCTAGTTTTGATTGTATTGGGATTCTAGAAATGAGCGCTTGCTGTGAGTTGTGGAAAATTTTTAATATCTCCGACATTAGTTAGAGTATAGCGCTGAAATTGCACACGCTAGTAATGGACATGCATAGAAATCTGAGGCACGAAAGATGTGGCCATGCTATGTTTACATTTGACTTTTTGCACACATATTCACGTTCTAAATATCTAATTATTTTTAACGAAGAAAATAAGGAGGGAAAGCCAGTGATATACGGTAAAGTCTCGTTGATGAGACATTCTGGACCAGTATAATTGGTCGTAATAATGAGGTGGTCCTGTTTATCCAGTTGAAGCATACGAGAGTTCTTGAAAGCTGGTCTGAAATTAAGTGGTCGTTCTAACAAAGTAGTCGTAATATTGAGGTGGTCGTAATTTGAGGTTTTGCTGTAATTATAACAAGGAGTACAGAAAGTGTCTGGTTTATTCAGTCACATGGATTTGTAAGGGCAAATAAACCTATCAAAATTAACTATATTATCATACTTTTTCATTTCATTACATCGTGTTTTATCATTGTTTAATAAATGCGTTGACTGGCTGGCACAAATCTGGCTTTTTTTTTGAAAGAAAAATTTTCTTGAAGATAAAGTGAATTTGTCATAAATTTAGTCCCGTGTGTTTAGCTGATTATACAACAATCAAACATATTTTACGTACAATAAGATGATACCTAATTTTAAGCTCAGTGTACTTTTTTGACATGCATGTTTCTTGTGGAAAACGAGATTTGTAAACATGAGATGTAATTTCTTTTCTAATGCCCCTCTCATGTTGGCTAGTACATAGAATTTGTTTGTTGTTCCGTACTACGAGCACATATGGTCTTATATGTATTTTTGAAAGGTAGACAAAATTTAGGTCCGAATATATGCACTTGAATATATACACCAATAATAATAATTCTAGGTACATAATGGTATACTGCCATTTTCAGGTTAACCATGAACAGCTTACTAACTGAACATTTATAATGTATTTAATTAACATCTTCGAAATAAATTATTGCAATTCAGTAGTTAACTGGTAAAGTATATGCTTGATAGAGGCCTGAGTACCTGATGTCAGTTTCTGTAGAGGGCTGAATACCTGACATTTAAGCGATCGACTCTAGTTCCTGTGGAAGCTTGAGCACTGACCAGTTCCTGTAGAAGTTTGAACATTATATTCTAGTTCCTATGGAGGCTTGAGGACATGACACTAGTTTTTGTTGTCGAAGGTTTGAATCGAATTTTGAATAAGTGCGTGAGTGTTAAATCCAAGCAACAAGGCTTTCTGAAAATCACTGCAACAACAAACACGTATCGTGGTTTCGCAGAAATAACATGAAGACACATATGCCTAATACAGTCTGAACTCGCTATTTCGACATCGCTCATTTCGACATTCCGCTTATTTCGACAAAATTTAAAAGTCCCAATGTATAATTATATGAGCATATGACGACATAGATATTTGTTTGATATGAAGATGTATCCACAAATCATTACGAAAAATAAAAATAAAATACAAAGCACACATACAACTGTATACACATATAAATCAGTTATGTTTCACAACATATAAATAACTTAATGCATAGTATAATAAAAGTATTCTAAACTGGTATTCAGGTCTACAGAAGTCACTATCGGCGTTCCATACTTGTTGAAAGTTGTGAATTTTTTGTGTTTACTACTAACACTACTGATCACAGTTGATAACTTAAGAAAAATAGGATAAAAAAATAAAAGCATCACAGGATGACCCATTAAGTCCGAAAACTTATTTCCCATGGGGTCCTTTGATTGAAAATTATTCATTATTTTAATAAGAAAGAAAAAAAATGTTCAAATGTGATAGGCGGTGCTTATCATGACTGATAGAAATACATAACATTTTAACTATGAAGTTATTCTAATATGATCTATGACTGCGCAGATCCTGTGAGTTATGATATGAATATCATTTAACCTTTAAGATTTTCATTATGTGCGAGAGAGACCATACTTTTATGATTCAAGGTTTCATATTTTCATGGAGCTTCTAAAGATCTATTGATCAAGCACGACTATCTGACTCTTTGACATTGTAACTGGGTTTAACGCCGTTTTTTCATCAATTTTTCAGTTATATTCTGTGGCCGGTTCACTTAATCAGTTTTCCTGGAGTCTATACTAACCAGTACTAACTTGCCCTTCTACAAGGAGCCGGCAACTTCTCCACATATGGAGGAAAATTGACGGTTTCGTCAAATTTTCACAGAAAGGTATGACTTGCCGTGACTGGGATTTGAACTCAGATCGCCAGGTTACAAGTCCTGCGCACTAAACACTAGACTACGGTCGCGGCCACGACTATCTGTACATTTTCCAAAAAGCTCCGAAGATTTTTGTTCAGATATTAAGTTCAAATACACACACTCGCATAATTATACTCTATATTACGATTTCTATGTCCATGTACACAAAATACTCGTGTAATTAAAAGGTTGACTGATTCTGTACTTCAGTAGTGTTTTGTATTTTTGTTTTCACACACCAGTACTTTTTAACTGCATATAGAAAAAAAAACGTTGTTTTTTTATCAATTATAAACGTTCGCTAATTATGAAGAAAAATGTCGGATACTTATATATGTTCTATTCACGTTGATTCCACGAACTGAGGTAATTTTATATACTTGGCTTTCGGTGTTTGATTTGCTTGAAATGTGTTTAATTGATATATCTAACCCAAAACAATGTCTGAGTTTTTTTCAGATATAATACATACACATGTGTTCTAAATTATCGTGAACTATAATGTTTCTTTTCTTTTTATTTCAGAGTGGATCACATGCAAGAGCATAAATTCGTAATGAAATACATGTAGTAATGATAACAATTAGTAATCAACCTCTGACCACAATGTTTCATCAACACAAGGCTATCAACAACATGTTCCGAAAGTCGAAGTTTAGTACCGACTTTATACAATTACAACAGAATTTGTCAGTGATCGACAGATTTATTACCTCTCTGAATTATGCATCTATGAAGAGCCATATACGACTATCAACAACTGTATATAAGTCAGAGCATAGAGTTAATTCTGTACATTAACTTCACTATGTTCACATCACTAAACAACAGTCAACCCTGTGTATAAAGACTATATTTTGTTTAAAGCGTATACTGTAAAACTCTTATATTACGGACAGTTGTGGGTCTGGGGAAGTGTCCTTAATAGCGGGGCATCCGTAATAGTAGAGTTCAGCCGGAGAGGTGCGCAATGTATATATGCACATATTATATCTGGAGCGGCATCATGAAGCTCATGGTAAACTGATGTTCATTGAGATAAATACTTGCAGATACTAATTACATCCATGTTTAACATGAAACATTATATCCACCACATAAAACGTAAAATAATTGTTAGCTTCCGGGACCCGTTTCATAGACACATGTATACGCTCAATACATCAGGTTTGAGCTCTTAAAAAATCTTGTATTCGATATACGTCGGCATGATTGATCTGAGTATGTATTTCAAGTACTATTTAGTGGCATGTTTTCAACCAAAACAATTAAAGACAAAAAAAGGTATTTAAGCTCCGAGATTGATCTCAAGTTTTATAACCGTTTAGTTTGTTTTTACTCTGCACACATATTGTAAAATTCTACATGCTTCATTTATGCAACTGTTTCTTCTGAGTAATTAATTGATTGTTGAACATTAAAATTGCAAATTTTTTGCGCTATAGAAGTGTTCTTGTAACAGAAATACAAGAACACTTCTATAGCGCAAAAAACTATAAATATTAAATTGCGCTTTACATGAAGTCCTAAAATATACACTATATTATAATCTTATGCAGTATTTTAAGTCAAATTGAGCATCAGCCATTGTAAAATAGTCTGAGTACGTGAGTGCTAAGTTTCAGCTTAAAGTCAGTTTCGGGTGGTATTACCGTTTTTAAGTGTTAAGGGATCATAATCTACCATTTCTGGTCACCAACCATTACTATATTAACTATTATCGCTGTACGCATTTTTTTTTGTTTTGCATCTCATTTTTGAAAAAATATGACGCTTGAAACGTGGGACATACTTGTTATTTGATGGGACAATAGTTTCCGACATTTTGTTTTTACATTCACATGGCAACTATGGTGAGAAGTGATGTAATTCCGCTGATTTTATTCATTGACGTAAAATCACTACTGTGAAATATAAGTAGATAAACGAATATTTTGATAAAATATCAATTTAAATTAAACTTTTATCATCATACAGGTCGATTTGTTAAACAATTACCTGTCCGGCATGCTCTTGTGACTAAAAAGAGTTCGATTAATCAGGCCATTCTGTTTTTTTTATTTTGCTAAGCATCAAGTTCATTTTCAAAACCTAGTCCTATTAAAACACACAAAGTCATTTTGAAAGAAAATTCAATCACTACATTAAATTGACAAAAGACGATTTGTTATATGTCTTAGAGTTCGTTCAGTTACTATTACATGTATTATGATTTATATAATGGATTGTACTCTTCATATATCTTGGAAGAAATAAAAGATTATTATTATTATTACCTCCAGGCTCGGTTGTACATTCAACATTTACAATGCACCCACAGACGTCCAGAATATCAAAATTACCCGGTGGAAGTCCCTAAAATCCCTCGTACATCAAGGGGAATCCCCCTCTCATGCACTTCCTCACTCGCAGTTTTAGTGCTGTGCAGGCCTTTGGAGTGCGTACTATTTTATATTTCCTGGCTACGCCCCTGCCTTAGTTGCATAAGCGCTGCTTGTGTACCACCAATCTTAAGCAGCAATTTGTGCCTGCGAACTACAACGAAGATGTCAATCAAATTAATAGATGAACCAATGACAGCGCCAAACACAGGACGCTTGTCGCTGCAAGGAGTTTTGAGTTTGTTTACCCTCGCCTCCGGGTTATTCCCATATGGGCGAGCATTCACTATCTTTAACAATGAACTATAGTATAATGTATAGCCTATATTTTGTAAGAACAATCTTTAAACAATCTAGTAGGGGTAGGCTATTTTAGTGAACGTTTGTATGTGTGTCTATTTTATTGACTTATGTTGTTAAAACTATTTTAATATTCTATTTTATTATATTACTATTTTTTAAGGACAAAAGTGGGAAGAATCTATATTGTTGCAGTATAGCTATGTTATTTTATTTATTTGCTCTATTATTCTTATTTTAGTAAAACTATTTTGTTTCATTTTTTAATGAATATGATCAGTGATGAACTGTTTTATTTTATCACTTAATTGATGAAAAAGGAAAGGGGGACTATTTTATTCTATTTAATCTTTTCTAATTTAAATTCTGAGCTTTCTAACTTAGCTATTTCTAAGATTGTCTTAAGTGATAACTTGTTTTTATTGCTACTGTTGGACATAGACTACCATCCTGATATTCACATATCTTGGATTTATTATTATTAAAGAGATAAAAAGTTTTTGCCCACTTGGATACCATAGTAAATAAGTACTTTCCGATATGTGGTTTGCATTCTCTTTTACAACATATATAAGAGGATGCAAACTCTTGAGTGATTCTGATATAGCGTGTGCTTCATCTAAAGATCAGAATCACTTGTTTTTTGCGGCCAGCCGCATTTATAAAAGTATGATGAAGTCTTTGATACATACCGGAAAGTATGATGGTTTCAAAAATAACCCCCAGGACCTAAATTATAATTATTTAATTAAATTAATCTTTAAAAAAAAAAATATGAATAATTCAGGACTGGTAGTCATTAAAAAATTTGTTCACCCTCTGTGTAGTAATTAAAACAATAATTAAAATAGTAAGAGATAAAAAATAATGTTTTCTGGCAGAGCAAACAAAAAACGGCTAACTTCTTAGGGCCATAAAAATAACTAAATAAAAGGGGACAAAAAGTGATAACTGTTAAAATTATATTGCATATACATATTTACAACTAAAATACTTTCTACACAGAGGGGTGAAACACTATTAAAAATGAAGGTAGTCCTTTTTTACTTGTATACTGAGACCTTTCTTTTTTGTTCAGTGATGCTGGTGGATCGGGTAAAGGCAACTTAAAACAAATGCGCCCCAGTTTTTATACATATTCAAGGAAAAAATTCTGTGTTGATAGTGCATGCCATGATTCCAAAGACTGTGAGCGTTATAGTCTACACAGTACTTTGGTGGCATGCACTATTTGTATAATGATATATTATTGGTGTTTACTGGGTTTGAAGTTTTTGTAGGGTTATTAAAATGTACTGATGGTCTGATAGTGACCTTAGCACTTTGATCAGTCCGATCAGTTTTTGGGGATTTTAATAAAAAGGGCCTGTCATTGAATATTGGGATCCAGAGTGTGGCCTAGAAGCTCAATCTGGGCTCAGTCATGTTTATTGTCCCATGACTGTTATTGAGCTATCTGGTCACACCCAGACCCCAATAACAACTGTTATTAACTGGTAGGGTTTTTACTGGGGCTATCTGTTTTACATTTCAGTACTCCTGTAATGGGTGGGCCAGAGTTCACTCCCTTTCCCAGTCCAGACATAAGTGTGCTAGATTGTTGGAAGATAAAAAAAAAAAAAAAAAAAAAGTATTCATTTTCTTTTATTGTAATATGAAGTTATTATTGTTGAATTTATTCTTTTATTTTGTATATCTTTACAGAAGAAGTGTGAAAAATAGTAAAGAAAGAAAAATTAGACTTTATTCCTTAAAGGTCTACACCTTTATATATGTTAAATAATATAAGACTAAATATAGATAATAACTACTGAGAGGAATAATTTTGCCTCTGCATTAAACATGTTTATTCTTTTTTAAAAATAATATGTATTTATAGTAAAAGATTTGTATCTATATTTATTATAGCAACTGAGGTGATGTTTAAAATAATTTAGATTTATTATTAAGAGTTGTTTTGCAGCCCAACTGATTGTGCAGTATATGATTAATTAGTAGGATATGTATTTCATGTAACAATAAGGTTATCATGATATTAAAAAAGGATTATTTATTTAATTATGAATGTATTTTTTCTTACTATTACAAGTGATACCATGTTTTATAGACACTCTGTATTAACTTCATGATACCTTCATTACAATACAATACAATACAGAGTGTCGCTGCAAAAATCGTAACTTCGCCTTTAAATCTGTTTTCATTTAAAGTTCTACCCCTTTTTGTTGTCACGTGACCAGGAAGCGCGTCGATCACCTAATTAAATGGGAGTGATAAGTCATCAACGATGACGTAGAATTGCAAAATTGTGGCTTGATATACAGGAAGTAAACGTTAATCGGAAAATGGAATTTCCGTCGGGTATGAAATAATGAGTATGTGATGACATTCATTCTGCAAGTTGTTGTCAGAAAACTTCATAAAATATGGAACCAAATGGCCAGGCGAAATCAGGCATAGACTAAAAGTTGACACGGACGATTCTATGGATGGTAGTGTCAGATGTCCCTGTAGTGATATCTAATGATTCGAGATTGATAGACCATATCGCTTGGATCTTAGATTTGGGTAGTACCTTATTTCGACAGAATGTTGATTTTAGCTTTATTTTATGTTTGTCTTATCTAAAAAACATGGTTTACGGGAAGAAAATAATTGTCACAGTACAGTATAACCTCACATTGCGACCACCTCAATATTACCACCACATTGTTATAACGATCACCTTTTTTGGACCGGCCTTCAATAACTCCTCTATAATTCAGTTTGATTATGTGACGATCTCATTATTGCGACTGGTTTTACGGGTCCTGAAAGTTTTACTGTACATATTATAATATACCAGTTTCGTTAAAAATGGTACTTGGATAGATATGAAAAATTTTGGTATCTATAAATCGGTGTCCTTAAAACCCTGCGCACTATGCTTCCGGGGATCAAGTTTTAATATCTCATACCAAGTTTGAACACATTAAATCTATCGGTTGGCAACGTTTTCCTGGTATGAACAGGATGCGAGTACAATAGATGGACTGATGTATATTTAGCGTCAATTCTCTACATACCTATACCTTCACAAAACTACATGTATTCGAACAAAACCGTTCCAAGAAAAAAGAATAGCGAAACTCTTGTCCTGATTTGATAGTACAGTCAAACCTAGGTTTGAGGCCACATCCAAATAAAGACCACCCCGTGAAAAAAGTTATTCTTTGAAAACTGTTTCTTATTGTTTAGAACGAACTGACCTCCAAATAAAGGCCATCTGTCAATAATGGCCACATTTCCAAGGGTGACCTGTGTTCATGGGGTTGACTGTATTAGATAACATATCCATGTACATTAAGAGTCCAGGTATCGTGACAGTTCTCTGGTTGACGTCCTCAGAAGTATATGATTGTGATAGATGCATTCACAGTCCTCTCACATTACCAGGTTCAGTCGTATTCTGTACATTTTGTTTTCATTTGATGTAATTTTGAGTAAATCTGTGTTTTAAACAGAATTTATTACACTTTTACCACCATGAATGTTCGTTACTATTGTCTTATTATTGAGTTTAGAAGAAATTTGAACAAACTTTAAGTCACAGACAGGCATTTCCATCCATTCATTTGATTTTGAATAAGAAAAACGCTCTATTTTATATCCACTACATTACTTCGCTCGTTTGTAAAAGTTTGGATCATTAAACCCAAGCATGTTGATGGTTGTTTCTGAGCTTATTTTCGAGAAGAAGTTTGGATATTAATAGACATGGTCAAAATATCGGACTTCGTGGATAGGACTGATGTAATTTAGTGGTATTTATGATTAACTTGCGTTGTCATTCCCCTACCTGTTGTTTTAAGGTGTATTTAGTATGGTAATTCTGGTTTATTTGGTGTGCTGAGGTCACGTTCGACTGATCGAAATTGAAGATTTTTCTGAGGAAAAAGACGAAATATCTGCTTCATTGTTTTGAATTGGACTAAGTGCTTATTGGTTATGTGCAGTATAATGTATTAGCTATCTGTAGACACTAGTTACGTAGTATTAAACAAACTTAGTGCAGAAACTGTCATTTAGGAAGTTGTAACCCTTGTATCTGTACATATATGAAACGCGTGTTTTGTTGCGTGTGGCAATATTAGGCCTAATACATCATTATACGCCATCCCCGCTACGCGTTAACCACCTATGGGACTATGCGTCTTGTCCACCAGCGTAATCGGTACGTCACTGCAACAGAAAATGCTAACAATGCGGTAGGAAACACAACCGTCGCATTCCGCTAAATAAGTAACCTTACTAATCGTCTCCATGCATTTTTGTTCACGGTTCTGTGACAAAACAGTTAGAAATAATTATGATGACGTAGGCGTCATATGAGCATATTTACAAAATATTGTGATTGATTAAATCCATCAATTCATAAATTTTATATCCCTGTGACCGCTAAACATCAGGCCAAATGAGCAAAAGTGTAATTTTCAGGTTTTTGCGCATATGTATTTGAAATATACATCAATTAAAGAAAATGTTAGTTCTAGATTCATTGCAGTATGTAACTATGACAACTTACATCAAACGACTGACGTCATCGAATTCGACAAACCAAGCTTGAAATGTTATGCTTTGTATTTATTTTTTGTATTTTAAGAATAAATATATAACAGACAAATTTCAATGCTGTCTAGTTTATTTTATAATTGTATTTAAACTAATTAAAATGATGCAAAACGTTCTATCTAGATAAATGACGTAGTAATTATTTTTATTGCCTAGCAACGAAATAATCTACCATTTTTTGTTCATACTTTTTTAATAGAACAATATAGAACAGTGTACGGTTATTAAAAACATAATTAACGTAAAGGCCTTTAATAACCAATTTTCAAAGCGATACTAACACATACTAAGAGTATGAAAAACCAAAAGCCTGAAAGCTTAACAAGAGGCTCACGTCTTGAACATGATACCACTTCTCCTATGTATATCCTTATTTATACCTGGGTATTTTGTGTAGTGTTTGAAAATTGACTAGTTTGTATTTTGCAACTATTTTATTTTTATTGTTCTTTACACTGTTCACTTTCTTAATGTATGATGAGATAAACTATCTATCTGATAATAATTTGCCGATGCCCTTAACGTGGTGTTCAATTCAAATGATACTCGAAAAATGAAATGTGATTCGTCACTGAGGTGTAAGTGTTGACTACTCCCTCTGTAATATAGAGTTTGAAAATACGTACTATGCAAAGGAATACAAATATTCACCCCCCTGGTGGAAATTTCCCATGATGGTAAATACGTATAGTAAATACTAATTTTCGATAGGTTGACTGATATCTCGGCATTTATATTCATGGAGATTCGGTTCCGTGATCTGCCGACCCATGAATCCACGCATGGTTATTGCATTCAATTTGTTTTTGTTTGTTTATTGTGACATTGTCACAGGGGTTAAGGCTGTTTTTCAATTATTTTTTTTTTTGCTATATACGGCGACCGGTTCACCTAACCAGTTTTTACGGACTGTATACTAACCAGTACTAACTTACCCCTCCACAAGAAGTCGGCAACTTCTCATCATATCATCGGGAGGATTCGCAACATTTAGATTTTCCAAAGAAATAGTGTTTGTTCAATACTTGTTTTATACTGGGACCATTTGGTCCCAGGTTTATACTTCAATTACTGGGTTAGGTAGGGTTTAAAATTTTGAACTTTAATAAATTGATATTTTGCTACAATTTATAAAAAAGACCAACGTCGTTTTCCGTATTATCACTTGGGTGTCCCGGATCCAGATGATCGTGTTTTACACAATGCCGCAGTGATTATCACAGCGTATAAATGTTACGGCGCCTTCCTAGATGACGACTGGCAACGTCGCCCTAAAAATCCAAAGCGGTTAATGTGTAAAACCGTAAAGAGTTTTGTGACGAAAGTAGTCCGTCTGATCAGTTTCGGTGAATATGAACAGTTTTACACATTAACCGCTTTGGATTTTTAGGGCGACGTCATTTTACTGATAGAGTTATTTATCGATACACCTGATAGCAGAACAAGGTTTGTATACTTGTCTATAATCTTATTATGTGAAGATAGTCTCGAACACTGGATCAAACTTCCCCAGGTTCTACTGTTATTAATTACATTTGAGTATGATTAGTTAACTAACTGAATAAATAACGATACAGTTACAGGGTTTACTGATGTTTTTACTGTAGATTCCTAATATAGAGACTAGAGTCATCACAATATTTAAAATGGAACAAATTATATAATTATACATCAAAGTAGACAATAGATGATCGGAATGTCACAATTCTGAATTAACTAAATACTAGTAAATTGTATCATGAAGACCAAATTTTAGGATAAAATGAATGAAACAATTTAATCTGTGAATTTAGAACCCTGGCCAAAATAAAAATAACCCTTAGTTTAAAGCCTGGAAGTGGTTGACTCTAACAAGAGGTAAAATCTACCGTGTGAATGTCTGTGAGCCAACATCGAAATGACCAATTCTGTCTCCTTATATACCCTTTTGGAAGGGAAATTCATGAGAATTTCATGATTCACATTATACACTATTTTTCAAATAAACACAGTTATAATAAAACATGTGCAGTGAAATACAAAATTGATTATTGTAACAATGTGATTTTAAGTAATCAAGTGAATTTAAAGACCTTGGACACCCCAATGACTATTTAATGTTAGTTACACTAATGGAATGACTATTTGAATAAACACATGTAAATTGAAGATTACCTTTAGTTTATTATATGTGTGTAGAAAATAAATATACTTATTAACAATATATTAACAATAGTTGCATAAATAATAAGATAAAAGTCAATTCAGCCACAGTATTCTGCAGACCTAGCTCTATAAGTTAGGTTTTCATAAAATGTGAACATTTTTAAAATTGATTAAGCATAAATATGTTTTTGGAACTCATAATTAGCACGAAGATTAATAAAAAAATATCGCAAATATTTTTTGAGTTCGAATTCCATGGTCCTACGGCTTCATATTTATCTTTAATCATACATACATTTTTACAATCAGTGAATCATTTTTTGGAGGTACTATGGATTTATTTTTTATATATCGACATTTTCTTATTACTTTTATGTCGAATCAAAATTGAAGCTCTCAACTTTCGGAAATGTAATCATAGAGAAAATTGGTTTCAATTTTGAACCTGGGGACATTCTGTATTTTGTAAAATGTTATTTTGTAAAATGAGATTCTTTAAGAGCATTATTTGCTTGTTGGGGTATCATTGCCTTATTGACACATAATTATATTGTTCTGATGATGATGTCATGATCAGCATATGATATTTCTATTGCTCAATGGACAGGAAATACTGTTCAAAACTGATAGACAAAATAAGGTCAGTCTACTTTTTAAGATATTGCATTTCTAGCATGACTTGAAAGATCAGCCCTTTTACTATAATGAAATAGTTTTAGATTATATTAATATTGCTAATATTGTTATGTTTTGCAGTTCTGTCAGATATATTGAGATCAGTACCTTCTCATGACCCAGTGGTAGAAGTTTGGCCTTACATTCTAAGGAATCAGTCATTCTATGACCTCCAAGAGTTCCTATCAGATGAGGTGAAAAATAACTATTCTAAAGTCTACAAACATATTTACAGTGCATTGAAGATGCTGCATATATTCCATATTTAAGATTCTGCAAACTGCAGAATGTAATTGATTCAGAAAGAGTGCAGATTTTAAATAAATGTCTTATGCATTTGATGATTCCTCTATTGGACTGAATTGTTTGAAGTAGAAAGTCTCTCTCTCTCTCTCTCTCTCTCACACACACACACACACACCTACTAACTAACAGTGTATTTATTATACATGTATTTATTAATATTAAGATACACCCCTTTGTGACTAAATATTCTAATGAGCATACTTATCAGTGGAATGTATACTTCATTAAATCTTCTGTATGTTTCAGGTGATTGATGCCTGTATTCATTTACTGGTACAACAGTCAGTTCTGAATATCAAGTGTGTGTCATCAGTGGTGATGACAGCAATTTTTACTGGACCTAGTGACCTCCATAGTCTTCTGCGAAGAGTAATAAATTATAACTTTAGTTTTTATAGAATTGTTCGCTTTGTTTGCGTAAGTAATATCAGTAATGATAGCCTTCAAGTAGTACCATTTCTAAAAAGGCTTGAAATCTACATGTCCTCTGCTTATGTAAACAACAGGGTTAAAGTGTAACTTTGGAAATACATTTAACTAAATGTACATGTTGTGAAGACAGAAGGAAATCAGTGAATTATTTATGTACAGAAACACCCCTAAAGTTAATGTATTGGTTAATGTTGAAATTACCCATTTGTTCTTTCTTCATGCTGAAATGGCTTTGTTTACTAAGATATGCTCTGAATTGCTGGATTTGATGTAAAAGTGTTCTTGTATAGAAAATTATCTGTTGAAGCTGCTAATCAAGGATCCTATGATAGAATGTCATACTTTAGAAAGGAGGAGAACTATTTCACTTTAAATTATATTTAATCCAAATTTAAAAAGGGTACTTTTTCAGGAAACAGTTCATCAGTATGACCACTTAATTGGAGCTGTAAATGAAGGAGGTTTTCACTGGACACTTGTTGTGAGTTTGGCTGTTTCAATACCTAGATAGCCTAAGTAAATAAAAAATGACTACAAAGGTTTTTACATATATTTTGACTAATTCGTTAGTATTAATGAAAGCAATCATTTAGATGGTAGTGATTTCATTTAAGACTATTTTTTAAGCATGTCAACATTTAACACTAGTACACTCCTACTTGTAAAAAAGTTGTCTAAGGATGAAGAAAGTCGGCAGTCTTTATTGGCCTATTTTCACATTGTCCAATTCGGCATTCACAGATAACTTCACCTAAGGAGAAGAAGCTGTTTTACTTTAATCCACTTGGAGAAGTTCATCTTTCAGAGCAGCAGCTGCTGGTACATTGGTAGTAAGTATAAATTATGCATAATATGAACAACAATGTCTTGAGCTTTTTTCATGCCTGCAGTTTCCTTTTGCAGAAAAATGACACAATTGCATTTTATTAGCAATGGTGGAAATACAATGTTCTTTGAAAAGATTTATTATGGATTCTGTTTGGATTGTACCATCAATAATGAAAAAGATAAATCAGGTTGGAGTATGAATGACCGATGATGGTTCATATTCCCAAAAATAGTGTCTCACTGATACTGTGCTTGCATAACTCAGTGCTTACAGTGCCTTTACAGTTCAATATTGTGTCATTATCATTCAGTGGTAACAAGACAGAACAGAAGCGGGTGTGTGGTCCAGTGGTAACACTGTATGACTATAAATCCAGGGGTCATGAGTTGGATCCCTGTAACTCTAAGTAAAATTACTAATAGTCTTGGACAAGACTTTGAACTGAGGTCACAGAAATTGTTACTTTACATCTATGCACGTTAAAGAACCAGTGGTTACGTCTAGAACACAGAAATTGTACTCTGCACTATCATTCAAAAACATTACATTAATTAAACTAATACTCATCTGGAGGAGTTGCTCTTAATTTTTATAATGACTTTAAAGCTATCCCAAAAGGAATACATTTCCAATGTTATGGTAAAAATCTGTGCAAAAAAACAGAAACAGAAAAACGATGCACTCCCTTGTGAATTGGTTATTAAAAATAGAGGTGTCAAAATTTTGAGTCTGTTTTCAGTCTGTGAAACTCTGAGAAGCCTGTCATTTGCTAAGGTGGATGAATTCTATTAAAATAATAAAAGTTAGGGTCTCAACCCCCATACTTTATGAAGTAAGGGAAACCCAGATAACAGAAGTGGAAAGGTAGAAAAAAACAGGCTCAACACCTTTGTATATGATATTAACAGGCATTATATTCTTTGATTAGTTTCCACAAAATGTATGAATGAAGATCTTAAGACTTTTTATGATCCTCAAACAGTTATCTATACTTTTCTTAACAGGATACAAATGAGGAATCAGAAGATGATGAACATACATTCTATATTGATGCGGAAAGAGCTTGCAGAAATGTAAGTATACATGCATGAATGAGTGTGAGAGCATGGGTGTGTGAAACCATTTCCTGTTTCTTGGGAGTATGATATTATTTTACATGATAATACCTTTTACATTAATTTTCTACATAATGAAATACAAATGTTGTTATGGTCTTTGAGTTTTATCACTTAATCGTACCTCTGGAGTTAGGCTTATGTTTAATGAATTTCAAAATATTGAAAGTATGTCATGAATGATACTGGTTTGATACTGGTCCTTCACATAAAATGATAATGCTTAATGGAACTTGTATTGTTCTAAATGAATTTTGTATACATGTAAAAATTAGATTATGCAAATGTAAGTTAAATGCAGACCGTCACTACAGGTATTTAATATGTCTGTTAATCAAATGAGTGAATAAAGTTTGTGATGTAAAAATTTTACATGTTTTTAAATGTTGCAGATGGAGAAAGCCATCCAAAGAGTACGATGTATAGTCAGTGGATCATCATGGTATGTGTTCAGTAGTATATGTTGATTCATTATGTTTGGTTCATGTAATTTTTCTGAAGGTTTTAAATATTTCAGCTCAGTGTAGATGGTATAGTTCAAATTGTGGATTTGGTGTCGGAATTCATAATGAATGCAGTTCTATCTGGTTTTCATAACCTAGAAGCATGGTTTAGCAACTTATTGTATGATTGCATGAATTTTATAAAGATTTCTAAATAATTACCCCTTGGTAAATTTGGTGCCACACAGAGGACATGAGCATTAATTATGCAAAATATTCTTACAAAACTTACAATGGCTTTAGCCATTACTGAAATCGTTGAAGTATTTATCTTTGACAGCCAATGTATGCGCAGTAAATAACTGAAAGCTAGGATTTAGATTAAGAAGAAATGTTTAAGAACATTGAATACCACAGCATTTCAGTCACTATATAAACTCGTTTGCTGCAAAACTAACAGGAATATATACAAAAATCATACCAACACTTACTTCGAGAAAATACCTACATGTACATAGTGAATTGTTGTCAATAGATCAACAATGTTCACTCCTCAAATGCAGTGCTTCTCCTAGATGGTATCTTTCAAGAATGTTCAAATTCTGATCCATTGTTAATTATTACTCCATCCCATTGAAAAAGTGACAAAGGTAATCAGTACAGGGGTCTCTGTTTAGCATTTAGGGAGATTTAATCATGTATACATTTTGTTTCCATTTTCATTCTTCACTGTCATTTACCAGGTTCAATACATGTTCATATTGAAGTGATATTATTGTTTCAGCATGGAAGATGAACCACAATAGTTTCAGAGACAGTGGTAGGGCTACAGATACTCCATATTTAGTACCAGGGTAATTTTTTAGTTTATCAGGATAAGATGTTGTGCTCATAGGTTTAAGTTTTATCACTGATAAGTAACCCAAGAGTCAAGGCCCTCGACTTAGTCAAAATTAAGGTACCAGAATTATATACACTGCTCCTTATGTGAATGACAGAAAATTATATAAAACCTTTCACAAATGTTTATTTAGATAAAATAACTGGGGAAGGTGGAGGAATACATGTCCTGTCAACAAAGTTCCAGTTTATCTCATCTTGTTGACAATTATCATTTTTTCTTAACTCCCTGGCATTTACTGAGTAGATAATATGTGATTGTTGGTACATTTCTTTGCTATTTTCAGCCTTGATTAGATATATATTGAAGAAGTGTTGGTAAGAGAGGCAATGACTGCAATTTTTCAACATGTAACTGGAGCCTCATTTGGTGTGTGTCTGAAACAGTTGAGTGATGTTCAGCAAAAGTCTAGAAACAAAGCCATTCTAGATGGCATTAAAATGAGTAATGAATTTTGTTGTACCTTGTGTTTTCTATATAAAGCAGATATATATATTACAGATATAAAGATAATCCTGCATATGATGTAATTATAGTCTTTTACTCAAAATCTCTTCCTTATATGTATGTTTATAGATTCAATTCAAATTTGAAACAATGCATGTACCTAAATACATAAACGTTTGGCTAGGATGTAACATTAGAATTTTGGACAAGATGTAATTCTATGCAAATGACTAAATACAAATTCATTGACTTCTTCAGTAAGTACCACACTTATAATTAATACATATTAAATTTAAAGCAAAGAGTTCAGATATACATTGTTTATATGACATTTAAATTAAACTGATCATCAGTGTTTTTTTATTATATTTTGTTTCAAACTAATGTTTCAGGTGCTACCAAGAAAAAGGAATTCGTTGAAAAATATGGAGTTCAGACAGACTTCCATGCTTTCATGATAGCATACAAACTATATCAATGAAAGATTTTATGATTGCAGTATGTTTCAAATTATTTGCATACATAAAAATAAAATCAATTCTGTACTTTGAGTCTTGTTTGTAGTTGATTCCTATAATTATGACACACACCACCTAAACATGATACTAGAAGTTTTATTTATAGATGACATTTGAAGATATCTGAATATTGAATATCCATATCAAATAGATCATCTAAATTTCTTCTACATTGTTTCAATATATAGCAACAAACACTTCGCATTAGCAAATAATAATTCAGGAAAACATTCAGTCTGTTGAATGTGAGCAACAGCGATAGAAAAAGCTAGCAACAAACTTTGGACAACAAAATTATTTTCTTGTTTTTCCGCAAGTATCTACCAACTGAAATGCATTAATCATTTGAAACAGCGATGGAGGACGAATGGCATAAATAGTTTCCAGGAACTATTCAGATTGGATAGATGATATACAAATAATACACATAAACCCTTTGGACTGGATAAATAACATACATATAGTATACAGAAACTCTTTGGACTCTATATAGAACAGTAGAATGGTATGCAGAAACTCTTTGGAGTCGATATGTAACATACAAATGGTATACAGAAACTCTTTGGACTCTATACAGAACATACATATAGTATACAGAAACTCTTTGGACTGGACACAAAACATACATATAGTATACATAAACTCTTTGAAGTCGATATGCAACTTACATAGGGTGTACATAAACTCTTTGGAGTCGATATATAACATACAAATGCTATACAGAAACTCTGGACTCTATATATAACATACAAATGCTATACAGAAACTCTGGACTCTATATATAACATACAAATGGTATACAGAAACTCTTTGGACTGGATAAATAACATACACACAGTATACAGAAACTCATTGGAGTCGATCTGTAACATATAAATGATATATAGAAACTCTTTGGACTCTATACAGAAAATACTAATGGTATACAGAAACTCTTTGGACTCTATACAGAACATACTAATGGTATACAGAAACTCTTTGGAGTCGATATGTAACATATAAATGGTATACAGAAACTCTTTGAATTGGATAAATAATATACAAACAGTATACAGAAACTCTTTGGAGTCGATCTATGACAGTAAAATGGTATACAGAAACTCTTTGGACTCTATATAGAATATACAAATGGTATACGGAAACTCTTTGGCCTGGATACAAAGAATACATACAATATACAGAAACTCTTTGGAGTCGATCTATAACAGTAAAATGGTATACAGAAACTCTTTGGACTCTAAATAGAACAGAACATTGGTATAACGAAACTCTTTGGACTGGATACAAAACATGCATACAGTATACAGAAACTCTTTGGACTCTATATACAACATACCATTGGTATACAGAAACTCTTTGGACTCTATAAACAACATACCATTGGTATACAGAAACTCTTTGGAATCTATATAGAATATACCATTGGTATACGGAAACTCTTTGGCCTGGATACAAAGCATACATACAATATACAGAAACTCTTTGGAGTCGATCTATAACAGTAAAATGGTATACAGAAACTCTTTGGACTCTAAATAGAACAGAACATTGGTATAAAGAAACTCTTTGGACTGGATACAAAACATACATACAGTATACAGAAACTCTTTGGACTCTATATACAACATACCATTGGTATACAGAAACTCTTTGGACTCTATATAGAATATACAAATGGTATACCGAAACTCTTTGGACTGGATAAATAACATACATACAGTATACAGAAACTCTTTGGAGTCGATCAATAACAGTAAAATGGTATACAGAAACTCTTTGGACTCTAAATAGAACAGAACATTGGTATAACGAAACTCTTTGGACTGGATACAAAACATACATACAGTATACAGAAACTCTTTGGACTCTGTATACAACATACCATTGGTATACAGAAACTCTTTGGACTCTATATAGAATATACAAATGGTATACCGAAACTCTTTGGACTGGATAAATAACATACATACAGTATACAGAAACTCTTTGGAGTCGATCAATAACAGTAAAATGGTATACAGAAACTCTTTGGACTCTAAATAGAACAGAACATTGGTATAACGAAACTCTTTGGACTGGATACAAAACATACATACAGTATACAGAAACTCTTTGGACTCTATATACAACATACCATTGGTATACAGAAACTCTTTGGACTCTATATAGAATATACAAATGGTATACCGAAACTCTTTGGACTGGATAAATAACATACATACAGTATACACAAAACTCTTTGGAATCGATCGATAACAGTAAAATGGTATACAGAAACTCTTTGGACTCTAAATAGAACAGAACATTGGTATAACGAAACTCTTTGGACTGGATTCAAAACATACATACAGTATACAGAAACTCTTTGGACTCTATATACAACATACCATTGGTATACAGAAACTCTTTGGACTCTATATAGAATGTACAAATGGTATACCGAAACTCTTTGGACTGGATAAATAACAAACGTACAGTATACAGAAACTCTTTGGAGTCGATATATAACAGTAAAATGGTATACAGAAACTCTTTGGACTCGATATGTAGCATACAAATGGTATACAGAAACTCTTTGGACTCTATATAGAACAGTAGAATGGTATGCAGAAACTCTTTGGAGTCGATCTGTAACAGCAAAATGGTATACAGAAACTCTTTGGACTCTATACAGAACATACAAATGGTATACAGAAACTCTTTGGACTGGATACAAAACATACATACAATATACAGAAACTCTTTGGACTCGATATGTGACTTACAAATGGTATACAGAAACTCTTTGGACTCCATATAGAACAGTAGAATGGTATACAGAAACTCTTTGGACTCTATATAGAACAGTAAAATGGTATACAGAAACTCTTTGGACTCTATACAGAACATACAAATGGTATACAGAAACTCTTTGGACTGTATATAGAATATACAAATGGTATACGGAAACTCTTTGGACTGGATACAAAGCATACATACAGTATACAGAAACTCTTTGGAGTCGATCGATGACAGTAAAATTGTATACAGAAACTCTTTGGACTGGATAAATAACATACATACAGTATACAGAAACTCTTTGGACTGGATAAATAACATACATACAGTATACAGAAACTCTTTGGAGTCGATCGATGACAGTAAAATTGTATACAGAAACTCTTTGGACTCTAAATAGAACAGAACATTGGTATACAGAAACTCTTTGGACTGGATAAATAACATACATACAGTATACAGAAACTCTTTGGAGTCGATCGATAACAGTAAAATTGTATACAGAAACTCTTTGGACTCTAAATAGAACAGAACATTGGTATACAGAAACTCTTTGGACTGGATAAATAACAAACGTACAGTATACAGAAACTCTTTGGAGTCGATATATAACAGAAAAATGGTATACAGAAACTCTTTGGACTCGATATGTAGCATACAAATGGTATACAGAAACTCTTTGGACTCTATATACAACTTACAAATGGTATTCACAAACTCTTTGGAATGGATACAAACATAAAAATAGTTTCCAGAAACTCTTTGGACTGGATACATAACAATAAAATAGCTTCCAGAAACTCTTTGGAATGGATAGATAATATACAAATAGTACACAGAAACTCTTTGGATATATAATGAAGTAACCAAACTGGACTTGGCAAGTGAATTGAAATGCGAATGTTCAGTAGAAATCGATTATAAATCACAAGACTGTAATTCAAATAAGTTCTTTATATTGCTCATCCTAATATATTTTCCCATTTCGTGAAATAAACGCCATTTCGGGTTTTATCACGTTTATTTATGTGAACCGGTAAAAAATAAGTCCACATTTTCTAGCAGAGAAGTTGAATGTAAATAAGCAACTATGTTCACATTGTTTCTTTCTTTTTTCTAAATTACTTATATGCTTCATATTTAATTACATTTTAATTATTCACTTGTCCGAAAATTTGTTTTCCGTTTCTTCCTACGCAGGGTCTGTAAACTCTTTGGAGTATTTCGCAAAAATCCGAATAAAACTCTTTGGATTTTTAGTGTGACCCGACTGGCAATCGGATAAAAACACTTTTATTTTTCGTTATGTTTACGTTAAAGACGGTAAAAATTACTTCGAATTCTGTATTGAAATTAGAGTTAAACAACATCCAACATGAATAGTGGTCAGTCTAAGGAGGAGGGCGAAATTTCAGATGATGAAGAAAAAATTAGAACATCTTCAGCGTCGACATCAACTTCCGCCAGGGACAATGGACGTGTGCCTAGAAATATTCTACCATACAATAATAATGTTTACTCTCATCATAACAACAGTGCTAAATTCTCGTACGATATCCGTAGTAATTTTCAACCAAGGTTTAACTCTTTGCCAAATCCAAGAAAATTTTTACCACTCCTTAATCATGTTGGACATCGATTTGTTCTCCCACGCAAAAAACAGGACGACCGAGCTTATATTGTGCAGAGAAATGAACCCATTAATCCTGAAAACTACAGGAATTGCAGAGCAGAAGTAAATAGGAATCAGACTTCACCAATGCAATCTCCATCTTCAAAGAGTATCCTTGTATTTATTGATAGAATCTAGTCCAACTAATTAGACTGTGACGAGGAGACATTTTTTGATTCGGCCCTGACCCTCACAGTCTAACATAGAACTGCATATTTGTGTGTGGAAAATTCCCAATTAAAACCCATTGGGCACGATAACTACAATATCTGTGAACAATTTGATCCGTTTGGTAGATAGGAAACACGTTTCTAAACTCATGGTGGAGGGAAACAAAACACTAGTGTACTATTCAAATAAGGTATGGTGGAATTATTTCTGCTTGTATGTGCACTAGCGTTTTGTTTCCCTCCACTATTTCTATATGGAAAATGAAACCAGTGTAATGTCGGACAACTGCCGGTGTCGAGGTAGATATCTACAGAGGTATTGGTTGTCTGGTTAGCTCAGGGATTGCTAGTATTTGTTATACTAGCAGGTTGGGGTGTGCATGTCTGAAATATTGTTTATCATGGTGTATTTCAAAGATAATATGACATTACAGCATTTGGAAGATATAATTATAACATTGAACTAAATCATAAACAGATTATTGTAACTTGTCAGTAAATAAGAGGTATATATGTGTATTGAAGTTTTAGGTTAAAATCACTAACTTACGCAACAAAATAAAGATATTTAAAGCATTCAGTAGAAGAATATATTCAATTGTCGAAACTGTTTTTTGTTTACATTGTAAAAGGTAATTATTTTACAGTAATTTGAAATAGCATAGTAAAAATATCTGATGTAAATCATTTTCCCTGGCAATACTGGATAAATGCCCGACCTCATTAGAGGGTGAGAATTTTTTACTGGTTTTAAAATTAAAGACTTGCCTTGTTGGTTTGTGTTAGTTTCAATATGCTTATTTGCCAAAATAATATATGAAAATTGTTACTGCCCTGAAGGGCGTTTACTTTCATTTATTTATTACTGTTAGGCTGAAAGCTAAGATCTAACTTGATATATTTATTTATTTGTATATTATATAGTGTACATGTATATATTTACCATACTATATACAGTAATTACTGGAAATTTTACATTTTTTAATGAAGTAATTTCATAGAGGATTAATTCTTTATAATGACTTTTGTATAGATGATTATCACTTTATGAATCCTTAATTAGATTTAGTTTGGTCAAATCGAAAACTAAGGTCTTCCAAAGATAAAAAGCATAATGAAACAGAAGAAAAAGTTGACAACTACCAGTCTCTGTTACAAGAGTATATTGATATCAAAGAGCAGTTGGCAACAATTAAACAACAAGAAGAATTGCTCGAAGAAACTGAAATAAATAGAAATACCAAATGCTCAAATGAAATTGGTAAGAGATTGAAGTTGTCATGTCAAATATGTATATGCTAAATGAATCAATTGTTTAGTTTTTTATTGTAATTTGAGAGTGAAAATGACAGAAATGAAAACTTGGGCTGGTTATGTTGCCTATTTTTTCCCTCTAAAATTAGAAAAAAGATGAAATATTACTGATAATATTGGACAAAAAGAAGTGCTGAGTTTATTAATTATTTGTCTTCTGAAATTTCTAATTTTGTGCTGCTGGGAAGCATTAAATTATTATATATGTTTAAAAATGCCAAATGTATAATGTATGAATTATTAACTTTACAGCCACCATTTCAAGTCCAGATAGACAAGAAGAAAGGGATCCAACATTTTTTAAATCCCTTGGATCTGATGTTCCCAGCATTCCTTTGGATGAACAGAAAGAATCTGTAATTGACTTATTTACTTAATTTTGAGTTCATACTACAACCTTACAATCAAAAGAACAAACATCTGATTAAGCCAGACTTTGGAGCTAAAAGTTGTTTCTTCAAATCTGTTTAATCAAGATTTGACTTTGAACTTTGTAGTCAATTTCTGTAATGATTGGTTACATACTGGGTGTAAAATATGTATGTTTCAACTAAACTGATTTACTAATTTATTATTGATTTACCACCTGTTGACTGATGAACAGGACTAATTAAGTTAAAATTTTCCAAGAATTCAAATGAAATTTGAGGTTTCTACATTATGTCATAATATTATTTGTCTTATGAAAAATTGTACTTAACTGATACAGATAACTCTAGGTCCACTGTTCTTGAGTACACTATTTTAATATAATTAGAAATGACAATGAGGTCCTTTATTTACCATTAACTATCAGAATTCTGTATGTTTCTAGGAGATAAATTCATCAGCTGATAAAAATGCTGGTGATGATGATGATGATGAAGAACTTGATGAGTTGGAATTAAGACGTAATGCTTTAGCTTCATTACTAGCTGAAGCTAAAGAAGATTCAGAGAATGTAACACCAGATAGAAAGGGTTCAGACCATAAGGTACTGATTGTAAAACTTGAAAATATTTTAAAGATTTACACTTTTAAGTTTGGTAAATAGTCTGGACTGAACATGTTTTTTATTTCAGATGTTATTGATGATTGGTTGTAACTATAATATAATAACCACAGTTTTGTGTCATTTTGGCCGCTTGAATAATTATTTTTCAAGGTTGTTTTTTTTCAGTAAAAGTATTACACAGGCACTAACATAAATACATCTGTAAAGTATCAAGCATTTAAATATACATACAGTGCTCACACTTTCTGGCATTGCACAATTGAAAAGGAAACTCTAGTACTGTAATAAGAAATATATTAAATGGTAATCTAGAAGTTAAGTGTTGAATGATATTTGTTTCTAATATAAATTTGGTAAATCTGTTTGCAGACATATTTATTTTTCTCTTTTACTGAAATTTTGTTTTTATCTTATTTTTTAGACTGACAATATTGTTAAGAGACCAAAAGCAAAAAACAAGTTCAGTGAAAAGTCAGATAGTTCTTCATTGCCCAGTTCTCGAGGTTCCTCAAAACTTCCTCAGAGAAGTGCCAGGAACAGCAATGATGGTAATCAATTTTTAATTGATTTTAAAGTCATATTGTACTTATTATTCAGTATGATGTTTTTATTTATTTCATGCCAAGTCTTTTATTCTACAAGTTCATTTTCTGTGGTACAATCATAATGATATAGATACTGTTAACTGAAAGTTCAAATGGTTGAATCAAGGAAATATCCACAATGTTGCTTGCAAATAATTACAACATTGTACTTATAAATAATAAATATTTCTTGACTACAGTTGATCTTGTCAAGGATATAATTTATATAATACATGATGAAAGACATGTGGTGCTGGATTGTCATGTGTACAAGTACAGCATCAAATTTTTCTTGCAACTTCATGCTTAATTCGACCGTATTACTTGCCTTCATTTTCAAAGTTGAAGTTGTGTTTATCCCTTCTTACTTCAATTCCATAGCCCAGTAGCAAGGTTTAATGTAATTTGTTTGAAAAAAGAACATTCAATTTTAATCCCTGTTAATTAAGACTGTTGCATTATACACTGGATTTTAGCAAAGTATGTGTGCTACTTTGTGAATGATTGTTTTAAACAATGAATTCTGTACTAAATAACCATGTGTTCAGTTTTTACCAATTATAATTTTGTTTTCGCTCAGTCATCTGGATTCTTGTTATCGCTGTTTTAGTTCACCAGAGATTCATACGAAGTCGTACTCCAGCATTATATTCTAGAAGTAGATCTTACAGACAAAATGATCAGCTGTCCAGGAGGACCTCAACTTCTAGAAGTAGACAATCCACTTATCAATCAAGATCAAGGTCTAATCAAGCCCCTGTTAGACCAAGATCTGGTCAAAGCCAGCGTAACACTGGGAAGATTGCCATTAAGAGAACTGATTCTGTTGATAAAAGTAGAGACAGTGCAGAGAAAACTCGTGAAATCCAGAAAATATTAACACTTGATGATCCAAAAGAACAAGTGGCAAGATTTCTTTCTCTTATTGGGGATAAAGATAACAGAAATACTTCTAGCATTCATTTAGACAATCAGGTAATTTTTTATTGCTAACATACATCATTTATTTCTATTACAAGTGTTCTAATAGGCTTTGTTGAATAAAATCTTGGGTGAACCAGAAAGAGTTCTCTTGCAAAAATCGATGATTACTTACCTTAGTAAAAGCTACCATGTTTAACGACATTCATTCACATTGGAATTTGCCCCCATTGGTTATGCCCTTGACTTTATGTAAGTGCCATAATTCCTGTTCCTAGATAAAATGCTCTATTTTTCTACACTACTTATTTTACACAGATATCAATACCCACAGACAAGACTGAGGTAACAAAGGACAATTATGAAGAAGTAGAGATGGATATAGACAGTGATGGAGAGTCATCAGGTGTGGTTTCTGTTGTAAATATTGATATAGTCATAACCTTACAAGGTCAAACTTTATGTCAAAGTTAACCTGAAAAGGAAAAATATTTCCTTCCCTTATTATAATTTGTTTTCTTCAGACTGTTTTACTGGCAATGTTTGACAATTAGACACATTGTAGTGACTGTTTAACAGTTTACAATATAGAAGTCAAGGCTTCTTATTTATGTATGAAAACTCTTAGTGCATGTATGGAACTTGGGAAGTTTTTATTTGTGGAATGTATGGAGTAATGGAGTTGATAAAGCCTAGTATGGGTGAATTTTAGTGCTTATTTAAAAATGAAACAATAAATTGGTGTGTATTGAATAATAGTTAATGTGTATTTTAATGAATGTGTATAGGTTAACTTTCAGTCCTTGGATTTGTTATTCATTATGTTTTATTTTTTACAAAGCTGTGTATATGAAAATTGGTGAATGTGGCTCACCCACCACAGTATTTTACTGGTAGAATGCTGTATATAAATGAACCAATGGTCAAAACTTGGACTATTTATTTTCAAGTCATAGTATTTCATTGTTACAATACTGGATATAATTGAACCAAAGGTTAAGACTTTAACTACTTATTTTCAGCACCTACCAGTGCTGTTGAGGAGCTTCAGTTTGAGCCAGACTTCTATAATGCCATGCAACCAATGTATTCTGTAAGTATTGGCTTTTGTTCTTTGTGTCTCTTTTCCTTAGATATCAAATTAACTGTTACTGCCTAGTCATTTTGTACTTGTCATGAATTTTGTCATCTCATACTTAAATCTTGTTTTTCCTCACAAAAAAGAGACATGCTATTTTAATATCTGGTCATATGTGGTTATGTTGGACATTTATCAAATAAAAAAGAAAAATAACTATTTTTTTAAACTTGTCATTTTAACATTACCTTAAATTTTAAGATTTTTGGTCAAATTTTGTTTCAGTCCATGCAGCCTTCATTAGATGCATATGATCCTGTGTCAGGCTGGTCCCTGACTAATACATCATATACTGATACCACCTTGCAACTGCATACACCTCAGTCACACCAACTTTATGGATTATCAACTGTTGGTACAGATGCAGCCAGTGTTATTATGCAATATGGTAACACTGCATATCAAGATCAGAATAGTGGCTACATGTATGCCGATCCAAGTTTACCAGTATTGCTGTCTGACTCTGTCCCACCATTAGGGGAAGTAGGTCTTGCACCTCCACCACCCCCACCTCCATTGCCTTGTGAGCCCCCACCTCAACCACCATTGCCACCATCAGAAAACCCACCTCTCCCTCCACTCTCCCCACCGCCATTACCTGATCACACTGACTTGAATACTGTGACAGAATCTAATTCCAATATTGGTTGTGATGTGCTGGACACATCAGTTTCTGAATCCTTCTCAAATCAGTATGTTAACACTGATAAGAATTCCAGCAACTTATCTAGTGATTCCAAATATCTGAGTGTTGAACATGATAGACACAACATATCATCAAACTTACTCAAGTTGGCAGGATATGATAAAAGTAGCATTAACATCAGTGAACAGTTACATGGTTCATCAGATATAAGAGTTGAACAATCCAATGTACCAGAAAATGATGAAACAACAAATGGTGAGGATGAAGAGGCCATGCTTCGAGCACAACTACTGAGATCTCTAGCAAACAGAAAGAAAGAAAAACAGAAGCTTTTAGCTGTAAGTACAAATGTTTTCTATCAGTTTAATTACATATGTCATAATGCAAAGGATTCCATTTCACTGTATAGTGACATCCAGATTGAATTACATAGTTAATACAATTATTTTCATTCTGGTGTTTTACTCAAAGTTATCATTAATTCCTTTCATAGTTTACATTTAAAGTGAGATGTATACCATCATATTGTCTGTCAAAATGTGATGTAATTGTGCCTAGAAATTTTCTGTTCTGAAATGATTAATGAATATTTTTATGCATCTGTTTATTTTGATGATTAATTGGTTATAATGTACACTAAATGAATGTATTTTTTGTGGCTTGTGCATGTCAAACTGTATGTATTTAAATTGACAAAGAATTCAATGTAAATGCATGAGGTTGAAAGAATTAATTCATTGTATGATGATGAACCGGTATTGCATTTATCCCTTCACTATGAATGTGAGTGTTTAACTATGTTTGGTTTTACTAATGCATTTATGGTGTGTTTACTGTATGTATTTTGTTATATTACAGGACAAAGCTGGTACAGACAGCCCTCTTACTTTATCAAGAAGTGGTTCTCCTAGTTCAGTATCATCTGTGAAATCAACAAAATCCACCTCAAGTAAACAAACCTACCAACACTATGTGATGGCAGTAAGTAGCCCTTTTTCAAATTGTAAAACATTTGATGTCATTGTTTTGTTTGCAAGTTCTTAGCAGGCTTTTCAAAATCCATTTTAAAGGTTTTTAAAATTTCTCTTGAGTGATAATTGACATCATATGCTGTTTTTATAGTTTGTGCATTACTTTGATCTAATTACTTGTCTTGTTTTATACTCAAGATGAACTTTCCAACTTCACTGAAAGGTTATAATTTCAGATTGTTCAGCACCTCACATTGGTAGCTGTTTCTGTTCTATTTTGTTTCAAAGATGAAATTGATATAACTGCTCAAAGTTCAAGATGAGTGAATTCTTTTTGTAGAATGTACCAATCCATAAACCTGTGATAATCAACCTTGGAGATGACTCTTCAGAAGAGGAGGAAGATTCAGTACATATCGAACCTGCCGGTGTTCAAAAATTACTTGGTGGCTTAGATTCATTTCTGAAAGAGGCTAGGAGATCCTCTGAGGTATTGTACATTTTTCAGTTTGTGTTATCTTCTTTATTTTAATGCCTTTTTCAAAAACATACACTTGAATTTATTAAAAAAGTTCTTACGTTATTTAATTAGTGTTCAGAAGTTTGCCTTTTTATTTTTTCCAGTAAGCATGCATTGAGTGGCTTTGCCAAGTGAGACTTCTTAATCATCCATGAATAGTTTAAATGTTCACGATTGTATGGCATTGTCTTACTCAAAGATACAGAACAATACCCTTTTAAGGTTAAATTCTGTCTTCAGTGATTAGACAGTGCTTTAAATACCTGAACAATGATTGCATCAAGAGATATTGCTTACTTTTTGCTGCATATTGGCCTAAAATTTGTATTTATTGATCTGTTTTTCATGTTGATAGTATACTTATCAAACTTAAAATTTAATTTCTGTTTCAGATGCCATCTGTTCCAGCATCAATGAAGAATGCTGAATCTGTCAAAACCTTAGAGATGAAAAGGAAACAAGCTTTGATTTCTCGAGTAAGACAAAATGAAATCGATTTAATGAAACACAGGTAAGAAACCAGGTTTCTATGTACAATGTTGTATTTCAATTGACTGATCAGTCAATTGAAATACAAAATTGTGTATAGCATATAGAGTTTGAGCAGGTGTGTTGAGTGTATGTTGAAGTTAGGTATACCTTATCAAAGGTAAGAATAACAAAGCCTAGGGTGTAGTCTTATTGTTTGTTTTGTGGCCCTGATCCCGAGGGTATATAACTTGAGAACAGTCTTTATGCTCAGATCTCAAAGTATTTTGGTTGAATAGATATCACTGTTTAATGTTTGATACAAATTCAGATTAATTAAGTCTGATAAATATCATTATTGTTTTACCATGGTTTATTTAGAAACATTTGAAAATTAAAATTTGAGTTTTATGCATAGAGATCAATTTTATATAACCTTGGACCATGTTTGAAAAAAAATGAAAAGTATAGGGCTGCATTCTCAGACTGGTTTTAAATGATGTGTTATGACTTTGGTTCACTCCATGTTAATACTATCTTCTTGTTTTTTTCTTTATTTTCCTGTCTGTCACATTGATCAGTTCTTCTTATCTCTCTTTCTGGGTAATAGGAAAGTGCTCCAAAAAACTGATTGTTTTTCAAATTGGTATGTTTTTATCATACTGAAATACGTTGTTGAAAGTTTTTGTTGTATGAGAAACTACCATTTCTTTGATTTTATTTCAGAGAGAACATTACTAAAGACCAAACATTATTAAAACATTTGGTTAACATAGCATCTAAGTATCTTCAAAATGTTACTGTATCAGAAGCTAAAGTCAAACAATTAAAAGAACAACTTGCTGCTGCTGAAAAGGTTACTGCTGCTAATAAGGTTTCACTTGAAAAATCAAAGAAACAGGTTTGTTGAATTGCTATCAAATGTATTTAATCCACAGAGAAATGTAATACAAGAAACTAAAACTACATGTATATTTGTGTCATGATGTGTGAGGGTATTGTTAATTTGACCTGATGTATATTCTTTTATTCCTACAAGGTATTTAGTGAAGAATATTAAAATGTTTAACTTATGTTATATCCTACTGGAGCTTCAGCACTTATAAAAAAATATTTTTTATAAATTATTTGAAGTATTCTCCTCAAATACTAGAAAATGTAGAAAACTTAGTTATTTGGCTATACAAAAGTCAATAATAAAATGAAATACAGTCAAACCTGTGAACGAAAGCCACCTTTGGCAAAATGTGGCCTTTATTGACAGGTAGCCTTTATTCAGAGGTCAGTTTGTTCTAAGTAACAAGTGACAGTTTTACAAAGAATGGCTTTTATTCACATGGTGGTCTTTATTTGGAGGTGGCCACAAACACAGGTTTGACTGTATGTAACATTCTTGCTTTTTCATTTGACAGATATCAAGCTATGTAACAAAGTTCTAGAAGTGAACATAGAAGTTTTCATTCAATCTTCTAAAGTTTATTTACAAATATTTGTCTTTATTCATTAAATTAAGGCTAGACTCGTGAAAGATCGTCTTTTAAAGAAGAAGAATGAGTTTGAAGAGATGCAGAAGAACTTGATTGAGTCTGGAAGGAAGCTGTATGGTGCTAATTATAAGATACAGACAACTGGTTCCAGGATCGTTCATTCATCAGATAGTCCAGTAAAACATTTGAAAGATAAAGAAGCAATTGTAAGAGAACATGTGAAACAGACACACTTTTTGAATATAATAAATACTTGTTATTTACTCTAGGACATGTACCATATGCAGTCACCCCAGCATCTATGCTATCAGCTGGCTTTGATATTGTGAGGTTTCAATATACTCTCTAGGAAATGGTTAGGCCCTTGGGGAGAATGAGGGGGATAAAATGACAATGAATACAATGTATATCTACTCCAGTATTTGATAACCTATGTGTTATGAAGAATAGAATACTCTGTTTAAGGAGCAAATCAATATTTACAATTATCTGCTTTGCTTATTCATATATTTTTCTTGCAAGAATTTGTTATGCAGCAGAATAGAGAGAAATATAGTTTTCACAAGGAATGGTTGCTGAATTTAGCACCAAATCAGTCTGGTAAAGAAAGACAGACAGTTGTGTTTGCTAGGAATAATTGTTAAATGGAGGGTGCACCTATTTCAGTAGCATTTGTTGGCTTGTTTCATCTTGGATTTAAACGACATTTCAATTAGCATGTCAATGTAATTATGTATGAACAAACACTGTCTGTGAGGTTTTCAAATTTAAATTAATGAATTCTATACCTTGTGGTTTTAGGTTGGGGTGCAAACTTCGAAAGGAATTCAAAAAAGCATGAAAGTGACCATAAGAAACAGTCCAGTTGCCAAAAGAGTGGGTGAAAAAGTTGATAGTGAAGCTACCAAAGTGATCGCTAATGAAAAGAAACAATTATTAGAAGAAGAGCAAAGAAGGATAAGAGAAAAAGTAAGAAAAGAAAGAGAAAAAATACATCTGAAGAAACTTGCGTTAGAGTATGAGATAAAACTACGTGAGATGAAACTTAAACATGCTGAACAGGAGAAACAAGTGGAAACAGAACGTTTAAACCAAGTGGAACAATTCCATAAGTTGTCAAAAGAACATGAAATGAATAAGAATGTGCTGAGGCTAGAAAAGATTGAACTTGGATCTGATCCAATTGATCTCACTGATGAAAAAGGTGATAATCAGTCAAAACGACGTCAATCTCTGATGGAACTTAATCCTAGTAGAAAGCCAGACTTAGCCATAAAAGTTGAATGTACAAGAAGATCCAGCACTGATGTAGATAATCATTTTGAAATAAACATGCCAGACTTGAAAGCTCAGCTACAAATATTGAAATTGCAGGTATGATGTATACCAAGGTTACACCACCTTCACATTGTTTGATTTGTAAGCCACATTTTTCATCCTGTGTTTAAAACACACGTTCATGAGGGCTAAAACCACCAATTGTTTTTTGCATGTGTCACAGTTAAATTGAACTTGCTTGTCTCTTGATTTTTCTGCTTTTTTTACCAAAAGTTTCTACTCTGAATAGAATCAGATCCACTCTCAAAATGGTGAAAAAAAAACATTGAAGTTAAGATACGAATGTATCATTTTATCAAGAAAATAATTTGGATAAAATGGTCAACTTATGTAAGTCTTAAAAGTCTGGCATGTTCAAGCTTACATTATGTTGTTTGTTATATTTTAGAGAAGTAGAGTCGATGATGATTTAAAAACTTTGTCACAGCATTCATCTTATGACAGAGATATGGAGGAATGTCCAGCTTTGTGTTATAAACCCAAGCAGGTAAGATAGTTTCTTTTTACTGTATACATCAGTCTACTAAACCTTTAGTTTTTTGACTGAATGATATTCAGTTAATGCTCTTGAAGTCTGTCCTGTTCAATGCAGTAGTTTTCATTCTTTGATTTTTATTTAAATAGAAAAAAATATGTATTTTGAAAGCAGATTTGGCCGGAAAGAATTATGGAAATATTGAAACTACTTTCGTATTTTATTATAAAAAGTATTTGGGACATATGCTTGATAATTACCCACGTTCATTTTATTTTCTTGTACTGGTATTTCATTTAATCATGGTTAACATAGTTATTTTATCTTTGATTCTTTTGTTTCATTTATTAGTTGTCAAGTCTACAAGGTCTGAACTCAATAAAGCAAGTTTCTGCAGAGAAAACAGCATCAGTACCTGCAGGATTTAACTACAAAAGTCCATTACTGTGTTTCAAAGCATACAGGTATGGTACTGTGTTGGGATATTGCATTACAATTTTCTTGAAGTCTTACCTTTGTTTTTTCCATTTGTGATTTCCGTTATTTTCTGTGTTTAACATCACACCAATACCAAGGGTCATTTGGCTTCTTCGCTGGCTTCAATGGCAGGGAAGTCCTCAGGTTTACACCTGGGTAGAACCACCAAATTTCCATGAGTCAGCTGTACAGCTTCCTCACATGTGAAATTTGGTCCTGTATGGGATTCTAATTCACAGCAGTTACTAGTGATTACTGGTCAGAGACCCTAACTACTCAACCACAGATGTCCCTTATGATTTACTTTATTTTTTAAGTATTTTTGTACTGTATTTGTCTACTTCACTGTAACATTCTACACATGGATGTTACTTGATGGTTGATCATCTCTAGCTACAAGTGACAGAATGTTGGTTTACTTACTGTACTACAATTTGTTTATCTATTTTATACGCAGGTTCAGTCCATACATCCGCACTAAAGCTGGCCGACAATTAACATCTAGAACTGTTTCAAACAAGATATTACCAAAGGTTGTATTGTGCAGATATGATTTACAGGGTATATGCAATGATGATAAGTGTAAAGGGTGTGTATTAAATTCATTATATACCTCATGTAAAAAATATGTCAGGTTATTTATATAATATTATTAATAGTATTTAAAATTTTAGGATTCCTTTTTTTAAGGACAGGCTTATAGTATTATTTAATAACACTTTTACTCATGCTTTTTTATTTTGAGGTATAAAATATGAAGCTGGAGTGAACATTAAGGTCTTGATAGTTCATAGCTTCTTTTGTATGAAAGGCCTTTTGTCCGTGTACATGTAGAATTATATTCAATAATACAATACTACTTGTATTATGATGATGTTTTAGAAATAATGTTTGTGAACATTCCTCATTAATGTAATTAAAAGTCTAGATATGAAATACTACCCAGTTGTATTTAACAAGTGGTTTTACAAGAAACAATTGATAATACTGGTGAAAGTTGGATTCAAAATGTGTGTGTGAAATATGACTTTGGTACAGCATGTCTGTAATTGAATCAATTAATGTTGTGTTGTTTTGTTTACATAAGTGCTCTTAATTTATTTTATTTATGTTTAAATTTATGTCTGTACATATATTTATTATACTAGACAACACCAAAGCCAGTATTTGCCATCAGAGAGAGATATTTTACTGGATATTGTATCATACTGTCCTGCTCTAGCTGGTGTACAGAAAAATACTCCCGCAAAGAAAGTGTCCACAGTGATGGGTAGGTATTCGTTAACTAGGATGATTTTTTAGTTATTATATATCAGTATTTAATTTATTCCTTTTGTACATTCAATTATGATATATTGCCTTTATATTTTTTGTCAATATAATTGTCATATTGTATTCAATAATGTTAATCAAGAAAATGAATTATGCACTGAAATTAAATCTTCAGTTAATTTTACAAATTCTGCTGTGTGTTTGTGATATTTACACTGAGTATTATGTACATTTACATTGTTCTAAACAATTACCAGATAATGTGTTTTTGGTCTCTGATAATGACCAGTTTTATTAATTGATGCTTGTAGTACTTGTTAAGGGAACTCTGTGGTGAAGTGTTCATGATGTTAGCTGTTGATATGATGTTATACCACAGAAAAAATTGTTAAGTTGTTTTTATGTTGACTATTTTCAGGTGATTATGTAGATAAATTAATGGCCCAGAATAAAGGACATCTGACAATTGATCAGATTTGTGTATTACTAGTCAGTAAAATCAACGAACATGTCAAACATGGTAAGTAAATTTAAAAAAAGTATGGTATATTTAATGGTAAAACTGAAATATCATACAGAAGATTGACAGTTAAAGTGGTAGATTGATTATAAATCTTGAAACGATAGAAAATCATCTTAGTTACAGTCCATAAGAAGATAATTAGAAACCAACAAGTGATGTCTTCTTAATTGTTACACAAGTCCTAAAGTTCTGTATGTTTTATTTGTTGCTTTTTCAATTATGAAAACAACTGGAACTAGTGAATGATTGTTTTTGTTTTTTGGTCTGTTACATCAACTAGATTTATACTACATATATTTCTTAGATTTTACTTCATCTTACATCATAAGTTAACTAATCCTCATGAAAACAACTGTAACTAGTTAATGATTGTTTTTGTTTTCATCTGTTACATCAACTAGATTTATACTATGTATATTTCTTAGATTTTACTTCATTTTACATCATTAGTTAACTAATCCTCATTAATGTTAATTTTCTATTTTTCAGTTCCTCCACACACTATGTTATACGCTCAAAGATTATTTCGTCCTAAATTGGATGAGAAACAATACACTAAAAGCAAGGACTCTACTTTCAATAAAACCAATGAGGAATCAGGTTGGTTTGATTTATATAACATTCACTTTGTTATTGAAAAATTAAATTTGATTTAAATTTGACTTAAAATGTTTTTCCGGTGAAATTTTACCTTGAAAAAAAGGAGTTACTTATTGTCTTGTACAGACTGACTGTAATTCACAAATCTTTCATTTCTGAATTACTAACTACTGTAATTTGGAATTTACATTAAATATTTGTTACTCTTTTCATTTTTATGTATTAATACAATATTAAGACCTGGTCATTTTTAACAAGTGCTAGTATTAAGTGTCTGATAAACATACCAAACATATCATGATTTTTAGGTCATCTTGATTTTTATGTCATCTTGCCTGCTGATTTAACTATTTTAGATGGCTGCATTGATCGTTGTAGTTTCGTTTTAGGTATTTATAATAAGGTGTTTAACTTATGTATTATCTCTATGTTAACATGTTTAGTTTATTATGTGTCTTATGTTATAGTGTCTCATGTTTTAACTGATTTAATGCCCATATTTCATGTCACATGTGTTTTCTACTTTTTATTAATTTTATTCCTCTCACACGTATTGTGTATATATGTATGAATATGTTGCTTTAGATGTCTACGGTTATGTGCATAACTTCAGTTTTATTGTCATGTTAGTATGTTTAGTTTATCATGTGTATTTATGTCACATGTCTCATGTTTTAACTGATCTTATGTCCATATGTCATGTTGCATGCTTTTGTTTTTCTACTATTGATTATATTATTCAGTTATCACATATTGCATTGTTAAGCACTCTTGAACATGTTTCAGACATGAATAAGAGGGCTATATAACTCTGATATAATAATAATGGTAATTTTTAGTGGGCTTTATCTTGCAAGAATTCATGTATTAAATCCTAAAAGGTTGTTTAAAGTAGGTATTACCTATACCTCTAAGTATCAACACTTTAAGTAGGATGTTATCTGTTTCTTTTAGCAATACTTCAAATCTCTGCCATGCCATGTAAAACAGAAGACAGTATTACTAGTAGTGAAGATAAAAGATACTTCTTTACAAATGATGAACATTCTGAAATCCAAGATCTTGAATCTTCTGTGCTTGATTCTCCAAATGATGTACAACTCTGGCTCAAACTAGCCAACAGCAAACTAAATAGCTCAAGTTTGTAAGTCTTAAAAGAATTCTGTGTCATAGACATTTTATAAAAGATATGTGTTCTTTCTATGTTTTTCAATGAATGTGGTAGAAAAATGTCCAAACATGGACTTCGGAATACAGATACTAATTTAAATGGCTAAAACTTAAAACTAAGTATTATGAAAATGTAATTCTAATGCTTAGATAACAGATAAATTGTTATGATGACTTTGTCTTTGCTAGATTCATAGTGATTTATACATTTTGCATAATGATTAGTGTGCTGTCAAATTTTGTTTATTTTTTTTCATATTATTGTTAACTAACTTTTGTGTTATATTACAGATCTACTGAGTCACGTTTAGATGAAGCGTTGAATGTATTAGCACGAGCTTTGGAATCTAATAAAGGAAGTCCTAGTATATGGTTAGAATATCTAACCTTGTATTCTAGACACAATGATGCTACAGATTTCTCTGATCTATGTCAGATGGCATTACAGTATGCTCCAAGCTTTGATATTTGGTGGAAGGTAAAAACTATTTTTCACTAAGTTCCAACCAAATTTTATCGATATTTATGTCAGGGTATATCAATATTTTTTTTTGTCATATCATGTCAACATTTATTGTATGCTCACAATTGATGTTGATGATCAGGTAAATACTGTTTTGTTAGACCAGTTTTCGTTGGAATAATAATTAAAAAAAAACATTTCTTTTTTCATTTATGATCTCTGATATGAGGAATTGTTTATTTCCAGTTGTAAAGTGATCAGCACTTTAGCAATTACTTTATTTACTTATTTCACTCATAATGATTTAGAAGAACTCTTTTGGCGTAAACAATAACATTGGCAAAAATAATTTTATGGTAGAGTGTTTTTAGCTATTAAGTTATCATGATGAATCTTAGGTTACACAGATACAATTTTTAACTGAATGCCTCATCCTGATAAATAGATAAAATTTTAGTTAAAATTTTGTTGTGTACAATGATAATAATTTGACTATTTCAGTATCTACACAGTTTGGTTTCCTACAAGGACAGAAATGATGTATGTACTGATATTATAGAATATCTATGTACAACGCAGACCGTAGATTCACCTAATGCTTCTATATCCCATCATCTACTGGAGACAATGTTGTATAAAATACAACTGTCGATCATCACTGGACATCAGCAATATGCCAAAAACATTTTACAGGTATTTATTTTTTATTTTGTTTGTTATTGATACAGAAAATTTGTGCTGTGTTTTTTTATTGACACTATTTCAATAAAATCATTATTTACAAATTACCAATAGTCTATATCTAAAAGAAGTGATATGTTTTATTGAAAAATATCCTTTCCATTATTTTGACTAAAATGTTCAGCACTTAACCATATATGATTTTTCACAAGATTGTATTGGCCGTGGCCGTTGTCCAGTGGTTAGTGCACTGGACTTGTAGCCCGGAGATCCGGGTTCGAATCCTGGTCGTAGGAGGTCATACCCATCTATGAAAATTTGACAAAAATGTTGATTTTCCTCCATATGTGGGGAAGTTGCCAGCTCCTTGTGGAAGGGTAGGTTAATACTGGTTAGTATACAGTCTAGGAAAACTGTTTAGGTGAACCGGTCGCTGTATATAACTGAAAAAAAAACAGTGACAATAAGTCACATAAAAACAAACAAAAACAAACACAAGATTGTAACTTTGCTGATTTCTGTAATAGTTTTATTTGAGTTACTTCCCTTATCCTGCATTATTTTATCAGTTACCAGAAAGTATCCAGGCATCCTACATAAAAGTTCTAAAAATATTTAAGTCATTTTAACTTGGAATTCAATACATTTTGCTCCTGAAAATTGCACTTCACATGTGTTTTAGTGCATTAAGATTTGTCATTGTTCCTTTATTCAGCATCAAATGAGACAATGTAGCATGTAATCATTATTATCATTATTATTATTATTAGTAGTAGTAGTAGTAGTAGTAGTATACATTTAACTGGGTTGTAGAAAAGCCTGTGTTATATTTATCTTTATTAAGTCTATATATGTGTACATTTCAGGGTTATTTTGTGAAGAGTGAAGGAAAACTTGCATGTCAATCCTATCTCACTGTACAAGATAAATGTGTTCTATGGTTGTCATATATTCATTTGTTGTCATGGCAACAACTCCCTGAATCATTATGGGACAGTATTTTGTCAGGGAAGATTGTTAACAAGGTACTCTTAATATGCTTTCAATTAGTCAATGGTTTGAATAGTTTTTTTTTCAGTGCTCAAAGCTTTTCAGTGAGGATTGTAATAACTGTCTAAATGTTGCTAATAAGTTTGCTAAAATCAAGCATTTCCAACTCCATAACATCCTATGTAGTTGTTCTGAAGTAAATGAATGTTCTGTGTTCATTAAAACAATAATGAAAATCACATAGATTATGAAATAGATGTAATTGATTGAACTATTTTTGTTTCCATTTAAAATGTTGCTTGTGTACAAACATGTACACTTTAAGAGACATTGCTAAGACAGATGTTTAGGACTCATTTGACTTGGAACTAAATTGTCTGTTTCAATTTGTGATGTTTTTGTTGTAGAAAACCCTTATCTTGCCTTGGCACACACCTACTTCAAAAGACTTTACATCAGAGCAACAAATGTTGCTGTTAAAAGAAGCCATTAGTGTTTGTATAACCAGTATGGAAGATAAACATCCTCATGCCTTGGTGGATGGTCTCATGTTGTACAAGAATATGATACAGTTATTACAAAGCCAGAATAAGTAAGTACTTTTTCTAAATCTGATTGATGTTTAATTTACAACTTTATCAAGAGTGCTGGGTGTCATTTTATGAATAGTTATGAGCATAGATGTAATTTTTTAAATCATGTTACCACTTGTTTGCTAATGAAAAATGTTGCAGTGGCTCTTAAGCCTTACTGTATGCTTTCAGAAGTAAATATGTGAAATATGTGACATTGGAATGATACTGTGTTTAAGAATTGCTGTCTTATCTGTATCCATGAAATGACAACCTTGTTTGTAAAAATTTGATTTATCTTCGAATTAAGGTAAAAATACCTGTTCGTCTGGTATCTCTATGTTATGTCTGTGTTTAGTGTCACAAAGCATTTTATGATTGTATTTCATAAATCATGTTTTTAAGTATGAACATACATGTATTTGTTTGGTCTGTTTTTTGTTTTTGCTTATTTCTTAGCACTTTATTACATACACAGACTGACTTGAACTGCTTCAAAAATATTTCTTCTCCTACTGTCTTTAATTTATCTTTGTTCTTTCCTTCTCTGTCCAAATGATAAGCCTGCGTGATTTAATTACCAGTCAGGAATAGGTACATCAGTTTTCCCATTCACTTGAATTTATTTGCTTGTGATTGTTTGTAAGTTGTTGAGAATTTCTAGCAATGTTGTAAGAACTGATCAGTGAGTTAACAATGAACTTCTTAAATTTTTCATACATTATTACAACTTAATACAAACTTGTTTTCTGTGAGAGAACAATTTGTTTGTTATATTGTTTGTTATATACAAACATCAGCTATGAATAACATTTTTACCCTATTTCAGACCAGAAGATATTTTGACAATATGCAGAGACTTACTACAGAAAAATCAAACATTGGTTGATATTTGGTTGATTGTTGCAAATCTGTATGCTGCTAATGGTGAATTAGATGCTTCCATTCAGGTAAGTCAACTGCTGATTGCAGCACTGAAGTACATTTAAAGAATTTGCTTGAATCGGATTATACTTGTTTCCATAAATTCTCAAAAAGAGACTGTGTCAGTAAATCTCATAAATTACTCAGAATTAACATATTGTTACCTTCATTTTGGCAATTTATGACTGTAGAGGCTAATTTTCAATATAATTTTTAAGCAAGTAATTTTTTACATTTATGGATGGTCTTCCCCATATGTGTTGAAATTTCTGATTGTGTCATTTTGAGTATTTGTCTGTGATACAAAGATGATTTAATATTTTTAGGTGTTTATTGATGCAATGGAAGTGAATCCACATTCTGCCAAAGTGTTCAACTATGCTGCTATGTTGGGTTTAAACCATGTATGTATACAGGGTGTTTTTTGTATGATTTCAATTGGATATCCCAAGTGAAAGTTTGTTACAAATGGTGGTGTTACCCTATGATAGTTGAAAGTGATTCTAATCTTGATATTTGTACTGGACATGGTGTGTAATATACCTAATATGTCAGTGTATTGTGCCTCTGTAATCAAATGAATAAGAAAATTCTTATGATAATTGAACATGTATAATCAATGCAGTTGCATCATAACTGTGAAATGATATATTTGATTAAGTTTTATATTGTTGTACATATAAACCATACAGACTCTGTGTCTATTCTTCTCTCTCTCTCTCTCTCTCTCTCTCTCTCTCTTGTTTTATGAGTATTTGTAATAATTCAGTTTAATGTTCGCTGTGTGTTATTTCAGAATCCATCATTTATGAAGACATGCCTGGAACAATGTCCACATGGGTATTTTTCTCTAGAATCTAACATGTTACCCGACCCTTTATCTCTATATTGGTATGTAGAACTTCAAAATGTTAAAACTACATAAATGTATGTCTGTATATACAACTTATTTGACCAAACATTTTTTATTCCTTCGTTTTTTTTCATTTTTTTATTCTTTCTCCTCTTCGAATTCTCTCTTCAAGTCTGACAGTTAGCAATCGCTCTTGTAATAGAAACTGGTTTTTCTTGGTAATTAATATGGGAGAAATGGTTAGTATCTTATTGTTGTTCTTACTTAAATCCTCTCAGGAGAAAAGTTGGATAACAATCATTAAGTTACGTTCCATGGTTGTAGATATCTATTTATGCTGCCTTTTAATTCTCTGTTGTTGATTTGTTTTATTGAATATATTTACAGTGTTTTATTGAAGCAGACTGTTCCTATCGGATACACACCACCTCCGCTCTTACCTGAAGTGACAGATACATTGATAAGTGAACAACTGGCTCATTTATGGTTGAATTACTGGTAATAAAATTCTTGTTGACGATTTATTGATGATAAAAATGCCTGAGATCTGATTGATTTAATAACATTTTATTTCATGTGAAAGTTCCATATTGCATCGTAATGGATAATACTCCGCAAGTGTGATGGAACAATTGTTGATTTTTTTATAAAACTTTGTCTCTGGCTGTTCTCCATTATATGTGATTGATTTATAATCTTTTTATTTCCTGCGAAACTTCCAGATTGCATAGTAATAGATAGTATTCCACAAAAATGGTTGAAAAATTGATGATTTATTGAGTATAACTTTGTACTTTAATGCTATCAGTTTTTTTATGATCAGTACTATACAGAATGTATTTGGTTTCAGTTTATATCTGGAGTACAGGAATGATATAGCAGGTACTATAGAGATGTATGAGACTGCTCTCAGTTCTGTTACTGAAGTCATGGATGTTGGTAATATATGGTTGGGGTAAGTTATCATAGAATGCAGGTACGTGTTTACCTCTATATTCATGCTGTAATGTAATTGTTTTATTGTCTAATAATTTTGAAACATAACTGTCGCTTATAATTATGCAAAATACACTATTTTAATGATAAGCTCAAATCTAATTGCCTGCATATAAACCTGAAAGATTTTGTCACACCAAGCCAATTGGCTCAGAAAAAAATGCCTAGCATATCATTTATTTGGGACTAAATTTTTACTGGAATTATTCGCAAATTCCTTATTCTAAGTAGCACACTGTATTTGAGGCATATTGAAGATTTTTGATAATGTTACAATAGATTGTATTATTCTATTGCTTTGTAGATATATCCATTTCCAATATCGACAACTTCTCACTAGTTCTCAGAATATAACTGAACAGAGAAAAATGAATTATCTATTCCAACGTTGTATTATCACAATGCCAGTGAAGATGCCACTTGAATATTGGCCGAGTGATCAGAGACTAAATTATTGTCATGTTAACACAGTGATTGATGGCTTCCTGAAATGTTTGTTACCTGAGCAACAAATCCAGACTTTAGAACGTCTAGTCAATATGATGCCTAGCAATAAGAAGTTACTAATCAGGTATTTCACATATGGATGTTGTACAATGTGCAGCTTCAAGAATATTTTGTTTGTAAATAATACAAGTCAAGAGTGCTTTTCTTGAATCCTACTTAACTAAATTGATATACTAGTTTATGTTAAATGAGAATATTGCTATGATAGCCTGTTAAAAGCTAAGACTGGAATCTCATTCCATTTCTTGCATGTGTGATTCTTTATATGATAGAAATCATGTGGTGAGTTGACTCTTGCTCAAAGAGAAGCGTTAGTTCTAGTCAATAAATTGGACACTATTATCTGATTTCCATACCTTATTGTTACATATAACCAAACAAAAAAATGCCTTAAGACAGTGAGACTTCAATATTAAAACTACTTATTGAACTTAACATAATTATAGTCTTAATATGAGGGGGGGGGTATTATCAAGTTGAGATTTAGAAGATATACTGAAGTGGTTGGAGTGTCAATGATCTTCATATTGAATGGGTCTCTGAGTAAGGTTTTATCATACAATTTTGTGTATTCTATAACTTTACAGATTGTGTGAATACTATATATTACATGGAGAGGACCAGAAAGCACTGAGTCTATGTTATCCCTTGTTGTATGATGGAACACACAACATTACTATATGGAAACTGTAATATTATTCCGTTTATTATCAATATATTAAATCTTTTTTAATGGTAACACTTTTCTCCTTGGTTACATTTTAGAGACATTTATTTTCGTGCCGGATTGTTCATTTCACAGAGTGATTTTAATTTTCTATAGAAGTGAAAAAATAGCTCCAGAAGTTATATTGCCATTCTTTAATGAAAACTAGGCTTTTAAAATGATTTGTATCATAAAAAATGAACATTTGAAAGATACGAAAAATGGTAGATGTTTAAATCCATGGTGTATGATGTTTTTGATATTTTCAAATATTTCATTTCATTATAATTCAAATTTCTAGTGTTTGTATTTTGTTCCTGAAAATAATTGACTTTTCTAAACAAGATCGGTGTATTGTCTCTTTGGCATTATGTATGTTTGCTATATTGAGGAAGCTTATACCTTTCAGTGCAACAACGCTAGCTATAAGACTGAGATCTCATGTCCAGGTCAGTGATAGGTCACTAAACACAATATTTTTAAATGCCATTTAATTATATTGAAATAGAATTGAAATCAGCTTGTATTTCAGTTGTATGTATTATTGCCTGTACTGTGTTTGAAAAATCATGAATTGTGTTATATGTTACTATGTAAAGTTTTCTTTAACAATTGGCTTATGTGTACATTACATGACCATTTGATCTCAATGTGCAACTTTATATAGATAAATGAGCTTATGTGTTATATTTTGTGTAAGTACAGATGCTGTGTTGACACATGTACTGGTCTGCTCAGTTTTCTGTACCTAGGATCATGCTTATGCAAGATACAATTCCTTCATTATTCTCTCTGATCATCCCATATCTTCATTTTGTGTTTGACGTTGTATTTGTAGATTCAGAAGTTATTTGAGAAGTGTGTGAAGACAATACCATTCAGCTTAAATCTCTGGAAAGATGTAAACTCTTACAATTCTTCTTAATTTGATTTAAACAAGAATATTTACCAATTTAAATAACAGTTTAAATGTTACATTTTATGAACTCACTTTACTTCTGGCTTGAAAATTGTTTCTAATTTTCAGATTACTTAACTATTTTGCTCAGTAAGTTCAAAGACTAAGAATGATATAGTATTTATTGTTTGTGTTATATTTTTCAAACATCAGTTGAAATATGACTAATCATCCTGTTAGTGTAAGTGGAGATATAAATATCATGTGTATTTACAAACCTTATATTTGTATGTTTCAATCCAGTTTTTGAAGCTAGTATATTGTTTGATTTTCAGTTTTTGATGTACCAGATGTCGAGGGGTGACTCAGGACGCGAGTTTATTCAAGCAATACTACATCACTGTAGTGTCCTTGGTTTGAATGTTGAAGAGCTTCTCAACATGCTGAAAGCCACAAAGACTTGATTCAAAATGTGGGTTGTTCCAAAAGTATTTGAATCAAGTTTTTAAAGCTTGCCATTTTCAACATTCCAGACCAAGGAGGTCTTGCTAAGTCATTAACACCAAAGGGAGTCAAATAGTTTTTAAACGATCGTTTTAGTCAAATGGATCGTAGTATGATATCTTCTTAAACAAATGTAAAATTATTGCCAGAAGGACATTTTTATGGTAAGTATGAAGATCAGTTCAGTATATGGTGTAATCATTTATCATCCTGATTTGTGAGTTATATCAGCTTTCTGCACTGGTCTTACTGTTGTGTTTTTAATGCAAACTTTGTATGTAACAATTTCTGTCTGCTTTTATACCTTATGGTAGCTTAAATTGTGCTTTTGAGTACTCTTAAGAAATACATTACACAAATAAGACCTGAGTGAGAACTACTGGAAATGATTAATGCACGACGAGACCAGCTTGAAGTTCTCCTGTGACGGAAATAGACCAATCAACATTAGACATCTTACTTTATAAATGTTTTTTTAGAACTTCTCTCTTTGAATTCCATTGTTGTGTGTCATTGCTTTTTATTGGTGATCAGAATTTACATAAAAAACTGACAGTGTAGACCATGACCACAGACTTGTACATCGTTACATTGATATAGATCCAATATAGGGTAATTAATCCCAGTTTTTAATCATTTTCAATCATGACTTTCTGATAGATCATTATTTAGTCCATGCTGATACTGAAATTCTTTGTACTGTTATGATTATGTAAACTAGGATAAATTTGTTGTACAGTTTACTGCATGAAGTTTACCATAATTCAGTTTTAAAGTCTTTCTTGAATAATTTTTTTCTAAATATTCTAATTTTGAATGCACACAAATTATTTTATTAAACGAGGGTGTGATATACTGCTGAGGTATGATACAGAATAAGCGTCCTAAAAATTTTGTATTTTTTATTGCGTTTTTATAGTTACATAACAGCAAATGTTGTTTGAATTGAAGCTTATCAACTTATAACGTGACTCTGTATAGTTAATCTAATTCTTTAAAATCATTGATCAAAGCTAGTTGAAAAGTAGGCAAACTTGCTATGATTGATTATGTTACCTTATTTGAAGGGAATGTAATTAAGCATAAAACTACCAGTATTATCTTTTATATCAAAAAATTATCACCACTTAATTACATACAAACAGTTTTTTCCTTTTCTAACATCATATTTATAAATTTATTATTTGTTTATTTTTATTATTAAGTCTCATCAACTTCATTTGCTGTTGTTGTTGTTATTATTGTTGTTGTTATATTAAACTTATCTATATATGCATAAATTTTTTCGTCATTTTGTTCAGTTTGGTTAGACACAACATGAATTTGTAAAATTGATTCTAAATCAAATAAAAGTGTCTTACAATGAATTCTTCTGTCTGTTGTATTTTGTTAGTGTTTTTTTCTCTTTTAACTGGAGATAAATAGGCAACCTTGGCAGGTGGACCATTATTACAATTATTTGACAAAAGGATGTAACCCAAAAGTTGTGAAGGACAGAAATGTGCAGAATGGATTTTTAAATCTTGTTTTTTACTCTAAAATCAATCAGTAATTTAGTCAATTGGACTAGATTAACAGAACTTAATTTTTCTTTTTTACATTGACATTATTGCATGTCAGTATACAAGGAAAACATGTTTTGTTTATGGCGGCATGTTGTAGTAATTCTGTGACAATCATTGAAGATTTTACCAGACATTCAAACAAGGCTTTCCATAATCATGTGGCACATGAAACATCCTGCAGTATAAATCAGCAAGGACAGAGCTCTTCAGACTATTCAGAATATTCAAGCATGTATACTGTAGTGCATTCAATATGAGATTTGTCGAGAGCTCATTTAGATTACAATCACAACTTTTGCATACATAATTTGGATCAATTTAAAGTCGTGACTCATGAACAAGCAAACCACAGTAAAATCAGAACAAATGTTTGTTTATAGTGGAGAAAATACCATCATGTATACATTTCAACTGAACAAGGATAAATATGACACCACTTAGATATACTTCACATTCGTGGTTCTCATCAAAATTCTCATGAATTGTACTTAAAACAGACATCGTATGTTTAAGATAGTGACCTTGTAATATTCACACATTCCCTTGAGAAAACAAATGGCTGTAACTTGAAGAAGAGATGCAGCTTTAAATATGATCACTTTTGTTCAGCGTGATATCCACAGACAAAGCGAATTATGACTGTGTTAAATAAACAGAAAAAATACGCCAGTCGTTAAATAACGACAGAAAAATGTAGTACAGTAAAACCTGTGTATGCAGCCATCTCCGAATAAAGACCTTCCTGTCAATAAAGGCCATTCTTTGAAAACCGTCATGGAAGTTTTAGAACAAACTGACCTCCAAATGAAGACCATCTGTCAATAAAGGCCACATTTTGACCTTCCTAAGTGCGGCCTTTGTTCACAAGTTTGATGGTAGATAACGTAGATTAATTAAAATTCACATTTCACTGAGAACCATATTTTTAATGTATACGAGCGTGTATAAATTATAATACTTTATAAAAAGGTTATAGTGAATTACTGGAGAAAGACTTGAATAACTACCTTATTATATCTGTAATTCACTATATCCGTGACAATGAAATATAAAAAACCAATTTGCTCAGGGGAAATAACTGCTTCATGTTTCCGATTCCTCACTCTATTAGAGTTCACTATAACCGTGTTTTATAGTATAATTAAAATGAGGTCCAGGATAAATGAAATACAAACAGTGGTGGTTATAACATATTCCCAACACGAACTTGCTGCAAAAATTCCTTTATTAGAAGAATAATCTCAAGACGGCAAATATGAAAATAACGTAAGTTACATGCACAAGTATTAACAACTAAAACACTATCTCGAGGATCTTTTTACTATTTTTTACTATTTTTTATAATCACCCACGTGAGTCAGGGCGATAAAACTTTTTATGCTGTCTAGTGTGCGCGTGACTCCAAGTCTGAAATGGCGCGCAAGTTGGTCAAGATGAGCATTATATTATTAAAACGTGGCTGACCACATTTATATCTCGGCTTGAAAACATTTAAGTTTCGAAATAAAGTTAAATAATCACATAAAAGTAAGGATAATATACCTACAAGTCGGGCCTCTACCAAACAGTACCACTTGAATACCAGCTCCTGTCCTTGTTGACTTATTTACAACAATCAGCAGAAAAATGCGTGTTATACTAACCCATTATTTCTAGCAACGTAAATTGTAATAAACAACATATACTCATAAACCTTGATACAGATCTAGAAACGTTTGTTTTGATACGAAAGCTCATTATAGAAAAAGTACGCGGTAAAGGTCGGTGTAACAATGCACAGAAAATGGCTTCCGGTACATTTTTACAGTCACCCATGGAATACGTTGTTGATATACATGAAGCTGGAACCTCCGCTAGTGACTTTGAATAAATTAAGCTATAGAAAAGCCGCCAGTTTCTGCATATCTAATGCTGGTCTTATCGTGCTGACTCCAGACGAACAATTAGTCACACGAATAGAGCTGGGTCAAACCTAAGTTTTTTTTTCAAATATAAGACGTGTTTTTCATCAATAACAAATTAGGCAAATCAATATCTGTACGTGCAATAAAACATAAAATAATCCACCGTCAATGAAAAGAGAAAAAATTCTCAATTCACATTTTTCTGACCCCCATCAGCGCTTTGTTAAAATATCGATTCACGTACCAGTAAACAAATCATATTTCATTCAACCATGCGTCCACGAGCTAAGAACCCTGCCCCTTGGAAAATGAAACATTGTGCGCTGTGACAAAGAAACTTGGTAAACAATTGCGACCTTGAGACGGGCATCCTTGAAATAGAGTTGTTGTTGTCTCGTCCGTGTGGAGTTCACGGTCAGGGCAAGTCAAAGAGTCACGGGTTAAAGGTCAAACTAGGGTCATCGTGATTGTTGTTGTAACAGACGAGACGGTTAAAGTACATTCTGGGGCCAAACAAACCAATACTTGGTTGTTCTTGACGTATTGTTTACAGAGTTTGTTTTCATTAACTACAATACGTGTACGTAATCCTGTAAGTTTAGAACACTATGTAATTATTGCACAACCAGGCTTTGTCAGTGTGCATGAAATGGTTTTTTTGTGACTAGTTTAAGTAGAAACATGTTTAATGTTTTATTCATTTATCTATTTACTTGTGTTTGTATGTATGTATGTATGTACGTACGTACGTACTTATTTATTTATTTATTTATTTATTTATTTGTTTGTTTGTTTGTTTATTTGTAAGTTTTGGATAAAACAGGATACTACAGCCTAATAGAAATTGCCTTATATTGCTTTATTCACAAATTCATTTGAGACTCACTCGGTTTCTATGAAGTTCACTGATGTAGCCGTTGTGGCGTTTCATTTGGCTATCAAATGAAATTTCAATTATACTAATCATGAACATCGAATACAAACGAGATGCTCATCTGCTAAAATCGATTCATTTCTGTCAATTGTGTGATTAATTTTCACAACAATATTTGTCTGATTAAATACATCCGTGGCAGAAACGGCATGGCTCTTGCTTGCTCTCGTAACAAGGATCTCACAATGGAGATCATTATCACAATACAATATGTATAGATTTGCTGGAGGCAAACAGCGGAGACATTACAGTCTGGTTAAGGCATTACGAAATATCTCAAAGATATCAAGAAAACAGATTTCACGACCGCTAGTAAATTATTGGTAACCTATCCCATTTCACAAAGGAATACTGCTATGTTGTTTTTATCCTTCTTACCAACTAAGTTTAATACTGCTGTTGCATGTGTCGCTGTTTCCACAGATGCTGTGGTTTAATATCACAGATGTATTGGTTTTGCAACGGTTGGAAACGCATTTAGCCTTAAATTGATATTCAGCGGCTATAGAGTACTATTCATAACCATGGGATACGTTTTGTCACATTGTCATAAATTGCGTACGTGCCTGTCACATATAAATGATACACTATAGTATAAACTCTACAATTAAAATCGACGCACAGTATAATCTCACATAGCGACCGCTTCATTATTAAGACCACCTCATTATAAGGACCACATTTTTTCGGACCAATTTCCGATATTTCTTCTGCATTTAAACTTGATAATGACACCACATCATTACCAAGCCGTTCATTTTGGTAGTCCTATGGATGGTCTTATATAAATATCTATCAAACGCGAATAGGTTAAATCATTTTCAATTCTACAGTGCATATGCACAACGTAGAATGATGGGTATATCATTTATTTATAGAATGACATGTTTATTTAACACCCACCGCTTATAATCTACGTCGTTTTATTATCGCTAAAATATTTGCTGTGATTGCATTAAAATCCGGGTTAAAGGAGCCGCGACCTAGAAGAAACTGGTATGCCTAATATTATATGCAGGTAGCATACCTGAATATATATGACCTTATATGAGCCATTGCCCTAAATCCTGATAACAAGCGACGTATAATCTTGTTACCAAGGGCTGCTTATGTAGTGTGAGGTGAACGCCACACTGATCTTACACCATTTCTTTCAAAATGCCCCGAGGGCTAATGCAAAAGCTGATATAATTTGAAGTTGAATATTTTGCAAATATTATTGTTCTTTTTTGCAGATATTGAGCAAATTTTGCATCACTAAAATGGTACAACTTTTGGAGAGAAAAACTAGCGTCCTGATAGACAAGATGACGTAAAGAACTTGTAGTCACTTCGTGTTTCATATTTCATCTTGACGTAAACCAATTTCAGCATCCAACTCCAGACATTTATATTCCAAACGTTAATATTGTATTTGTTGATACGTTGTACATTCTTTAGTAGAATAAATCTTAAATGTCATTTTCTCCAAACAACCTTAACTAGTTAGATCGGTGTTGCTTGTATCATTCGTAGAGTAAACAAACTTGTAGTTACGGTACCTGAAGAAAATCTCGCTAAACGACCTTTGTAATAAAATAGCGGCAGACGTATTTTTGCTGGCTTGTGTTGTTTGCTATCGAAGCCAAATCTTTTGTGTACATCGTATTCACAAGTATTCATCGACTGAACATTTGATTAAATGTAAAGCTTAAGCATTATATCAGTTTTAAATTTCAGTTGCGCAAGCTTATTATCAATATCAAACAAAAACACGGAGAATATAAATGTAAACACGAAAAAACTATGATGCATATTCTCAACGAGGAGTGGCTTAATACAAGATTGCTATTCAGCAAACAATATGTTATTCTCCGCACATACGCTTTATATAGACATATAGGAGATTGTTAAGAAAACAGAGGAAACAAGTTATTTTATTTCATATAATTTACCAAAAACATCTCATCTTAGATTGTGAGGTTTTTACGGCGGACGTGACCAAACTCTCACCTACGGTTTTATACGCAGTAAACAGGTGCTAAATAATGCACGTAAACAATGTACCAGTGTAAAAGGCAAGTGTCTGGTTAAATAAACGGACGTAACTGAACGTATTTCCTCACAAAACATTAAAAACGTACACATTCTCATAAAATAGACATGGTTCATTTTTTCTTGCTCACGACACTGTTGTACATAGCTGCTAACAACACCCCCGCTGTCATACCGACAACACCACCAAAAGCTGCGGCCCCAGCATACGCAGCACCGAGAGCTGCTCCGCTTGCCGCACCCGCAATCGAGGCTTGGTCAACTCGTACCTGACAGCGATTGTAACGAAGTCTATAACATCTATCCCATACTTTATAGGGGTCCTCTTTTCTAGTAACCAAATAGGTAAGAATAGGTCCAGTAACGGCCCCTAAAATAACCCCATTTACCCCAGCACGGGTTACATTATTCTTAAGTCCCTCATAATTTCTAGTTTCCGGTTTCACAGCTGCTGTGATGGGGCCGACTACTGCAGTGCCGAGTAAACCAAATGCTTGTACAGTCTTCAGTGTCACGTGAGTGCCAAGTTCAAGTCGTGGACACGCCACTCTCTGCATGGCTTCGTCGTCTAGGGAAGCCCCGCATAAGTTTTTCATCCATTCGCCGCCCATTTTCAGGTTTTATTTCACTGAAATATGTAAATTTTTCACAAACCATAGTACATGTATAATGAAATAATGACATTTAGCTTAATATGCATACTTTAAGTCAATGGTACTATATTTAGTAGTATATGTAGTATATCGAAACGCTTTACACAAAATCAGACCCAGTATTATGTATCATAAATATACCAGTGCTGTATGAATAATAATTTGCTAAATTCACATTGGGTGTTAGTCAATAAACTGTAGAACCATCGGGTTGAACAGATCCAACTTTGAACTGTTATCAACACACCAGAGTCGATGATGATTGATAAAATACTGAAACTTCTCATACAACTGACACTAAAAGATTACACGCTACTGTTCAAATGGATTGCTGACAAAGCAAACGACCAAATTTTACATAAAGAATTTCTTTCAAAGCGATTTGTCTCGTTTATCTTCTTCTGTATATGTACATCTAAAATTATTAGAGCAAGGAGAATTATGTAGATGTACATAACGCTGAAACTGAATGAGCCAGTGATTCTACCTACTCAACAATCATTGTATGCGTGAAGTGTGTATCTTTAAAAAGTCTTTATTAGCATACTTAAGCGGACAAAAATGTTTTGCACAAATTGTATATACATACATATCAGTACCTGGGCAAACGGTTACTAAACATGAGATTGATCCCTTAGTTCAAATCTCGGTTTTGTTTCTAAATGTTTTCAATGGCATATTAGATATATTATATTTAAAAAGTAAAAAAAAATGGTATTAATCTTTTTGGAATGAAGGGCTCTTTATTTAAATAAGATTTTTATCGCCAGTCAAATATACACGTGTTTGAGTATCAGGTTGTCGACCTCTGTGATAACGTCACCTGGTCAACTAATCCCCAGCTTGATATTTTACGGTCACGTGACACCTTTTGCAACAACATGCAAGTACATTTTTTACAAAGAAAGGAGGTCGAGAATATGTACACAAGGTCATTCACTCATATCTTTTTAAGATAACAAAATTGTGAAAAAAAGTAGGTCGGAGATATTCTTTAAAGAGTCAACGTCCAGATGACATAATTAGAAGAGAAAAAATGAAGATATGGAAACCTTATCATGAAGACATTTAAAAAGTTTCCCGCAAAAAACACACAAATAAAATACTTTTCGTGCTTTTGAAAGCTTTTATCGACCGTGCGCATAGGTAAAAAGCAAACCTAGAGATATTCATGATGTATCGCATCAGAGATTTTGCTTTGTATTTATAAATAAAGTCATTCAAATCTATAAACATCTCATCCTTGTTTGCACAGGTATATGTATGTAAATTTAGCATTAAAAAGTAATTATGAACTATGAAAAAAAGACAATAATTACTGTGAAGAGTGAACTATGATCCTGAAAGATGTTACAGTGCTTTGATTTTAGAAACAAATACGACAGATGTTCAGATTGCATTCGTCAAAAAGAAGAAACTTGTCTTTATTTAACATCAATGACACCTCTTAATTGATCTATGAATTCAATACAAACCGAATACATGAAACTTTAACCTCAATATTGACAACCACGTGACCTTTGAGCAAATCAAGATGCCTATTGTTCTAACGATAAATAGTACATTTATATTTGATACTATCTTAAGTTAGTGAATAAGAAATACAATATGTACTTACGTCTATTCAAAAATCCAGTATTACAAATGATCTTAGCTAATATGTTTTGTGTAAACAGAACACGAGCATGATATTTTAAGATTAAAATGTGTAGACAACGTTGGAGATCAAATTTGAGAACACAGTCAATATGAGGTAGATCTCTGTGTTTAACATGGCGGTAAAGTTATCTTCTCAATTCGCATCTATAGACGACTAAAGTCTCCTTGTATTGAATGGTTATGTCATTTATAATAATTTTGAAAACTTGACAGGTTCGCATGTATTTAGGCGACTAGATCAGAGTTTTTACCGACGGAAAATGTATTTTCGTAAGTTCATTGACAATAATTTTTGCGATACTTGCGAGTACAAAATTTGGCGGTTATGAATGCATAGTAATATGATTGTGGACTAGTTAAGAAAGTACATGTAATTATATTTATATAGTGCTTATATATGAAATCGGTGCTCTATACATAGAATGACGTTGTTTTATAATTACTCAGCTAATTAAATCCATTAAGTAAGGTTTTATCGCGTGTTATTTGACTCATTATTGTACTTATATAAAATACCTAAAGTGACGACATTATTTAAGTAAGTTCTAATTAATATCTATGCATAATACTGCTCTCGATTTCCATCTAGCAAACGGTTTGATGACCCTACAATGAGTCTCAATAGTAATAACCTTATCAGCATCAGGCAAATTATTCCAATCATAAAAATCATTGTAGATCTAATGAAGATTTCAATTCAATTTTTGGAACTATGAAGTTATATTAATACATGGAATGGTATCACAACTTGGGTAGGACGTTTACAGGTCGAGACTTTGGGTCTGTTTCCAAAAGTCATTATACATGTCAGTCTTCTCAAAAGAAATATTTGGTGTTAATGTGAGTAAAGCAAGTCCAAGATATGTTTAGAGATTTAACCGAAAAGAGTTTTATTTGTTTGGTACTTTTTAAACTCCATTTCGGCGAAAGTATTACTTTTATTAATACAATGTACTCCAACAATTAATAATCTAACGTTGCGTATTTCTTTAGGTACGGGGGTATAAATGTGTACCAAGGTTATTCTTAAAATTGTGTTCGAAAGTACTTATGTGCTTGTGTCTGCTGCTGTAGATTCCCCACTTTTAAGTGAAATCCATGAATGTTATATATGCCGATCTTTAGTTAAAACGAGCATCGCACACCCATGCATAATGTGCAAACATATCTGCACCCGAAAATGTACACGACATGGAATGAGAACACATGGCATCATAATTCAGAGTGTAGGCCTTTAACTTATAATTCCATAGAACAAGTAAAGTATGATAGGTTTTGTGCAGATCAATTGCTTTTTCGTCAGTGCTTTGAAAATCGGCGTTGCTCCCGTTTTTTCAAACCAAAAGCATCAATACATGTACTTGAGAATCTTCGTATAGTATTTGTTATAATACTCTCTAGTTTAACAACATCACTTGAATGATTCTGTTTTAGTCCTTTACAGTCTGTGTCTGTTTGTTTTACATTAACGTCCTGTCAGGAACTTATTCCTGATTAGACTGGTCCAATTTCTACATTAATTTAATTCCGTATCAAAATCATTGACACTAGACATGATAATGCAAAATTTATGGTGTTCCCAAACTATTTATGGCCAGATATAGTGGAAAATTAACATTACAGACCAGACATAATTCTATCAATACAGCATGTTCAATACTAATATGGTAATATGGAAATATTCGACTATGAGTCACACACAGACAACAGACAGCAGCTGGTATGATGATTTCATACATGGCCTCATAAGGAAATGACTCAACAGGACCAGTCAATAATCAAACAACAAAAAAACAACAGTTCAAATGTATCGCTTGTTCTTTAATATTCTAGGAAATTCTTTAACAGCTAAGGAACACACATAAATATACAAGCATTTATCAAGAAAACACCAGAAAATAGGTCGCAATGTAAAAGCTCACATGAAAATGATGATGTAATATTGCGTAATCACATTTTATTAATTTATGACTATGATCACATGCAAAGTATCACACATTATCATACGATAAATTATCATAAAATTGGCAATAAATTAATTTCGAAACCTAAATTCATTACGCAGTACACAAATTAAACAAAGAATGTATTTGCATAAGAACATGTACATGTTAATACATGTACATGTGCAGAAAGATCACATGATTCTTGTATAAAATGTGTAAGTGTTGTTTAACTAACAGTTACATGTAAAATTTCTATCATTTATATCAGATATTTTTCGGATGAATGACAAACATGAAAAATTTGGTAGTATGACAAGGTCTTCAATCCATCCAAATCAAATTAGCACATATTACATATATTCTCACTTTCCAGAATTATATACATGCACCGGTATATTGTAATTCATAATTGATACATTTTAATAACACCTAGATAGTTCTTTTTGCATATTATTAACTGACACATGCAATAAGCATCTGACTTAAACATAAAATGTCTAGCCCTATCAGTCCCAGCTTAGGAACAAAAGGGGTCTCTGATTAATGACAAACTAGAAAGCTAAAATATTGGATAAAATAATGAACAGTATCCATGGCAACAAAATATACAGTACAAACAATCTGAAACTAACAAACAGCCGGGCATATATTCTCACCAATAACTCTAACTACCCATTAACAGCTTGCTTAATCTGGGAACACACCCATGGGGTTTAGAGAAACTGAAATAGTGTCTTCTTCCTTAAGGGGATCCCAATGGGGGTACAGCACTGATAGGATTAATGCTGATATGTATATATTTCAAGAAATTCACACACCAAAACTTACATCACATGAATGAATGTAAATTAATGAAAATCTTGCAGATAAATGATTAGTGGTTATCAACATTCAAGACTAACAATATATTTTGATTATCTGCAAATTAAACCAAATCAAGTCATTGCGCAAATATTGACCAAAGAGCATCTTGGTAAACAATAGCGTCATGAGATCATAAAGGTTAATATTTGATACACTTTAACTATGGCCAGTATGCTTCAGTCAGTTCCACTAAAGATTGCACTGATTCCCATTGTCTGTTTTTGGTGCACTGCAACAAGGAATGGGAACCAGCTTCACTAAAGCCAGCACTGATTCCCATCATCTGTTTTTTTTTGGTGCCCTGCAACAAGGAACAGAAACCAGTTTTCACCAAAGCTCTCCAAGTGCATTTTCTCCCTTAACGGTAATTTAAATTAAGTAACCTTTGAACCTTAATGGGAGATAACTGTGCTGAGAGAAAGATGGCATATTAGTTCTGGCACTATTGGTTGTATAAATATTTTATAGGGATAAACTTTTCAGTTAATTGCAGGTTTTTACTGTTAGTATCAATGTTTCTATGAATGATAAAATACAGTTCATCTGAAAATGAAAATATCAACAAGAAACAATTCACCTAGACCAAAAAATGTCTGGGATAGGCATGAAAAATTACAGTCAGTGAGGCTAGTGGAAACCAGGAATTTTTTCTTTTATGCCCAATAGTAGAAAACGAGGGAAACGATTTTTATTACTCTGGTCCAAACTGTGAAACTTCTCCAAGCATTGTGTAAATTAATGCCAACAAATGTTATTATGGCACCTTTATCAATAAAAATGACACCGGTATAATAAAAATTGACATTTGCATTGAATAATATAACAAAAAACAACTCCAAGAAAAAAGAAGAAATGTCATAATATGTTCAACATGATATCAATAATATACGTCACAGATTATAAATCTGTGCTTAAAGACCTGTCAGAGAACACAGCTCTGTTATAGGTCTGAAGAAAGTGCTAAAAATCCACCAATCAGGTACCTGAATATAGTGACTGGACTCCCGTTACACATAAACAGCCTCTGACGTTGTAGGCAAAATGGTTTTACTTAACATTTACCTTGAAAACTAAAAGCATTTAACATTTAATATAATCATGTAATCATACTTGATGAAAATTAATAGTAATTATAAATATTTTATGACAATGTTATGCTAAGACTTAAGGTTTTGATATATACATACATAATAGCTGAATACACAATTGTGAACTTGACATCAAAATTTTCTCTAAGTTATAAACAGAATTGATCATTCTCCAAACAGGCAGGTATGTACAAAAGAAGATATCTAATTAACATTTCTACGAACTAAAATAGAGTCATTTGGTCCATGAACAATGTAATGCCAGCATTTATACGGTACACAGTCTGGCAGAAACACAAAGAACATGTAGCTTCTATTTATTTTGGTCTACAATAGCATTGTTGTACACAGCCATTGCAAGAATACCAGTTGACATGCCAACAAGTCCACCGAACATTGCTCCACTAGCCGTAGCTGTCCCAGCAGCAGCACCAGTCATCGCACCAATCAATGATGCTCTGTCCACTCGCACCTGACCACGATTGTAACGTAGTCGATAACAACGATCCCAAACTTTGTATGGATCCTCTTCATTTTTGATTTTCATGTAAACCATTAGAGGGCCTGCGAATACTCCCAAAATAAGTCCACCTCGTCCACAACGGGTCATTTTATGTTTAACACCAGGCCAATTCCTTGTGTCCTTTTTCACAGCAGCTGAAATTGGTCCTACCAGCACAGTTCCAAGTAATCCAAATGCTTGGATGGTTTTTGTGGTAACGTGCATTACAAGCTCTGTCTTTGGGTAAGGAACCCTCTGCATGGCCTCATCATCCAGTGAGGACCCGCACATATTCTTCAGCCATTCTGACCCCATCTTTACTGCATGAAATTTTGCAAATCTAAAATTTAATTACATACATGTATTAATTAGTCTTCATAAAAACAATTGCAATGGCATCATACTAGTCAGTTTTGAACCTGGGGAGATTGATTGATATAAATACAAATCTCAGTGTGTAGATCTATCTTGTAACTATACATTTAATACAAGTATCTTATTGACTAAATCCACAACTTGGTAACTGACCTGATCACAGTTGCAGAATATGCAATGAAAAATCCTCACAATTTCGTGAGTGGAACTTAGGGTGAATTACCACAGAAAATTACAATTTGGATCACTCCATGAAAACAGCAATGTAGGTGTATCTTTTTTTTATAAATTGGAAATCTAACCATGTAACAAGAAAATCTTCTCAAATATATTATTTTGTTTTTTCCTGAAAATATGTGACAATTCTGCCTTAATTAAAACAAGCTAAAATTGATCAACAATACAAGCAACTCATCAAAACAGTGAAAATAAGTAAATCTAATATAAGAAGTCATTCACTTGTGTTGTGAACAACTAGCAGTTCAATCATATTATACAGTATAATATTATTCAAGATGTAATTACATGTGTTTTAACAATTGAAGTAGAATAAAACAGCAGCTTTACCAAAGACATATATCATACTGTGTAATATACAGACAGACAGTATAATTTACAGACATACATATTAACAAATGGAGATAACAAACATGACTAGTGGCAGTATTTCAAACTGAAATATATTATTGTGAAGGTCTTTTCTAAGCACTTGTACATCTAAAAAATAAAATGTGGAGGCAAAATGACACAAATAACTAAATTCTAATAGAAGAAGCCTTCCAGTGGCATAGCTACACATACATATTCATTCAAGAAATAACCTAAGTGTACACAGGAAAAATGTATCAATATAGACAACAGTACAGAAGGAATGAAGGTGAATTTTAAATGAACTATAGCGTAAGCAGTACCTCGCTCAGCAAGGTACTTTAAAAGACTATGCTACACTCTTGTCAACAGTATGGAAGTAGAAGTGAACGTGACATTTGCTGCAAGTATCTGACCTGGAAAGCACAATGACGGACGGCACAAATATTAACGTCTACCCAGCTATGCTTAATAAGTTTGCCAGCTATTTGAGATCCGTGGGGATAATCACGTTCTCATTAAAGTCATGTACATAACAACTCGTATTATAAGAATCGTTTATTTGCACCAAAGACTTAATCATACACTGGATACATGTATAGTATGTTTTTTGTGTAACGTCACGCTGAAGTCTGGTTTATACTTGTACGTAGATTTACTCACGCACACATGAATGAAATAAACATTGTATAGCGTGCAGACTATAGGACAATAGTATAATATGTATGGTAATAAGTAACCTAGATCTGCAGTCTACTTGTTTATATTTTTATCGCATAGCAAATAAATATGGAAAATGCAAGCTACCACGTACCTTAATTGAAGTCCCTATCCGATGTAAGAGCCAACACGAACAAAATCAAAGCATATTTAACCCGTACAGTACAAAATCTAGAACATAATCTTTCACCACCTGAATCTAATATTTCAGCTTTATAAAGGTCAAGGTCGTGTTTACAAACCTAGGAAACCTATTTTATTGAAGTAGTTGTTATAATATTTATACAAAACTTAAGCTTAGATTGGTCGTCCTATCGACTAATCAATATATTAGACCAACCATTTGACTCTTCGGGGTATCTTAGAATGTTGAGCAAACGAATAGAAATTCGCTAGGGCGTTAAAATAATTGTATTCAGTAAGTAAATCGTTATCATCGCGTGAAATATTTGCCTTTGCGGAACGCTTTCAATACAGTGATGCTTGGCGGGAAATTTGCATGGGTTTCTCATGGGGTTAGAACTGTAGTTGTCAAGGGCGTAGCGCCCATTACGCACTATACGCACGTATAAAAAAATCCCGCAACCTAAAGCCAAAATATCGTATGATGAGTTTTCTTCAGATCCGGATACTGTGCATATGAGCATTTTATAGCTGCCTACGCCTATGGTTGTGTAATAGGAGACAGACAATAAAGTTCCCTATGCGGGGCTCGAGCCAACGACCTTCTGCTTGCAAGTTAGCTGCTCTACCAACTGAGCTAATTGGGCTGACGAGCATACAAACTACTATAAACACACACATATATATGCAGCCCTGTTATAGCTGTAAATATAGTTTTGTGTATTGGCCATTCTACCGGACGATATTGAGCAGATACAAGTTAATTTTCAAACTGGAAATGGTTCAATTTCTAAGAGCAAAGTATACCTTACTTTTGCTTATAAATAAGACATTTATGTCATAAAATACATAGAAATGAAATATTAACTGTTAACATAGTCCTGTATCCAAGTGTTAAAGGCCACGATACGTAATGTTTAGCCTGAAGCCCTTACCTCCATATTTCCCTCATAAGGGTCTGTGGTTAGATAGCCACCGCTGCTTGCAGTTGAGGATTTAATATTTCTATTGTTGTTGTTTGATTTTATGTACGTTCAATGTTCACAAAATAATATCATATATGTACAAGTAAAGTAATATTTGTCAAACGGCTGCGTTAGTGTTATGTCATAGTATCTGCATTAAATATTACCAGCCTGGTCATTGAATAAGGTGATGTATTTGTTACATCGTAGACAAGTCCTATCAAATTTCTTAATCGATTCACCTTGACATAACTTGATCTAGGACAAATCTAATCCGTATAGATCTACACAATGGCAAACAAGAACTAAAGTCGTCTGTGAACATCAAAGCATCATCACGAGGTTCGAAACACAACAATTAAAGTGATCATTATTTCCCCAGCCGACAAATCCTTTATGTCTCTTCATTATTATACATATATAATTAGGGCCTAGTTTTAGCAACTGGACGCTAAGTAATCTATGCAGTTTATACAATAATATACGTGGGACCATGTTCAAACCCCAAATTTTGTTCAAGTTTAATATATGTATATATGTGAATAATCACTCGTCAGAACCAGACAGTGGTGCATTTTTTAAAGACACGCTTATAGACATGCTTATAGACGCGACAAACAAACTTTACTAAAACCATTGGTAAGCTATGAGTGAAATGATGTAATATTTTGTGATAAAAAATGTACAAATAAATCGAAATCGTTCATGGGTATGGAGCATACAAGTAAAACCTCGTTATCAAGACAAACTTCCGGGAAAACGACCTTGATGTTAATACTGAGGTGGTCTTATTATCTGAAAGTTGGTACAAAGAAGAAATATAAAACCAGTACGAAAATGAGAGGTCTTGAAATGAAGTGGTCTTAACATTGAGGTGGTTGCTAGGTGATGTTATTATACTTTAATTGTAATCAGTAACACCACACAATCACACAGATCGTAAATCAATGAACACTTCCAAGCTTTCAAGACGTCAAATTTGCAATTCATAATGATTGCTATCAGTTTATCTAACAGAACCATAGACAGATTTCTGGCAGAATGTTCGTATTTTCAACAAAGTCCTCAATCAATTAGTGCAACTGTCTGCATTTAGATCAATCCAGTGCGTGACACTTTTGATCAGTACAAAAGGTTAAAATCTGAGCCATTGATTGCTGATTGAACCATCCCAGCTTCTCTTACGTATGTCCATCACGGGGATGATTGTACTTAACAGCTGTGTTGTTCAGAATCGTTAAGCTCTAAGCAGAAAACTCTGTCATGCACCTGGGAACATTTGAATTCAAGACTAGGACAAACACCTGTTAGGTAACAAAGTGTTCAGGACTCAGGATGAAGTCTTGATTTAGAATAAGTCGGTACAGCAAACCCAAACATTGATCTGCTGTTAATAAATTGCATCATACTGTTGTTTGAGCACATGAAAATAGATCATATGTTCAAATTTATAATCACAAGTAGAACTTTTTTTCAATTCTATGTATTTGAAAAGTAAAAACGTTCTACTTGTGAATATAACTTGGACGTGGTAAATATTGGCAACAGCTGCATGAACAATAAATTTATGTCACAACAAAAACGCCTCGTGAATTCGGAAGCAAGCGAGACAAATTGTCACATACAAAATTAAGAACTCACTGATTCGATCATTACACTGACATTAAATTTCTTTAATCGCGCCGTTATTCAACAGTCAGCGCGTTTGATGTAGGCTATTTTAAGACGGTACGGTAATCAAGGTCTAATTACAGTCTTCAGTAGTACACTGACTAGCTTGTGAGTTGGTCTGTTCTAGAGGTAACATTACCTGTACATTTATAAATAGAACTACATTCAAGGTAGAGTTATATTTAGCGGTCAGTTGGGGTTGTTATGCATATGGAATCTTCAAAAACACTATCAATGTACACATGCTCATTATAAAAATTAAATATTTGATACATAAACGCTTAAGGGACAGATAATGCGCCCCTCTAAGAATAACGCTTCATCCGTCCGTGTATTCTGTCTTGAAATAGCTATTTTTGGCCTAGCTAATAAACATTTTTATGACCGCTCTTAAATTTACATTCAATTAAATTTTTTAAAACGTTAAGCTGTCTCATGTTCGTACTGTAAACATCTAGATCCATTGCAAAATTGCATGCCAATCCACATGTTTGAAGTATTACATTGATGATTGCTAAATTACAACATTAATAACCCGACGTGCCCGATATCATGTAAGCTGAAGTATTCACGGTGCATTATTTTGCCATTCATGATTTCGAACACGGGAGTTAACAGTATTATCCCCAAACTGACATGAAAGTAAACACGTGTAGTTACCCACAAATATGTCTATATGTTGCTAAGTCTCTCCGTGTACGAGGAATGGATTCTTAGAAACGGTCTCAACATTCTGCCCATAAGATGCACATGGTGAACAGGTGCAATCAACAGTTTGAGTGAGATGTACGTGTATGCCCCAAATATCCAATTTCAACACATTGTTTTCTTCCCATACCAAACGTTCAAAAACTTCAATATACCCACATGGCACCTCCGTTCAAATATAGATCTGTCGGAGTGGTTCACCTGCACTCCTCTTTTCCAATATTTACTGTGAGTCAGTCTAAAAATAGTATACAATAAACTGTATATGAGTGGGAACTCAATTCCACCAGCGTTCAGTGAGTTGAATTATCAACTAATCGATTAAAGTTGCAGAAAAAAAACAGAACCAACGATGCGCAACGGGTCACAAACCTAATTTCAAGTTGTAAACAACTCTGCGCTCGCGTAGATTATCATAATAAAACTTGACCTGAAGGTCAGGGTTACACATTAGCCAATCGAAATCGTTAAACGACACTGAACTAGATATCAACCAATGAAATCGTCGATGACTTCACTCTCAGCAGAAGTAAAACACAAACATTTTCGCCGGGATTTGATCGCATGTGGACTTATAAAACAGCAACTATTTTGATAATTTCGTGTTGACAGCTGATTTTAAAGGTCGGAAATAGTTCAACTTTAGTGTTGTTATAATGCCGCACCAAAAACATGCTAAAAACAATCGCCATAACGCGAACAGAGCGGATCCAAATAACAACGTGCATGCGGAAAACAACAATGGCCCCGCTCGCCGTCGTCAAAATGACCAGCGTATGCAGATGTGTTGTATGCCTACCATGTGTCCCGTAAAGGATGAACTTATTGATACTGAGAATGTTGGTGACGCGGTTCGTGTTGTTTGCAACAATGAAACTTGTACCGTAGGAAATTGGATGCACAAGAGTTGCTTCGATACGTTTGAGGAATCTGTTTTGGCTTACTTACGCTCGTGCGGCCGTGCACGTAGCTGGAGTGAAAAACAGCGATTGCAAAATCTGTGGACTAAGAAAGGATACGATCTTGCATTCAAGGCATGTGATTGCACGTGTGGAAAGGGCCATCTGAGGAAGGATTTAGATTATGTTGCTCCAGTTGCTGTTGACAACGCCTGTAAGAAGAAGAATAAGAAAAAGTCTTCATGTTCAAAGCCAGACCTGAACACTGGAAACGTGAATGCCAGGGAGAGAAGATCGTCTGGGAATAACAACAGCAATGCTAATACTGGTGCCCTTGTAACCAATGGTTCCGCGAAGACTCATGGTACTCTAACACAAGGGAAGGTGGACAATCACAATGTACATGGTGATACAAATGGTAACCACTCTCAGCATCATCATATACGAAAGACAAGCCCTAGTATTACCATCATCAACAACCGCAATGATAACCGACTTCGTGCTAACAGTATAAGTAGCACAGGAAGTAGTCCACCTCACTCGGCCTCCTCAGTAAACTCAGGTTCTGATTCCCCTGTGCCTCAGTCACCTCAGAATAACTCAGTGATTCGTCATACGGTGAAAGCCAAGTTCAGTTATCCGGAGCATTTATCCAGTCATGAAGGAAGTCCATTAAACGGATCAGTCCACAGTATATTTCCTAAGCGCAGTGATTTGTCAGCTTTCAGTATCCTTCCAAAGCACAAGCAGAACCCCTATCATATAAAGATGGAGGATGATGTACTGAGTGGTAATGACGATGTCCACACCTTTGTTCTCAACCATCTGAGTACTTACAAGATTTCATCTCTCCACTGCGTGCTTTGCAAGAATGAGTTGTGTGTGTTTGATCGTTACCCACTGGTGGATGGTACCCTTTTTCTGTCACCCCAGGCTTATGACACACAGGTACTACAAGTAATATCGGATGGTCGACTACAGTACATAAATGCTGTCTGTGTAACATGTTTGGAGGGTGGCAATGAAATCCGATGTGCATCCTGTAAACGTAGATGGGATGGCAGTTCACTGCAGCTTGGGTCTATGTACTCGTATGATATATTTGCAGCCATGCCATGTTGTCAGAAGCGTCTAACCTGCAAGCACTGTCGTCGTGCTGTTATAGATGTTGCCAGTGGTCTACCATACTTCAGTGCATACAGTCACATGGCTCCATGCCCTTATTGTAAAGCTTACGACTACCATTTCATTCGCCCTCTGTCCGAGACCTTTGCTGTCAAAGTTACTATATGGAATTAACTGTATAGAAACTTTACATTACCAAATAGGGCAATTACTGTATGCAGTGATATCTACAGAGCAGCTTTCTTCAATATATTAATCATTAACATGTGTTTTGGCTTGTTTTGCTGACATATAACTTTGCTTGGAACTTACTGTTTCATGATGTAACATTCATTCATTTGTGGAAGTGAAGATTGTATGTGCTTGGATTTACTGAAACTTGAAATGTTTTAACATTTGATATTGGAACAGAACTATGTTGGTTTCCCTGTATTGTGTCTTCATAGTTGTATGACTCAGTAAACTTCGATATTATCTTTAGATTTAGTGTGATAATTTCATGTTTGTACTGAAAGGAAGGTGTCTGCAGCTGTAAGACTGTTGATGAAATGCGTGCTGATAATTGATAAAACATGGAGGTTACTTCAACTTGAGGATTGATATATGTTTGATTTATGCTTGCCTCTGGTCAGAAACAGCATGATAGAAAAGTTGTCAACTTTGGGAATATCAAATCATTAGTGCTCTAAAAGCTTCATATACCCCACCCTGGAAACAGTCATTTTATTGAGAAGGGAAAAGCTTAGTTTAACCAGATATCAGTTACTTGATAAGTTAAAAATCCATTGTTTAATATGTCCATGGCAGCATATATTGTTTCTTCAAATGTTATGAGATGGTTATTCTTGCTTTTGTACAAATTATACTAAGTAGATCTTTATTAAGTACATTTTCTTTGCAAACTAAACATAAACATGTTATCAAAATTTCTCTAGCAAGTTATGATTGACAGAATTTTGTCAGTATTGTTGAGTAACATCAAGTGTTTGAAGTACTGTACAGGATCATCATATGTTATCCTTGAATCATTTACTAGAAAAAAGATAATTGTTTCCCCACTTACCATCAGGTCACATTCTAAAATAGCAAATATTGACTTTTATGCTGATATATATATGTATATCCTTGAACATATGAAGTTATGTTCTCCACTTTAGAATCCTCATTTCGTGGTCTTATAAATTTTATATGAAAATGCACTTCCTAAAGCTTCAACTGTTCTTGAAACCCAAAAGTTTGAAATGCCAGGGTTGATATTTTGTATAAAATGCCTTATATGAATCAGCAGTTAATAGTCATATCTTATCACCTTAAGCATTAAGGCTGTTTGGTTATTGATTTATTCTGACTGATGTTATTTCCATCATGTTCTGACATGGAATATTTCCCAATGGAGTCTGGACATTGTAACACCATTCTTTGTGTGGATCAATTCTGTTCTGTGTAATTTTTCTCAATACCTGGTATTTTCCTTTTTTCTGGTTATTTGGTTCACACATGAATTACATGGTCTGACAGTTTTGAAATTGAGACTTAATATGTCTGTATGTAATTGTTATTTGTTGGAGTAAAATGTAAACTTTTGAAAAAAAAGATTTTTAATGTATTTCAAAATTTTGGAATCTTATTCCATCACTTGTTAAATTGAATGAAAATTTAATCATAGTTTGTTGGTTCTTACTGTTTTTCTACTGATAACTGCCATCCAGGTTTAAGCCTATATTTATTCACTTATATTGAACATTATGGATATAAACAATAATCGATTGGGACATTCTTGCTGAAGTCTTGGCAGTTCCTGTATTATCAATGTAAACATTACCTATGTTATGCCTTGAACAGGATCAACTGAACAGAAACATTGCCAACATATGAACATAGCTGTTAACAGTAAACATTAATCTTCAATTCAAGGCCATTATGGTAATCAGTATTGTTGTGGTGATGTGTCAGTTGTTTTAATGTTGTGGTAATAATGGATGTGGATTTTGATTCAGGTGTAGCATTGTAAGTCTCTGGTTAATAGGTCTGTAATTGCTTTGATTGAGTTCACAGATGATAACTACCTTTGGAGTCATTACCTATTAGGTTAATATGGACTTGAACATTCAAGTTTAATGTCGATAACTATCCAACATTAATGTGGTTTTGCATGTAAACAGCTGACCTTTAACCTCTGTATAACTTCACAAAAAACCTTTGTTAAACTTAAAACATTTATAGATCTGGTTACTTCACTTGTTTACAATGCCTGGTGTACTTTGTTTGAACTCTAATAATCAAATACATTTACTAATTCAGAAACATTGGTCTCTGCTGCTATCATAAGCTGACATCAACTATTTAAGTAACAAATTTGCGGCTGGTCTTAAATTTCCTTGTTTAATTTGCTTCTGAATGTTTACCTCGTTTCTGTTTCCTGTGTTAAAAACTCGTAACTTAAAAATTCAATTGCATAGGATTTCAAATTAGTTCAATGTCAGTTGATAGTTTGCCAATACTCTTCTCACCATTTTCAATTCAACTTTAATGCTGGATTCAGCTGTTTATATAAAAGTAATGAATTTATGTGTATAATACATTCCATTTTACCTCACATTCATCAACTGTGTATGGGGAACGTGTTGTTTACAAGTTACAATCCATTACTATGGCCTTGAACTGATTATGTTTATAATCATGCAACTTGGATCAGGTGTATAAACTTGACCTCCTGATTTCAGAGCCTCACTTATCTCTTTATTTATAGCCATAAGTTGGGTTTGTATTTCTTTCCAATGAATCAGCTGGCATTTGGTTGTCTGCCAAGGTATGCCGGTATGTCATTGTTTAATTTTTGGTCCTGTAGACTATTTTTAAAACCAAAATAAAAAATCAGCAGATTTTGGCAGGGAGTAATTTTTTCCATCTAAAAATATTTCAATATATCACAAATAATGAAGTGCAAAGTTTTTATAGACAAGTTGAGTAATTTTAAATATTATATATTAGAAGTGTAACTAGAACAAAAGGCAGTTTCTTTACTTGACAAATTTTTTCCTATTTGAAAGTACTGTTAAAATTGTCAATATTTACTTTTTTGAATTGGTAAAGTATAAAAATAAAAAGAAAGTTGCATTATCTCTGCAAACATTGAAATTTTATCCACGAAAGATATAAATATGTTCTTTACAGGCCATGTTTAATTTTTGTGTTAAGTTTTATTTTACCTTCAGTATCTTCACAATAAATGGATGCAACTTTTTTCTGATACTGTTTATGTGAGCTTGCTGTCAGCTCTTACTAAAGTACTTACATAAATATTTATGTATTCAATAAATTTTGAATGTTTTTTAAGATACTTCCATATTGTTAAGTTCACTTAATTGATCATGGTCAGTAGTGACAGAAAACTTCTGTACTGAATCGCTATTACATTATTTTACTCATTGTATGTTTTTTCCGAATTTTATGATTCATTTTGCTTTATACTTTGTAAGAATAATGGTGATTGCAAAAGTAAGTACTTGTCCATTGCAAAAGTGACAGACCAAGTGAACTAAAATTGACAGTAGTGTTGGGTTTAGTATATAATAGCAGTAAATATATTTATACTGCTATAATAATTTCATAACATTCAATTATCTTACTTACAGACATTTATTGATTTTTTGGCCCACATATTGTTTTGATTTTTCAGTTAACTGTAATTTACATACAAAATGAGTTACATCTCACCTTCCAGTTTGTTACTTCGAATGGTGGGATGAAGATGTTCACCCAAATTTGGTCAAATATGTTGACAGTGTGCTAATTTGTATATGTTAATCGCAAGTATTGTCTAATGTTTTGAAAATCCTTTTTACACATCAAGATAAAACTGCTGTGTTCTTGAAATGTACTTTCAACCTTTCATACCACTCAATGTTTAATATTGATTGTGCTATTTAATTTTGGTGCAAATTGAACCATGTACATATGTTGCAAGTATGCACAAATGTTGCTGTTCTTTTTTTACATTTATATTCCAAGTTTTTTGCTGGTGTTTTGTCAGTGTTCCAATTTATTTTTCATGTTATTTGCAATTTTCTTCATTTGTCAGTTTTATTTTGTAAACAATTTGCGTACAATTTTGTCTGATTTTGTGTTTTGTTTTGCATTGCTGTTTAAGATATGGGTATTGGTACTTCCATTATAATACTGCTTTTTGATTTTGATTTCATATCTACTGTGAAGCCTGTCTTGTTCTATTCTGTCCGTCATTCTGAGATTAAGTTACTGAGTGTATATGCCTCATTATTTACAGTCGACTGTATATTGAGCTAAATAACAAAAACACTTACTGCTGCTGTGAAATACTCTCTTGGAATTAATTTCTTTATAGTCACGATAAATGTCAACGATTCTTTCTGAATGTTTTTTTGTTCCAGACTGAATTCAAAATCTCATTTTTCTGATTCACCTGGTTTTGTCACATGTTTGACCATTAGAGCCAGCATTGAACAGGCTGAAAGAGACATTACTTTTTCAGACATTTTAGTATTGTTTAGTATTTCTAAATCCCCAAATTATGTTTAACATCCATGTCTAATAGTGTTACATGAAACTTGAGATATTATCCAACTTTGCTATTTTTGTCATTCATAGTATTTATGTGTTTGTGTAAAACTGCACCATGTTTATGTCAGAGGCAGATACTGAATTAATAGTGATGGTTTTAAATATGTCAGTCACTGAATTTGTTAGTTATTTTTCATGGAAAAACATCCTATTCTGTGCTTAAGTTTGTTTGTATTCTTTCTAATTTGTCAAAATCAGTGGTTAACTTCTTTGGTGTCTATTTCTCATTAATTGGTATTTCCAAGTTAATAATGATTTTACTTGTGTAATCATGATTGATTTTTTTTTATTGTTCTGTAAAAGTGTTAAGTTAAACATTGTATTATATTATATCAACTTCCTTCGTAGTTATCACATCTGTGATGCTATTTAAAACTCCTGATGACTTAATTCATTATGTTTGTATTTTGAGATTTTTGTGTAAAATTATATACACAGGATATAGTGTAATTGATTCAAATATATAAATGGTTTAAACTGCTTTGAGCATTCAAAATATTTGAGGTAACATGTCAGGATAAATTGTCTAAACTCCTAGGAAAATAGTAGTCTGTACAACACTATGTTTTTTAGTTCTGCGTAGTTTATTGACATACTGCTGTTGATAGTACATCTGAATTGTTTGTTCTGTAAATATTATTAAAAACTCAAACTAGGCTGTATCTTCATTAAAGTGAATCAACAGATTTCTTTTAATTGGTCATTTCTGTGTTTATTGATATGTTCATTGTGAAAAATATATTTAAGCCCCTTTTTTCCATGGAAAAGACATTTAAAGCAGTCTACTATAAACAAATATTCTGTGTATTTATTGTGGTAATTTTACTTTGTTTTTTAAATATGCAAGCAGACATAACGTTGTTGATATTGTCTCTGTATTTTTCATTATTATGTGTAATTATGTGTTGTACAAGCTGTGTGTTTATTTGATGTTAAAATTTGCTCTTTGCAATTTGTTTATCAAGTGTTCAATGTCAGTTAATTGCTTGTCAGACAAGATTTATTGAGAATTTCAATGCTTGCAGATTCAGGTAGATTATGTACGGATTGTTTTGGCCAATGTTTAAATTTCTCACATTTGTTGGTCACTTTGAAATAGTGTTTTTTAAGATATTAGTAAATATCATGGAAAATTATATGTAAGTTTAGACCAGTTAATTTTTGGATTTTTTGCTGTTATAATCATACTTGAAGAATGTGAAGCGTGAAAAAAATTTGGCTGTCCACCAAGTAATGGGTGAGGAATGTAGCTTATGATAAATGAGGGCTGTATATAGATTTGATGCCATTAATATTTACTCTTTGTTTGTGAGTATTTTTTAAGTATTAACTTTTTATGTTGTATATACATCTTTTGGCAATGTCAAGGAACGTATTACATATAATTTGTATACTTTTGTATAAACATAATTCACTGTTTTCAATGATGTATCGTTTGTGTTTAAGTTAACTTCACAACCAGTTAATGCATTGTTGGAGAGATTGTATTTCTCACTAGAAATGAACATCACAAGATGATGTATTGTTTACTGTGTAGAGAACATCTCATGAACTTGTTTGCAACACCAGGCTAGGAATGTTTGTTTAATGAGGTATAAAAGTTATCATGTTTTTTCATTTTTTATGTTCATTTGATTTGAAGTATAACAAAGTAACTTGCTGATGTACTTTGCATGACAATGCTGTTCTTTTTATCTTCAATAAAAGTTACAAACTGCTACCATTTTTTGTTGTTTAAATTATCCATGGCAAGTTAGTGCACGTCATGCATGTCACTTCTATTATGAAGAAAACATTTAATCAGCTTTAATGCTGACACAGTTTTAATCATCAACATTACACATTGTAAGAGGAAAAGAAGTTCGCTCGTCATGTTTGGAAGTTTCCTGTTATGGAAGAACAGTTCTGGGGCCTGTTCAATAGATATATCTGAACTAAAACAGCAGTTTATAAACTTAAAAATCTTTCTATCCCTTGTTAGTAAATAAGTGTTTAATCCTACTGTTTTAGGATCTATTGTAAGCTGTTAAAGGTAATGTCTGATATGTATACCATTACATGTTGTAAATTTGTGACACATCAGGCCCCTGTTCTGGTTAGTAAGCCCACAGCACTGATTACGTCAAATGACTACCATACATTATTAAGATATACCATTTGAGACTTAAAACAACACAATGTAATTGACTGAATTCATTAAATCATTAATTAAACGAAGCATACTACTTTTATTTGTAAGACACTGCAACAATGATGGAGTGGAAGTGTATAATATTATAATAGGATGTTTGCTCTTATGAAACTCAGGATAACATGTCTGTAGTTTTCGTGAGAACAAAGGGAAACAGAATAGTCTACTCTTACCTCTCTAGGTTCAACTGAGTGTAGCTAAATAATGGCTGGTGTAACTAATTTAATTTAATATAGTTTTGCAACATAGGGGAATCATCTGGTTTACTGAGTGCATCAGCCACGCAGCTACACTCAACATAGTTCTTTCAGAACAACAAATTGTTCCATATAGATTGCTATATGAATCATTTAGCTTTTTGTAAAGTTATACCATATGTATGTATTATGTTGTAATCAGCTTCCGTAAATAATGCGTCTTACAGCAAATGTCATCTAGAATAACAAGTGCTGAAACATAATTACTGCTTAATTTCTTAGATAATGTTACAGTAAGTTCAGGGTGAAATCTATCCTAAACAAGTCTGAAGCTTTGTTTTCAGTCATAGGTTGCAATTATATCAAGCAAAACTTACTAACTTCATCAAAGAAAGTACTTTAATATTTTGTACTGGGGGAACAATATCACGTGTTCCCGCGTAAAAAAACTTCTGAGGTTTTCATGATTTCATGATTCTGTGTAGCAGCTATATTTCATTTAATGGATATAATAGTATACAGTCGCAATTGTGACTGTATTTAGAAGTCTATTCTCTTCACATACTAGTATATAATAAAGGTTCAAAACATGCCAAGGAGCTCAATGTCGTGAGTATTTTAATATTTTTATTTGATTTATGTGACTTATTGTCACTGGTGTTTAACGCCGTTTTTCAACAATTTTTCAGTCGGTTATATATACGGCGACCGGCTCACCTAACCAGTATTCCTGGACTGTGTACTAACCAATACTAACTTACCCTTCCACAAGGAGCCGGTAACTTCTCCACATTTGGAGGAAAATCGACATTTTTGTCAAATTTTATGGAAGAGTATGACCTGCCGCGACCGGGATTCGAACTGGATCTCCGGGTTACCAGTCCAGCGCATTAACCACTGGACCACGGCCGCGGCTATGAGTATTTTAATGGAAATGGAATCGTTTGATATGGATATCTTATTGGTTTCAAGTGGTGTTTTCAACGTGGTACATTGTACGTCAAACAAGGACATGGGCGCAATTCCTAGTTCTCTTCCTAATTTTCTTAGTTTAGAATTTTTGCACCAATGGGCCCATGAAGTAGCATAGATACGAAACTCTGCTACACATGTTTCAAGGTCTCTGAGAAGTCGACACAATTCAAGGTGCATCCCGTGCACAAATGATGATATAGGTGCAGATGATCTTAAAGTAGATAAGATCTCTAAAATTGTTCAATGTGTACTCGGAATTAAAAATCCTCAATACAATGCGTGGAATGCGCGGTGAGCGTAATTGCAGCTGTTCTCTAATGTAATATGATATGCGTGTTGTTTACATTGTCTAGAATTACGTTGATCTATTGTAAACCAAATGTTCTGGCTGGCATAAAACTCTTTATTTAACACAATAGTGTCTGCTAGATTTTTTTATGAAGAACGGTAAATATTTAGTATTGTACCACCTACATTGAATATAACCTTGACTATCATGGTTTGTCACGTGATTTAACGACCTTCCGATTACTGCTATTTCCTGTTTACCTTGTCTGCTTGTGACTCATAACGTGAAAACAAATGTAGAATATCATATTACAGCTGTTCACAACAAATCCAATAATATTGACATTAACCTACAATTGTGAAGTAACAACGTGGCTTTTACTGCTTGAACGTGATATTCTTAATTGGTGTATTCGAACAACATCACACATCGTCTGCAAGATGTAATTAAGTTATCACTTAAAGTTGTCCAAGGATGAAATACTTCTACAGTTGGCACGTGACTTATGATTGACTACTATCTTGCTTCAAACACAGTATATATCTGCGGAAGTAAAGCATTTTAAATGCTTATGCTTATTTCAGCACTTGATACTACACATGCACGAAAGCTATTAATAAAGTGCACGAGAACACGTGCATATCACGTGACAACTCCGTTTAAATATTGATATTGTACACTACTTCTTAAGTTGATAGATATAAAACAATGCTTGCAAGTTTCCAAAACCTAGTTCCAAGATTTCACAAAGTCAGATCAACTTAATTATTTTCACTCAGCACTGATTTCACCGGCGTAACGTTAAGTGGTGAGTAACGGACATATTGAAACGAGTACGTGAGTCGTTGGTTGAAGTGGAAGCATAAAGAAGCAATTATAAGATATTCAGCTTTCAAACAATAGACATAATTTGTCCTATCCCACATACTCATGATATATTCATGATTCAAGTTTTATTTGACTATCTAACTTGTTAAAAGGTCACAAAATGATATACTATGAACTATCTGCCTTTTTCTGGTGTTACTTCATCATCAATCAACAATTGCTTTAACAGTGGCCTTTATTCACGGGTTGCTACTAACTTTGGTTTGGCGAAATATTGAATAATTTACGAATGAATGAATTCATTGCCAAGTAAAACACTGAGTAATAATATGTAGTTTCTATTTTAGAATCTCCTGTGATTTCCAACATAATTCTATGATGGTTAAATCATTAAAATTCTATGAAATGTTACCATGGCGCTCGTGATGTAATTGAAACCTATTTAAAATCAATTTGTTTACCAGGAAAGCTAATATGTACACATGTACATTTATTTTGCTATTTCACTAACTGTAACTTAGTTTACTGCCTATAAATGCCACCATTCTTCATTTCAGGTCGTTAATACTTATAACACACTAAATTGATCACATATTTTCCGTGAATCATACCCGCTTAAAACCACAAGGGTTTTTTAAATTCTATATAAATTCTGCTCTGGTCGTATTTTGTAATGGAAAATAGAGACGAGGCCTTGAATTTTTCCAAATATTAATGGAATGGATACATCATCTATATATCGCAATGTCGACTTTATAAACTGTTTGATGGTAAGTCATTAATGAGAAATATCCCACACTAATTAAGATACAATATCATATAATTTCGATGTTGACAATTGATATACTTCACGTGTTTAATGAATGATAAATGAACCGGTCAGATATGGAAGATAAAATCGTCAGTATATCCTGGCTTAGAACGGATGTTTACGTGGGAATAAATATCCACAACTAATACAGATAGACTTGACATACGATACAGTTATGCAGACAACATTTGTTCACATATTTACACATTTGTATTTAACAAGGCCAATGACACAGGACTGAGGAAAACTCAACACGTGGTTTCACCAGATTGCAGTATCAATGTATACTTCATAACTAATTTAACACAAACTATACTTACAAAAATTGTTCATACTACAATGATTAAGTTTGCATTTGCCGTAAACTTATGATTAAAGGGAGACAACCACAATAAAAAACAATTATCGGTCATTTCGCATCGACTAGAATTAGGCTGATAACCAATTTGTCACAAATATAAAAATACTCATCAATTTAAACTTGATCTCCAGTTAGTTCATGGATGCTGTAAAATATAAATATCTCATTCAAAACATAATTACGACTGTTTGCAGGACTGCACACAAACAGGGGAATTAACTTCTAGATCATTGATTTTTACCCAATAAATAACATGTTGTTCAATAGAACACAAGTGATGATCCAAATTATTTATGAAGATAGAAGCCATTGCAAGCATTCTATTTAAGGGCTTCAGGATAATGGTTATCATAGCAACTGAATAATGGGATCTTAGAGACTTAAAACCACCTAAATTACCAGTATATATAAATAACAACACAATAATTTAATTCAACAAACCTTTTATTTCAGTGAAAAAATAATGGCAAATGAAAAAGAAACCTACAAATGGAAGTGACTTTAAATTCATGCACATTTTCTTCCTATGTTATGTCTGCAATGTCAATAAATAGAGCACACCAATGTTTATCTTATACGGGTAGAAAAAATACATGTTCATAACAAAATAATCATACAAACTCATAAATGTACTAAAGCAATTATGTTCAAACAAATACGAACAAATTATGGATGTTTTTAGATAACATAATCTCTACAATACTAGACAATTATTGTAATGTATAACGTAACCCTGTATGAGCAAACATTTAAACCCTTACTGCTTTGAAAGGACAATCTCAAGTTTCTGTTTGCGCATTTTGAATCAATATGTTTTCATACATCCACAAAGTCCAATCATGGACTGACAAATTAGTTTCATGTAATATCATAGCCATGTACGTGGACAACAATAAATTACTTCAATCTGTGTGCAAAACTCATACATTAAACATGCATACACATAAAATAACAGACAGTGTATTTCCTAAAAATCTTCCTGGTAGTAAACTAAGAATCATTAGACAATTTTCACAGATAAAATAAAACATTCTATAAATATTCTAAGTCTAATTAGATGTAATTTGAGATGTAATACAGATCAATTATGCATGTTTAAAATCCCCATTGTAAGGTGCACCACGCAAAAAGTTGAAGTGTGAATAAATCACATTTACAAAACATTAAATAAGAGAAATTCTACACTAAGGGTTCAAGAGAGTTTGGTTTAAATATAGTGGGGAACAATGTTCCACTCAGAATTAATACATAAATATTGGTCTTTTATGTCAAATATTGACAATTATTGCATTTCAAAACATGTATGAATTTCCATGAAAAAAAAAAACAATGACTCTCACAGACAAACATCTAAATCAAAATATGTGACATGAATTTACAAGACTGAAATTGTCAATGAGTGCAGTGAATATTTTTTATTATTTTATGTCATTCTCAAAGCGTTGACATACACTTTCTAACTTTGAAACAAATGTAAACATCCAGATCATATTAAATATGTATATATGTCTTATACCACGATTAAATATTAAATAGATGAGATTTCTTGAAAATTACTATCAACGTTTGTCACATACATTCGTGGAGAAACTTAAGTCTTTGGGGCGAAAACTAAATGTCAAATATAAATATACAAGAAATTTCCTACCTAAAGCAAACACTGGAAATTGACATATAGTGCATGCTTGCAGCCAATTTATATTTTATACAAATTATCGACACAACAAGCTTAGCCCGCAGCATATAATATTCCATATTACAAAACTTCAGACACGCTGTATGTCTCAAGGTTACCAGATACTGGTAATTAACAAATAGTGATAGATTATTTGCATTCAAATTGTCTCTAGGAGAAAGATAAAAAACAAGATTTAATTTAACACCTAGCATTCTGTCTTGCAAATAGTGGTACATTAAAGTTTGGAATTCTTAGTTATATTGTAGATAAACGAATTCTGTCAACAGCTGGAACGAAATTTTAAACACACAAAGAAGAGTTTGATATTTTGTGAGCACAATGCCAGCTCAATGTCCAAGAGAGATAAAACTAAAATTAGTAAGGTTGTATGAACATCAGTCAGAATGAATCACATCAGGAGGTCACTTCTGTAGTGTCCTGTGGGATTTCTTGTTGTGAGCTCTCTTCTGATTGGTCAGTATTTGACACTTCTTCCTGTGTCTGACCTTCTGATTGGTCAGTATTTGACACTTCTTCCTGTGTCTGACCTTCTGATTGGATAGTGTCACTTGGCTCAGTGGCATCTTGTTGAATCACAGTAATACCAGTTTGTTCAGAGGCACCTGGAAACAGTCACATATGGTTAAATTCATAGAACAATACACAACACCTTTTATGAAGGCTGCAAGTTTTTAGATAGAAAGATCTCATTGAAGACTATAACATTATAATGTCAATCTGTGGTCCTGATTCTATCACCAAAAATTCACTTTCAAGTAAACAATAGTTATCATCTTATTAAATAGCTAGTAAAAGCATTGTCAACACAATTTGAGGACAGCTAAGGAAACACAGTCAATTCTGTTATAGAGAATACATGAGATTTATGAGAACTTTCATAGACTGGAGAAATAAAGCTTCAAGTCCTTATCCTAAATAAGAACTCTGTGACATCTCCTTAAACCTTAATAATAAGACTGCAAGAACTTTCTTAATTCAGAATCACTAATCCTGTTAACATTAGTTGTTGTTCCAAACATAAAATTTGAAAAGCTTATCTATCACTTGTCCATAACAAACACTCCAGTTTAATGAAGATTCAACTGACATGGCAATTAGAGTAGCAGATAGATAATTATAGTCAAGCCTATGTAAAGTACCGAGTCATGACTTTTTAAGTATTCAATCAGGTGACAGACCTCAATTTTTTAACTATAGAATAAGCAGTTTAACAAAACTTCTTACCTGAATTATCTGAATCTACAGATTCATTACAATGTGTCTCCTCTTTATCTTCAGTTTTATCCTCTTTGTTTGTGGAATCAGTCGTATCTTCACCTGGGGTCAGAGGGGTCGGACTAGAGGCTGCTGGGTCTGAATTGCTGGACGCTTGTTCACAATCTCCCGTTTCATCGGGTGACACTGTCATTTTATCTAGTTCTGATAGAACACCTGAAATATATTTTAAACCATTTGTCAGAATGTAACACAAGGAATATTTTTGACTAACAGTATAGTTATTGTACATTGTAATTTCTATCACCAACCAAAACTTGATTTCATTGTGATGGATATAGAGAAATACAGATATAATGAAGTTTGGGCATCTAGGAATTCACTGGAACCATGCTCTACAATATAACTGTGTTTTATACACAACAGCTTTTGTTCTATGAATATAACATTTCCAGAGGCACAATTCATCACAAACCTCATTAAAACTGATTGCCTGATATTAGAGGTTGTTTCATTTGTAAAACAAATCATTCAAAATGATATAGGCATGATGTAATGGTGCATTCATTTGTTCAGCTAACAGCAACTAGTGAGTTGAGGCCATATGTGAACAAATGTCACTACTTTGACATACATTTATTGACAAATAAACCATATAAACCACTGTGCACGAAGGCCTTACCTCTCATCTATTCTAATCTCTCAAGTTCATGGCCATTTTGCACAAGTTGAGTGTAAATAGACTAAACGATGGTTCTCATTTAAGGTATCGTGAGTGGCTATATGGTGATATCAAGTTTTACTAATTTATAGTTTTAAAAAGTCAACCATAATTGTTTACATTAATAAACCCACTATACAGAGTCTATTGCAAGTGATTTGAAACAAATATTTTACTTGGTCTGTCTTCTATAAACCAATATCGCACGTAATTTTCATATTTTTGAATAAAGATCACTACTCTGTATATAAGGATATATTACAACAATTGGACTTAAAATAACAATCATGGTATCATGCAGGGAACCGTGTCACAGATTTTTGATAACGCCCTCCATTCAATAGATATTTGACTTTAAAGAAATTCCGTAGCCTGAACCCCGCTGACAATTACGTAATACGTCATAGATAAAAAACGAAAATAAATATCAAAATTCTGTGACACGGTTCCCTAGATAAGCATTTCCGCTACAAAATACCGAAAACCGCTTTGAAATCCATCTTCAAATAAGGCGGCAATCTTTGTTCAAAAATAGCACCCACTGCGTTTTTTTCTAAGCGAGAAATTAACAATAAAAGTGTCAGATCATTATCACCTTGTGTAATCAACAATTATTCTATAAATTAATACAGCCTACTAAAATTTGATAAGCAATCAAATTCGTTCATCGTTAGCGGATCAATTAGTGAAACCGCCCACCATTTTAGATGACTCTAAAGAGTTTAATTACGAATTATTTGTCAAAATAGTATCATATCGTACCGATGCAATACACAGTACATCAGATTTCTCGTCAACCGAGAGGCTCTCAACGGGGAAAACGGCTCATTGGGAAATCGAGTTGTAGATGGCTGGGGAAACCGCTGTATAAATTAAATGAAAGGTAGCCATGCATTTAGTGTAAAAATAAGAACTTAAGATGTAATTGATTTGTAGAAAAGTGTCTATGTTTTATGTCTGTTAATGTAATCATTTAAAAACATACTGATATATAAAGGTAATTGGATATATAACAGAATAGTATAAGATTCTCGAAAAACATGCACGTCCGATGTCCATAAGACGTTACTGTTTTTCATCCTATTGTTTGTTTGATAGCTTTCAATATTTTACCAAAATGTACAGAGTTGCTTAATAAAAGTGCACGCTGAAATAACTTTATTTTATTGATTACATCAATGAATAGCGAAAATAATAATTTTCGTTGACCCAGTCTCCCTGTATTAATTTACTGGCAATTCAAATATATTGTAGTTTTATAACTTTAATTGTGTTTGAAACCTGACTCTGGAATATATAAATTTAATTAAACTTGTAAAAATGGTACACCATAACATTAACAGGGTAACTATCTTTGACAGCTCATTTTCTTATCGTGCGCGTTTTATTTCAAGGTGCATGAAGTGTCTGCAAACCATATTGCTGTTTATTATATCTCCCGCCAAAACATAAAGAAATATGTGATGCGACATATATAAGGTCTAAATTGACCCATATTGATAATATAATTAACAAGGCGTTAGAGTATGATATCGATATCACACTTCAATAAGACCACCGTTCCGGATCAGTTATTTCATCATATATTTTATATTAAAAGTACATTAGATGTTAGTAGCCAATCGACCAAGGTGTTAATGAATTCACACCTTTCTTGCACATCAAATGATTGTTGCAGTTATATATTTATTACGTAATTTTCCACCATAAAGTTTCCATTTTCACAATATGTCACGTCACTATGGTCAAGTTTTTTACTGGATATAGATTTATGCAGTTCGGTATCTTTAGTATTCGTAAACCAATTTCCGCGAGAAAGAGATTTCTAACTACATTTTTCACTTTTTGAGAACACTCTAACACCTTGCTTAGCCTTATTTTTCTTATTTCCCATTTTAATCCGCTTGATGTTGATAATCTGTCGAATTTTAAATACTTATGTTAACATACGGCAAGCGATAGCAAATTTAATATCGATTGATACAAATTTGCCCTTAAGGAGCCCCTTACAACGCCGCATCCTAGATCGTTCTCGCTGATAAAGTTGAGTCGATATGGGGGTGCAGTTTTTATCGCGATAAAACACTAATTTTGCATATTCGGATCGATTTTTTTGTTGCATGGTATGATAGTATGATATTTAATTATTGTTAATAACTTAAAATGTCATTTTCGCTTATTTTTACGTTTGTAGCCACTTACGCTACCTTAAGCACTTATTTTGCCTTTGAATGCAAGGATTTTTAAAAGATGATAGCCAAATTCTAAATTCTTTTCATTATAATACTGATGATATCTACCCAAAAACTTGTTTTCCACAACTTACCAATTATGTCATTATATTATTGAAAACATCGACAAAAAAGACTTGTTTTCAACAACTTACCAATTTTTTCATTATATTATTGAAGACATCTACAAAAAGACTTGTTTTCAACAACTTACCAATTTTTTCATTCTCTAACAATTTTCTGGCTTGTCTTTCTGCTTGCATAGCACGACATAAAGATTCTAACTTATTGATCTTAGTCATCAATAATGGACGTTCCTTGTCATACTTCGTTTTCTGTAAAACAACATTTATTACGCATAAAATAAATTTTGATTTATCTGAGTGCAATTTATTTTGTTTTAATTCATTTTCATTATACAATAAAATGTCATCAATAATTATAAACAAGATCTGACTGAATAGAAACATTAATATTGCATTAATACATCCATATCTCATGTAAAACAATAAACAGAACATAAATAACCCTACTACCTGGGTAAAAATTGAAAATTTTCAAAAAAAAAGGAAATCTTATCCTCAGTGCCGTGGAAACAATAAAAAACAGTAGGGTAAGACCCTTGGAAAAACCAGAGATTCAGGAAAATTCCAGAAGTCTTTTAATCATGCTACTAGCATTTTTACGTTCAAAGGGAGAGAATGTTTTAAAATAAAATTCCTACAGAACACTGCTATGTGACACACATTTTGTTACATGGTTACCAGCATAACGGATACTTGCAAAAAATTTCACAGTCATCAATCTAAACATAAATCATAGAAGGACAGCATGATAGGGTAGTATTTTTTGGTAAGCAAGGATCATATGGCGATTTCTCCAGCTTTTAATTGTGGAGAAAAAAATCCAGTGCACAACAGGGTAGAACCTGAACTGTCGACCTCCTGTAAGCTGTACAGGCACAGTCTGGTATTACAAACGCTAATAAACAATACAACATAAGGATCCTGGGTAAATTACCTCTTCAGCCATTTCCAGTAACGCTCTGTTAGCATTTTCCCATTTACTTCTCCACTGTGTACTGTCTTTTTCTAATTTCTTACATCTCTTTGTCATCTAGTATAACAAATAGATCAATAATTAACAACCTTATGTATTCATTTACTATTTCAAAACAAAGAGTACAATAGTTTAAAACATTACTGAACATGCTGTTCAAAGTTTACTTCACATGCACAACCTGTAGACAATCTATAATTAGGTAATTCTTCGTATAGGATAATTGATGTACATCAGCTTGCCAAGATTAGTAAGAAAGATGAAACCGTTGAAATATGTTTCCTGTATCATAAAGGCCTCATTAAAAAAGTACACAACAGGTACCACCCCTAAAACTTTCATCTGATTGGCTACTTCTGAATAATTGACCAATGGAAAGGCTTCACTTTCATAACCATGAGTTTCAATATGACAATGACAATAAGACCATTATGAGAATCCTTTCTACTAACCTTTTCCATTTCCACTTTAAATTTGCTGTAAATTTCTTCACTCTTCTTGATTGTTGACTGAAATTCTTCATATCGTTCTTTATACATACTTAACTGAAAATACATGAATAAGAAGTAAGTATGCATCATATCATAAATGACATTAAATGACCATCTTCAGAGTCCATCACATGAGTATAGCCATGAGAGTTTTCTACATGTGTGTCTGGTGTCCTAGATGCACAAATATTGCACTTAAGACAATGTTTTGAAATAGACTGCATCTGCATTCTTGGACACATAAATGTTCAAGTCTCATCTATGACCATTTTTACACATATCATTACAAATATTTTTATGATTATGAGCACAATATGACTAATTTTTGTAAACTCAAAACTGATTGGATGATATTTCTACCTCCAGCCAATCAATATTAGTCTTGCTCTAAATGCATGGAAGCAGTGTATACATACACATCTATTTTTGTTTCTGTGCTTCCTTGCTCGCCCATATGGGAATAACCCGGTAATAATGTATTAGTCAAGACAGTGGTGTGAGTCTGTAAATGGGAGGAATGAATATGCTTATTGCAATCTGCAATCTGTAGGTGCTTGGCAGGCATTAACATTTGGCGAGGGTTAATAAACTCAATAATCTGTGCTTCATGTGAAAAGTGGGACAGACAGTTTTAGTCAGCACTAGTAACTCAAAGATTATCATTGCAGCATGTCCCTGTTCTCATTTGTTAAGATTTGTAAAAGCAATCACAGATAGCCCTTTCATTAGCACACACTGGTTGGTACAAAACAGAATATAATACCACCACAAAAAGGCTAACAGTGAGTGGTTTTAATTCATAGGTTAGATTGTACAAAGATTCACATCATGTGGGTGGGGATGGATGAAGGAGATTTGTCCTTGATAATATCTTAATAGCTCAAAGGGCAGTACTTGCTTTCAGGCCAAGCAGTTAAACAAAATATAATATAGTAATCAATGAAGAATTACAAAGCTACAAAGCAAATTTGAGCTGTTTAAATCAACATACACCAAAAGAATGATTAACAGCTAACATCTTCCTCCTACAGACATAACAGCAAAATTTGATCAGTGTAAAGAGCTCAAATACAGAAAACCTTTGAAGTAAACTCAAGCAGTAAACATTAAAATATCCAATACAAACAGCAGAAGCTATCTTGGCATTATATCTTAATTGAGGAATTTACAGGCACCTGTTACAGCATGCTGGATGAAGATAAGAAACATTGGCACACATCTAAGTTGTCTATATTACATTTCTATAGAGACGATCATCACTGAATACTACGTGAACTATACCTGTAAACAGTTTCTCTTAAATTGTGAGATAATTTCAGGTTTTTCATACTTCATATTTTTTTATGGAAAACTAATGCTAAATACATCAATCATCTCTATAATGTGCATCAATTTCCTTAAATATTATATCAAAGTGTCTGTCTGTAGGCATATCCTGGCTGAGAGGGTACTTATAAATCATGCAAATGTTAAATACAATTCAAACTAGTATTTAAACATATATCTGATGACATTTTTGTTAAGACCTTCATGAATATAATCCCATATATTCCATTTGATTTAAATGACAGTGGTATAAATGCTGTAGAAAGTAAAAATGTTCAGTCATGACAACTTTACCTGATAAATGTGAAATGCAACAATCCACTTATGTTAAGTTTTTGAACAACCCCCAAAATAAATGTTTATGACACCTGTCGAGTATCAGTTGCTAAATTCATTCACTGTTTTTGTTACAATCTTAAAATACAACACAATATTAGAGATAACAAAAAATGTAAGAGTACATACAGGGAACTTCTTATTATGAACAAATCAGAGAGTTACTTCATGATAGCCAAAGAAAAGCTTGTCCAATATCAAGTACAATGTAATCATCAGTTAAACTGGCCATATGATGCCATTTGATAAACAATCATTTGTGATTTATGTAATGGAAGTTATCAAAACAAAATGTCTCAGATCTGATTGTGGAGTTTTGTAGTTGATTGTTGTCCAAAACAAGGAGTTGAATGAGGAAACTTAGGTTGGAGTGACTCAATGACTGAAAATTACATGTGGCAGGTAATTTGTTAATAAAATTCCAAGTTATAACAATACATTGAAATATAAAACTGCAAGTCAGGTTTTAAGTACATATAGTAATATAACAATAGATATATCTAGTTAAGAATTAAAACACACTGAAATCACAATTTTTCACTCTGACATAATTCTTGTCTATTTTTTGTCATACTTAATATTTTGAGAATAACATTTTGTAAAAAATGAACTTATTATAAAGAGACCATTTTCACAACTTTCTGAGGGCAGACTTTTAACACAAGATGGGCTTTAACTCAGTTATTCAATTTTTTCTGGTCCTGGTGGGCTTTGAACTCACTGGGGAGGGGCACTACTGATTTCTATTCAAAGACAATAACCACTCAACCAAGGTCACCCCCTGATTTATTGTTTAAAATACTCAGAATATACTGTTTTAAAAGACTCACCTCTGTATCTTTCAGCTGTACTTTCTTTAATAATTCTGTTGTTTGAAGAAGTAACTGAAATGTGGAACAAAAGAAGCGATGACAAAAATATACAAACACAATTGGGAGAAAATAAAGCTCTATTCCACATGAAATATCAGGAGAATTGATCATTCAAAGTTTACAGTTTTCAATATAAATTTCCACATTAATATTGCACAATCTGCAAAATATATTACATAAATTCAAAAGAAGACATTTCATCAATAAATAATCTGTAACTGAGAAAGGCCGAAGTGTTTTAATTGAAGTTTTAAAATCAGTCTCACCAGTTCTTTTTCTTTTTGCCGTTTACTTTTTTCTTCAACAAGAACTGCTGATGCTTGTTCTAATTTTGCGTCAGCCAGTTTCTGCTCTAATTCTCTATGTTGTATTACCATCTCCACTTGCTGAAATATATGAAATCAACAATTTACACTCAATAATCATCGACATGAATAAATAAATAACATTAGCATTTAATTCAATTAAATATAAACTCTTGTTTTTAAGCCATGTTTCATTAGAACTTTATAAAGTACTATACTGTTCAGCTATCTACTTAATAGAAATTAAGTCTTTCACAAGCAACAGAAAATTGATACACTTAAGTAACAGAATACACACTAAACAAAAAATATAAAACCAAAGGCTTTGGAAGTTCTACCTGCAAATAACTGTCACAGAAAAGCCAGAGTTTGTTTGACCTCTGGATGACTAGTCCAGGGACCAAGGTTACAAAACTTGAGATTGATCTCTTAGCTAAATTACACCTCTGTATGTGATAATTCTCAGGTTAAATATGATAAGAATGTGTTACTTCTAAAAAATATTCTGCATACAAGTCAATCAATCAACATATTCACTTAATCATACTACAAACATATATACTGGTCTGAAATAAGTTGAGAACAAAACTGAGATTTGAGATTGCAGACTGATCTCAAGTTTTAAAACCCCCGATTCAGTAATATGCATAATGAGCTAACAAGACAAAATTAAGATATCAGTGAACATGGCTTCATTAAAAAAAAGTTGTACCAAACTACAGCACACATCATTGTCGTACCTTTTCCCTGGCTTCATACTGTTCAATAAACTTCTTAAGTTTGTTGGCTAATTCAAAATTTTCTTCTCGTAATTGCTTATTTCTCTCATGGTTATCCTGCATCTGTGTTTGTATCTCACCAATAGTAGTCTACAAAACATTAATATAACGCTGGTGTATTCAAGGATAAAACAACACCATCTAGATCAATGGTACAGTTAATTGACTGTTGAAAACTGTCACAAACCAAATAGGTCATCAATTTGTATCAAAGGCAATACTACAGTCTCCTGGGGTTAGTTTTAATAAATTACTTAAATTCTAAATTATGATGTACAATTTTTCAAATAACCAATTTCAAATAAAAACTGAAATATTTAAAATTCTGAAGCAAGCATTTCTCATCCAGATTTACCCTGGTAGTTATGCCAATTCCTAGCAAAGAATTATCTAATAACTCATTCAGTGGTTAAAGTTTAAATTTTTTTTAACAACCATAATAATTCATGCTATATGATTTTCTCTAATGTGATTTATGGTCCATCTCAAATGTTAAACAGAAAGAATAAAAGTACAGATTCTAAGTAGGACACATCTACTGGTGCGTCTACTGGCAGCAATATATTCTCTGACATTTCTGAACTAACACTAAATGCATAACACACATGATCTGACATAGTTCTAGGTAAATTGGAACGAGAACTGCAGCGCACTGCCAACAAACCAGGTTTTCAACATTTCTTTTTTAATAAAACTGTTTTCTTATTTTTAGTAATAATAACCTTGACCCTAAAACCCCATATACAATACCAAGTTAAGTCTCCATAATCCATGCTACATAAGTTGATATATATATATAAGTTTGGAAGCAATAGGTCAATCTAAATTCAAAATATCAAACTAAATCTAATAGATTGACAAATGATATACCCCAGTTAAATAAAAAGGCTTTTCAACTTTGAAAATAAAAAAAACTGTATAATTCAATTGATGCTAATAAATGCATCCCTCATAAAGTCCACTAATTAAATTCAAGATGATTAATTTTTTTATAGTAATATGCAAATTTGTTCCACATCAATGTTTTCCAAATATTTAATCAAAAGGAAATATTGACTGTTCACCAAATCATATAAGAACATATATTTATTTGTCTTGCATTCATCATAGATATAAGTGTGGTACAGAGAATGTTGTTCACATGTGAATTACCTGGAATTTCTGTGAAATCTCTTTTCTCTTTTCATCTTCTTCCTTAGCCCTTTGTAAACTTTCTTGCTGCAATGAAATAATGTTTTCATATTCAGACGTGTCCAACCACTAAGAATAAATAAGAATAAAGCAATTAAACAAATTGCAAAGGAAAGCCACTGGTATCTCACAGGGTATAGCATGAGTATTATGTATACTAGTGAACCAAAGCCATTATATTGAAAGAAAAACTGACCCTTGTGTAGAGTTAGTCTTTCTTAGGAGGCCGATTTTGTCTGTTACTCCAATAAATAAGAGTACACAATACAGTAATACCCTACATTGTGACAACCTCATAATAAAGACCAATATTATTGTATTATAATGCATCACAATAAAATTATATAATTTATCAGCAAGCAACACATTACATGAGTACATACTTCCTTTGTTCAAAATCATTTGCCAATATAACTACACATAGTAATATAGACTTGAATAGTTTTCAAGTCTTACGGACCATAGAGCCATTAGTTCAATCGATGCCAATTTTTCTTCTCGTGAAACTCAACATGATAATATTTATATGGAATGCCAATATGTAATTAAGACATCTTGATTCATTAGAGATCAATTATACAGGTATGTCTGTACATGGAATTTATAAACAAACAACAGAACTAGCATAAAACTAAATATATTCTCAATAACTTCTTAATTATGATTTATCATATCCTGTGCTGTTCAAATATTGTTTACTGCGCTTACTATAATTATAAAGCAATCATGAACGGCTTAAGTTTCTATGATTAACAAGTTTATAAGTGAAAACAGTGTAGAGGATAATAATACAGAAAATACCAATGTTAAATTTGATAATTTTTCAGGCATTTTCTATTAATATTACGTCACAGAATTTTTATTATGTATTTCTGATGGAGCCTTGAAAGTGAAAAAGCAACAACAAGAAAAAAAATAAAGGTGTAACTCATTAAATATTATTTAGTACAAGCCTTCATTCCACTTAAAATATTACAGTGCAACCTCTCTAAAGCAACAACCTTTCGGAGAGGCAAACTTCTATTGTTGTTGTTGTGAGGTTGTGCTCTAGAGAGATTAAATTAATAGTTAAGTCATACAGAGGAATAAAATCATGCTGTTGTTGAAAGGAGGTTTTGCATGAGAGAGGGCCAATCTGGAGAGGTTGCACTGTATCACTATCTACTGAAATACATGAAGGCTGAAACTGGTTTCACTTAATATTGGAACATGTAGTATTAACATAGTGGCACTTGCAATGTCAAGATTGTCAATAAGTGAGGTTATATGGTACACTTTTTATATTCATTAAGCCATAATTAATTGCTAGAATTAATAGCAATTAACAATATTGTGCTGAGGTCAATTAACAGTCTGATCAGTTCAATCATCAGATAGGCTTACATAAAATTACATAGTATATAAAAGTATCAAGTAATCCATAATATAAAATGTTTGCAGGATATAACATGCCCCAGATTATTGATACATAAACGATAAAAAAACCAGAAAAGGTCTCTATATTCTTCTTCATTTAAATAGAGATAGACCCTTCTTGCCCTCACCCCTTCAATAAACAATAGCTCCACAGGGCATTCCCAATGCTCATCTATTTTACATCATTCTATTCAATAAGCAATTTTGACCAAAATTCTACATAACTCCATAAATATAGCTTTCAGAATAATGCCCCTTGTCTTGAAACTGTGCCTTGTCATGATAATCAAGTATTCCAAGTGTCGTGTTGATATCTTTAAAAGTGTTTGAGTAATGGGCTACAGTAAAGTTTTTGCACGATAACGATTACAACGACAAAGGTGATGACAACACCAATGATGCCGCAGTAATCATAATAAGTTGACTTTTTATGCGAAACGTATAAATTAAAAATTAAAATTTCAGGAAGCAAACTTACCCTTATGGTCTGGTTATGCTTCTGTAGTTCTCTACACAAACTCTCCAGTTTACTTTTAGCCATCACAGCCTTTGTATGCTCTGATTGCAATTGATCCTTTTCACGTGAAGTCTATAAAATAAATAATATTTTAAGATCACTTATAACAACATAACTGTAACCCATTATATTTGAGAACAACAAAATGATATATGACAATGATAAATCTTATTAGCATAAAACTATCATCCTAATTAGAATGAAGTTTTGGGGATAGGAATTGGTTTAACAGTATTTCAATTGACAGTATGACCTAACAAATGGTCCTGGGAAACTTGACAGAACCAACCTGTTCCCCCACAAGGTGTATCTTTCAGAAGTGGAAGACCCATGAACTTGGATGCAACATCTTCATTTACAAATGTTGATTTAAAACCATATTTAACAAAAATCAAATATAATCACTATATGACAGTTTTCAAGTTCACTAACATGCAACCACGCCTAATATGAATTAGAGGATGCAAAGAATTACTGCTGCTGAACATCAAAATCACAACCTCAAGACTAGGAGTTCAGATTTTACCAAGTCCATAATGAGTTAAAAATCAGTCAACAGTGAAAGGCAAAATATAAAAAAATCTAAGAAAATACAAGAAATGCGTACCACAGTAAGTTTTCGTTGAGTTTGTTTAAGTGATGATTGTATTACTCTGTGTTCCTCATGCAAGTCTGCATACTTCTTGCATAAAGCTGCTAATTTCTCCTCTGTTGTCTGAAGACTGCTTAAAGCCTTCAATATATGTTCTGGAAAATAAAATAAAACCACATCAATTACAGTAAACTATCATGGATACAATATAACAAAAAAAAAACTTCAATATTTCATTTCAAGAATGCTCAAAGCTATTCGGAAAGACTAAATAAAATATTGGTAATATTTTTACAAATGCTTATGAAGCAATATCACCACAAGCAAAAATAATAAAAAATGATTGACTGATAAAGATAAGGAAATTCATAAAAATATCAAACTAAAATATGTGAAAATTTAATAAAAAGTATAATATTCATATAAAAATCACATTTAACATTATCTATCACAAAATTCATATTTTTTCATAATTTTCCCAAGTCCTATTTCCACAAAAATCCCTAAAATGCTTCAATAAATAAAGATCACTGCAGGTAATTGTTAAAACAAGACCATTAACTCTTACACTAAACTGTTATATCAACACCCTTGATCTTATTCCATGATCTACTACGCATCAGCCAAATCTTTGCCAGGCAATTTATTTACCAGTATTTCTAGACTGGCTTATCAGTTATTGGCTTTAATATATATCTCAGGTAGACAAGATTGTTTTTGTCTTCAAACACTTAAGTGAAGCTGAAGTGAATCTTACACATAATGAACAGATCTGGCTTATTATTTTTACAAAAATGCTCGTCTTGATTCACAACAGTTAGATTTAGAACAGCACTAAAAGCATTCTAGCTTTGTTCAATTTTACTGCATTAGTGCATTAAACTGTTTCATATTATAGCTATTCCACCTGTGACATCATCATAAGTGTTTCAAAATTGTTTATTACCCAGAGATGTTGGAACTCTTCACAAATTCAAGTGAAGTATTTACAAGTTGTGTTCAAGCCTTGAAGTCTGATTGTTTAAGGACGATAAACATACTTAAACTGATCAGAGGGAATGATCATGATAAACACAGAAGCTTGCAACAATAGAACACAGATGATAATCATATACAATACAATTATTTCATATTCCTATATTAACTGAGCCATTTTTTATGGAGGGGGAAAGGTTGTAAAGTGCCATCCATATAAACTAGTTCTTTTCTGAAATCAAGCCAATACTTAAACTCTACATAAAGACCCAGTGAATCAGAGAGATTAACACACTAGTCTAAGAGTACATGACTTCCTGTATGATGCCCCAGAATAAAATAGAACATTGACATTAACAAATGGTATGTATCAATTGTCGGGGAAACAATCTCTTCGTTTATATAGTGTTAGAACTGTTTTAACAGCCAGACTCCATAAATACTGCCTCATACAGCAAGTAAATAAGTAAATCAATCTGAAGAGATCTTGATTAACCACGAATGAACAGAAAACAATCATGATATATAGTGTTGTTTACAACCAGTCAGACATCAGGCTATTAAACCAATATAGAACCTAACACAAGTTGACCACTATCAAGTATCAGACCATTAACAAAAAATGTACCAGAGACATCACACATCTAAAGTGAAGTCTAATCTAATTTACATTCTAAGCCACCAGCCAGTACATGTATGTATTACATATATTATATATATATAATATAAGTATGCCTTGAATCTATGAGACAGATCCATTTGATGACAGACTTATATAAAATGTCTCATAATTCAGTTGAAGTCATTGTAACAATTATAACTGAAAACTGACTAACTTACTATCAATTTAGTTTACTCAAAGGCTGCTACAGGAAACAGCAACAATGAATACAAAAAACGATTTGTCTCATTATAACGTATCCTTCTTTAAGTATAGTGTGAAGCTAATAGAGTGGCTTCCAAAGTCGAATGGTTATGGTCTTCGACTATTAATCACAAGCTCCTCACAATTGAGTTCAAATCCCATCCACGACCAGAAAAAAATAGCCAATACCAGCTACAGCCTGGGGGGTCTTCCTCCACTGTTAATTAAAGCAGGAAAAGTTCCCAAATGACCCTGGTTGTTCTAGAGATGTTAAACCTCAGAAAAAAGGTACTAGAACTAAAACTTCAAAAACAAGAGGCTGGTAAATCGACCACCATATTTTCCCATAATATCTATATCAAAGTTATGTTTAAGAAACAAAACTAAGTTAAATACTGACTTTGTGACCGGGCAATTATCTTTATTAGAGAAAAACTCACCTTAACATCCATGTTTACACAATAATTGGCAGTAATTCAAATATTTTAATGCAGCGTTAAGAAAACATTACACTTGGGATAAGGTACCATCCTACGCTTTCATCAGAAATCTTCAAGTTAATACAGTGTGAATCAGATACACAGACATTTTGTCTACAATCTCAATCCAAGAACTATAAAATGAATTGACAAAGGTGGGTTAATATTAATCGGAATTCCAAGTTCTGACAATGGCTTTCTGATAATATTAACATGATACAATGTTTCTTCATAAAAATTTGGCACTATCAAGCACAACCAATATAGCATTATGTTTTATCTGCAGATCTAAATTTGATCTGATAATGATTTAACTAGAAATTGTATTAGAATCACAGATTTTAATAAAATAAGATCATTTCTGAGATAGCCAGAGGCCAGCTTCATAATGAATATGAAAGCTGCTGTGACCTGTACATGTCTGGGACCAAGTTTTACAAGTGTGGAAACTGTCGAGCAAGTTAACAGTCCATGAAGCTACCTGGATGTCTACCCTCTTCCTCCACAGTTAAAGCTGGCGGTTGGACCCTAGCTGTTGTTGTGGTGCTAAACCCAAGAAAAAGTCAAAGGTTACAAGAAAAATTGATATAAATGGCACACAGCTATTTAATCAAACATGACATATCTAGCAGATAAAATATGAAATAACTTCTACTTCAAAGGTCCAATTTTTATTATCAATTTTGACAAACACAGCAAAATATTCAAATTAAATCTCTTATATATTTATAACAGTAAATACACCTGGAGAGATTTGATGTCCAAATTTGCATTCAAGTCACAATATTGTCATCAGTAAGTGGTATTTGTGAATCTATTAATTTATCAATAACTCTTAACTAATAGATCAGATATTCACAAAATGTAACAGATTTTAAATAAGTATAAAATAAATTCAAATAGCATAATGAAAGACAATTGTACACACTAGGTAATTATCCAGGCATATAATACACAGTAAATTATCATTTTGGTACCAAAAGCAAAATGTGTCAAATAAATGTATGTTCATAATGGGCAAATACAGGGACAGCAGATTTCCTGCTCAGTATAAACATGCATAAAAAACATTCATTCTTCTTTTTTACACCAGGGTTTAACATAGCACCATCAGTCAGAGTCATTTTGGCAACTTTTCCAATTTAACTGTTGAGGTGGAATTTGAACTTGGCAGAGCCCATAACAACATGCCTCATTCAAATCAGATGCCTTTTAGAATTTTAAATAGTTTTAAATAGTTAGGACCCCATAATTTTGATTTTTAAGCAAATCATCCTCTGACATCCAAAATATTGTAGATTTTATCAAATACACATAATACACACAAATTCCTAATTAATCAATACCAGATTTCACCCAATTAGCATGCTGGGGCATGTTACATTTCACGCGAAGAGTGTGTCTATTCATCCAATTAAACACATCTAAAACATGATTCCTACGTGAAACATAGGACAATAAAATGAGAATAAATACACTCTAACCCCTTTTGTCAATCTTAAGTTAATGCTACCAGTACTTTGTATCTGCAATAATTTTAGATAAAACAGAGAAGATGTAAGATTTGACTACTGGCAAAACAATGCATCAAAACAAATAAGTAATTTTAAAGAGTCCTTCTTTGGGTTTAGAACAGAAGTTACTACTTTCACATACATGGTCATAAAACTTTATCAACCTTTAGCTGCAAAAAAGCCCCCCACAGAACAGATGCACCCAGTTCATAAGAGGGGGGAGCAGCTATTAAAGTGGGAACAATTGCTGGAAGAAATATGGTACATTAAACAGATTACTGGCACTTGAAACACTGACACTATTGTAGGCACTTCATTCTCTCTATGGTTTTATTTATGATCAGAAAATGGATTAAACAGAATCTGGATTAAAATTGTCGACCCATGGTGTGTTTTATCATAGTGTCACCTGTTTACACAGAGAATCTATTGCTGCTTACTTAAATTCCATTGTTCTTGATGTACTAGAAAGAAAAAATAGCTGAAAATATTTCATACATAATAGTTTTAATAGACAGTTTTTTACTTTGTTCATATTTTTTTTAAAATTTCATCTCATCACCTGACAGTACATGAGCCACACATAATAGGATGCAAAGAATTTTATAAGAAAAGTATTTTAAACTCACTACATTGAAATTATGAACATTTCAAACCTCACTACATTGAAATTCACATGTAAGTATGGCATTAATTAGGCATTAAATTGATGTTTTAGAAAATATTATTCATTAACACTTATCAAGAAATGCACTGAATGACAACAATAACCAAATTGGAAACATCAGGATCTACCAAAACACAAAATCTTTACCAACAACACATAAATTCATCCAACAGTAATTTATAGTTACCATATATTGCCTAATAAACACCCAGGTGGGGATGCATTCTGAATGTTTTTTTTTATTTTGTTGAGTTGCCATTTAATTGATTTATAAATCCATAAGATAAAATTAGTAGATTTATTATAGGATTATAATATAAATCAAGATTTTCCTTTTTTCTTTAAAAGCATGGATGTTAAAATAGGGTGGGACATTTTCTAGGGAATATTTGGCATTTACAATCAGGTATAAAACCTTCATGAAGCAGATATTTCTTGTTTATTTCTATGTGAATTCTAAAGATTAAATGCAAACATCACTTGTCTCAAGAATTTGCAAACATTCTTAACTTCTTAATTGAGAATATTGGCATCCAGCATGAACCAGGAAGTTTGAATTAAAAAACAAAATATGTTTGCGGACATGCAGTCTAGGGCCAATATAATCATCAACTTATACCAGTATAGTAAAAAAACTTAGGTCTATCATTTGTTTATAAATAATTTCAAACACACCCATTATAAAATGAATTAAACCTGATCCAGCATTTTGATTAGAGGACACTATGAAAATGGACAAGTCTATATAAGGAATAGGTATTTTTCTGAAATCAATTTTCTAACAATACTTATACAGTGCATTAGATTTGTGAACATAATTTCAAGGGTCGTGAGTCCAAACACTGGATTTAATATACTGGTTGATGTGTTCCTAGTTAACACAATGACTTAATGTTACCATTATACCAGAATTATGGACAATGTTGATTGAGCATGGACAACAGAGAAACGACATCAACTATGACAAGTTGCAACCAGGGGATTAAACCCACAACCCCAATCTGAGGCAAACATAATCAGAGAGTCATTGAGAGAGTTAGCATCTATCTACAAATATCATATCTCTATCAATATGATAAATAAAGTCTGTCAGCATCTTCCAACAAGCATCATATCAGTATTAATATAAAAAAACCCATTTTGTTCAGTCTTTTAAGTACTAGATGTTATCTTTTCTGCTACACTTATGAATATGAGGTATGAAACATGGCTTTCCTGACAAACAAGGTGATCAATCAACCAACTCAATAGCTCCATACATTTTGTTTGAGTACCAGCAATGAATATGTACTTAAAACCAGTAACTTTCTGTCTAATTAACGAACACTTAATCATCCTTATAGAAGTAGAAAGAATAATTACAAATAATTAAAGCACTAGGTGAACACAGACAGATGAACACATTTCAGTTAAGTGTTATAAGTCATGTTTTAATGTACTCTCATATAGTACATGGCTTAGGTCTTCTTGAGTGGCCATCTTGGGGTATTGAGTTAAGCAATAAAATACTAAGACTAAATGGTAGCAGGTATGTACATACACAGGGTCATCAGTTACATGAAGTTATCATTCAACCAGGATGTCTGTGTACAGTTATGGAAATATCTCCTTGACCAAACAAATATAATATTGCTCAATGACAGATATGGAAACTGCACACAATACTATCAATTTTAATAAGTTCATTGGAAAATGCATTAAACAGCTAACATAATTACTTCAAATCATCAAAATACCAAAGTACAGGTAAGTGAAAAAAATTACAATGAAATCTTAATTTGCCTTACCATTTTCTTCAGCTGTGCACTTTTTCAGAAAATCCATTTTCAAATATCCAATTTAATTAAATCAAAATTAGAGAAACCTTTCAAAATTGATACCTTTCAAATAACTGTACGTCAAACAGAACAGACCTGACAATAAGATTATCTTACTGTACGTATACATAAAATATCGGAGGAATTTAATACTATTTGTAAACTGAAACTTGTCCCCATTAAAAATTCAGAACTGATTTGTGATACTGTTTCTTACTACTGAGAGATAATGATTAAATATATTATCCATAAACATTTCTTATAAACAAGTTCAAACACAACAATTCACACCACAACTTCTTGTATTTATGGCAAGTTTGGGAGCAAACCAGCAATTTACATATTTCTTCATTCCATTCAATAAAACAAAATGTTTACAATAACATGATCTGGACTTTCACTATTGAATAAGATGATATATTGATTTAATTTAACACAATGCATACATTCTATTATATACAACCAGTATACAGCAATTTTTCAAGTCATACCATTTTCCAGTTCATTTATTCAATGGCAGATTTAACTATTTTCTAATATCATACACTGTAATAAGATTTTAACAAAAGAAATGTCAAACAAACCAGTGTATTCTGCACAAATACAAACCTTATATAAACTGAAAACAAATATTATCTTACTTTCACATGCAAAAGACAAGTAGTTAATGATCAGCAAGTATGTAAAATCATGGCGCAAAATTTTACTAAATAACATGAATGCAGTTTATTAAAAATAGCCGAAGTACAGTTTACAGATTCACTCACACAAATCAGAGAATCTGTAGGTAATGTGATACTCATACATACAAACACATAACAACAGAATACATAATGAGTTGCTATTCTGTAAAAACTAAGCATGTTTCCATTGCTAGTCAATATTCAAAATAGGATAAGTTGACAACTAACTGATAATTCTTAATACCAGTAATAATACAGAAATATCTGATTAACCTATGATACAAAGGAACTATCATTGTGTTCTAGAAACATGTCACGGATAACACTCACTTATTTCTAGAAAGAGAAAAATGTTGGGAGTATAATTTTGGGCAAATGGAATAAAAAACAACCAAAAATATTTAATTGTTATCAGTTATCAAAATACACTAGTGCTAACAACTGTCATATATACTGTTATAACCCCTGTTATATGTTAGAATACTCTATTGAAACCACTTGATATAAAACTGTAATACATTATATATCAAGATCTGAATAGCAAATACAATAAAACATGAAGGACCATCCATGTTTACGGCCATAATTATGGCAGTTTTTAAGTGTGCATACAAAATGATAATGACTGACTACCTTAGGAGAGGAACAAAGATATGCTAACCACATACATGTATATGACTGTGTAAGATATCATTTAAACACATTTTAACTAGCGCTCGCATTACAACAATGACAAACTATGTAAGATATCATTTAAACACATTTTAACTAGCGCTCGCATTACAACAATGACAAACTAATATTTAATGTTTACCATGGTTGTTTGAATAGCATTAACGGGTAAAGTTAAAATCCTGAGAATTTCAGAATGTCGACACAACACAACCAGTCTATGTGAAAACTACCAGTCCATCAGTCCTGACTGACATATCAAGATTCAGACTGGTTAAGTTGTGCCTAATAGGAGCATCTTATATAATTGTCAGTATGGTGACTGATACATTCACAGACCATTTTATGTAGACTGTGTGACATGTGATGCAAAGTAAACATCATTAAATCGGATCACCTACCTGAACAGATAACAACAACCAACTCATTTCAAGAATTCTTGTTACAATAATTTCACCTGTTGTTCAATTCTATGCTTTTTTACTATAAAACTAAGTCCCCATAGAAAAAAGGCAAGTTGGCACTAAGAACAAAAACAACAACAAAATGGTAATACAAGAATCACACTTTCTGGGCAAGACTGTTCAAGCTGTCTTAACATAATTAACTGAGATGTAATCTTATAACACTTATATAAATGAATTTGGCAACAATAACTGTAGAGTTTTTTAACAAGACCATAACCATTATGGTGTATATCTGATGATTCCAATTAACAATAACATTTACATGGTCATGAAATGTTTCGTTTTAAGTGAAACACAAGAAAAGTGAGACATGATTTCAATTCTAATAAGATAAGAAGCTTCCACCTACCTATACTTTTGTCCTCTTTTTTCTTGCTTTTTGAAGATTTTGTAGGTGATGCAGTTTCTTGTTTTTGATTATTGTCTTTGTTCAACTGTGCTTTGTTCTCTTTGGTAGCATTCTTCTTCTTCTCCACTTCTTCTTCCACTTTTTCTTCTTGAAAACCTTCAGATTCTGTACTAGCTGACATTTCTCCATTCTGTGGAGTATCTTCCTCTAGTTCTACAGTATCAACAACCTCAGTTTCATTATCATCACTAGGTGATGACCCATTATCATCCTCAGCAGTATCAGCTTCAAAAGGAGTTACTTCCCCTTTATCAGTATCATTTTTATTACTGTCAGCCAAATCTACCTCTGACTCTTTAATCAAATTATCAACAAGGTCTGAATCATTCAAATTACTAACCAAACCAACAGTTTGATTAGCATTGTCCGCTACAGAGGCAGGGACAGAAGCCTTATCAAATATTGGTGAAAAATCGAAATCATCTATTTGTTGTGCAAGCATTGAAAGCTTGTCCACCTTGTCAACATCTTCACCTCCTTCTGCTTCATCCAATTTTTGAGAGACAGGCTCAGTGTTAGAGCTAACTACTTTGGTTGCCATTACAACTTCATTATTGGTAGAATCAGTAGCATTTTCTACATTACCAGAATCATGCTGCTTAGCAGTTTCTTCAGTTTCATTTGGCATTTCACCTTGACCTTTAGAATCAAGTGATTCCTTAGAAGAAGCAGACAGATCAATCAGAGGTTCTCCATCTACTGATGAACCAACATCATCCTTACTCACTACTGGATTAGCAACATTAACCTCTGACCCATTACCAACACCACCTAAAGTAACAACCAGAAACTTGAAACTAGCTCTAAAAACAAAGTTGTTTCAGTAATAGCACACCATGCTGCATAACTGGATCAACCATGCGATGAACTGTTGAAGCCAAACATGACCTCATCCAAACAAACAGTAAGTCTCAGACAAGAACACAACCCAAAGTAATTTCATACATATGCTCAGCATAGAACAATGTAGAACATAGTGGAACAATGAAACACAATAAAACCAGGAATTTGAGCAAAATGTTAATAGGAAGCTTGGAGCAAACCTACCAGAACTATTAAACACAGACAAATTCAACAAGCATACTACGCATCAAACTAAACCAACTCCGGGTAAAAAAACAACACTACAAGCAATTACTGCCTCTAATTCATTGGCAAATGAACATAGATAGAGGGATACATGCAATCAAGGAATCTTCAGTGTTCTTTATTGCATGTAGATATGGAAATAGGAGGAGAACAGAATTTAATTATCATGTCTATGTGTGAAAAAATACACTCCATTCTTAATTTGTAAAATAACTTAATGGTTTATCTGATTCTGTACAAATACTGTCTTGAAATAAGACCTATGCAGAGACTCATTTGAAACACTTGTCTAAAATACTACACATCTAAACAATAATAATCGGACTCAAACATGCAGTAATGTAAATGATTTAACCACAACAGACTTTAAGCTAATATCTGGGGTCAACAGATCAAAGCCATATTAAAATAAAACACAAAAAATGCAGAATATCATTGGTTCAAACCTGCAAGAAGTCAGAAATGAAAGGGCCAGACATACACTAACCTACCAGCATAAGTAATCATGTTCATAAATAAACATACCTTTCAGATGACACAACAGACTAAGACAACATAATATCCTTAACTCTCCGATCAATTACTGACAAATTCTTCTATACACACAGGTAAGAACTGATGCCATCAAACCTTCATGCTTTATCAAACAAAATAATTCACTCAGCACACGAAATGATACTGGTTCAAGGGAAGTAACTCCATGCAATGCAATACTGTTTTATTAACAGAAATAATCTTTCTTAGTACCAGGTATTAGTTGATAATTCGAGTTAGTATCGGTAAGATGATAATACATATTTCATATACATATCCCAAAGGTCAAAAAGGGTCCACAAGAACATAAGAACATTTTGATCTATTCAAATGACTGAAATTTAACAACTTTAATCCTTCATTTTGATATTTGTTGCATGCATATGTTTGTATAAAATGTATACTGAATTGTGTTTTATGCTGGGATCAAAATAATAACCTAAACATCATTAACATTTGTTTTGTGTAACACGTCAATTCTAAGAGTTAAATGTTTATAACAGGTATGAATATACATACCAGCACCATCAGGTACAGGGGAGGGAGCTGCCTGAGGTTGTTCTGTTTCTATGGCAACACATTCAGTTTCCATGTTTACTTCTTCAGCTGGATCTACAGACTGAAAGTAAAACAAAAAAACATTATCAATCATTAATCTAATCACAAAGGTAACATGCATAATTGTATAACATGTAGTAACTACTACAGTCAAACTTGTTAACAAATGCCACCCTTGGGAAAGATGAATGTGGCCTTTATTGACAGTTGGCCTTTATTTGGAAGTCAGTTTGTCCTAAATAATCACAGTTTTTCAGAGAATGGCCTTTATTCAGAGGTAACCACAAACACAGGCTTTACTGTATAAGTTTTAAGGCATCTTTGTTCAGGAGTTTGAACTAAAGTCTAGTTTCAAAACCAGAATTTTTCAGGATCTCCAATATATGAACATTTTGGCTACATATTGAAAACCCAAATTTTTCATATATTCTAGATAAAAATGTCAATTTCACAGAAACCAGGGAAAGATCTTTAATTAACAAATCTGGTTTTAATATAGTTATTACTTAACACACCTGCCTTGGGTGATACAAATTTGAACATCACATAATAACAGACAAAATTCTGCAGCTTAAACCTACACAAACATCCAAGATCATAAAATACAATACATTACTTGGCAAAATTTACAACTTCATCTATACAACATGCCACACTTTTAAGACAGTTCAATCCATTAATATTCTCATACCTCAAATTTCCCGGGATCAATTTGAATTGAATAAAATTAATATTCTGTCATATTGATTCCAAAGACTTTTTTTCAAACTAAATAAAGGAAAATAAAGTTATGGATACAAATAACTCATTTAAATGACATTGCTACTAATATTGTTTGAAATACTAACATAATGAAGTCAGAGCTGTGCACATATGATTGATAAAGATGTAAACCAGGTGCTTTCAATTACCTGTCTGTATTGTGTATAATATTGGAAACATATGTTTGCATATTATCTGTTATCTGCATCCTGATAATTAATTCAGTTATAAACAGATCTGATCAGTAAAACATCAATTATCAAATCTCAATTAACCAGACAGACAGAGGAATCCAGCATCAGGATTAGAAGGACTGCAGGTTAAGCCTTCAATATGGACAGTAATGGAAGAATTCATTTCTATGACACAGTCCATAACTAAAAACACGTCTCCCACATCTTATGCTCTATCAATAAAAAAAAAACATACAAGATGAAATAAAATTTGAATGAGGTTAATTCTGAAAATGCTGAAAATGTCAAGAAAGGTCAGAACAAAATCCTGCCACAACATCTAAAACCACACCCTACCACAAAGTGCAAAATGAAACCCTTCTGCTAAGGCCAAAGTAAAACCCTTCCACAAAGTCTAAAATAAAACTCTTCCACTAAGGTCAAAATAAAACCATACAACATGGCCAAACTAACACCCAATCACAAAGCCTAAAAAGAACCCTAACACTTTGGCTAAAAGAACCCCTACCACAAAGGCCAAATAGAAACCATATCATAAAGATATCAATAGGGGCATGATTTGTATTCAGTCTGTTAAAGTCATCAAATTATTCTAAACACAAGTGATTATACAAGAAAGTGACAAATACACAGTTATTTTCATTGATCAACTGTTGAACAGTCAAGTACTGATTAGTTTCAGTCATTTTAACTAATACACAAAGATTTCAATTGTTAACACATAGATCTCACTGTTCCAGATAATTACAATATTGGAGCAGCACACATCACCAGTCCCCACATCCTGGAATGTATTAGATTTGATGATTGGTCGCTGACCCTCCATCTTGGACTCATCACAACACTTCACACTACAACACATCAACCATTTCTTCATTAGTCCATGCAAATGTTTCAGCAAATATCATATAAATTGTTCCTATGTCTATCATTTATAAACACATGGCATGTATTGCGCAATAAATATACGGTAGACTAAAACTTTCATATCGTATATTTGTTTAAAAAGTAACACAGCACAGAGTGATCTTTTTGGACCACTTAATAATCTAATTATTGCAAGTGAAGATGATCAACAATGTTTATCACTACAATCCTTCAAGTAGAACAAAAACTACATGAAGTAATTCTTCGCATAAAACAACCGAAATAAATAGGTATGTTATAAAACTAATAAATGTGCATTAAAGATTAAGTTTCCAGTCACATATACTAAATTTAAGATCCTTATCCCCAACATTAGGAAAAAACTGTAGAACCTCCATTAGCACATCTATCAACAGAATGCTAGCTCTCACCAAGAAATGCTGACATGTTCATGAAGCTAACACACAACCATGCAAGTACAAGATACAATAGGTAAAGTATTCTCATAGAAGACAAACGTAATTAATTTGAAGGGAGACATCAGGCCACATGATTATACAGGTAGGTTATAGAAAAACTTGATCAATCTGTAATGTAGGCGATGAAGGGGCTGATAAACTGTTGGGTATCATAAAAGATGAATATCAATGACATTTTCATGAAGGTACAAGAATGCATCCGTGGCATAGGTAACCACAATTCTAACCACACTATTGTAAGCATTATAATACAACTGAAAATACACAAACCACAGTTAAAGAAAAGATGTGATAGTAATAGTTGTTTACAAATCTTACAAGTTTATTTGGAGAAGTGAATATTGATGACTGACCAGAAATACTAAAAATCACAACAGTCAAATCGTAATTGTTTTAATAAATCTAACTAAATCAGTCAATGGTTATCCCATGTTACTGAAAGAGACTTTAATTTTAATAGGAGGCATCTACTTCAAGAACAAGCTGAATGTTAAATGCATAAATGCATGGTATACAATCATAAAAGATGCAGCTGTTGAGTGTATGTTTCCTTCAATATCTTCAATAATTTACAACAAGAAATTTAAAAAAGAACAACTGATAATTATAATTCTATAGATTATATAATCCTATATGATCATTGACAGCAACAACTTTATCTGATAAGGTTAATGATAGCAAGGGTGTAAGGTTAATGATAGCAGGAGTGTAGAAATGTTTACATGTAGCCAGTAAGCTACTGAAGGGGAATCTGAGTGTTCCCCCAAAGTAAGGTGCAATGGGGCAACGCCCCCTGTGGAGAAAACGTAGCCGGCGAAAATGCCAAAATAGCCAGTTGATTTTTCCGGCTCCCAGCTCATTTCTACACAAGCTTCATTGTACCCACATCATAACTGTGAACATATGACAATTTTCATTATTTAATCATAAACAAAGTGAAAAATGCTGTAATCTGTGATGTGATGAACATTATAATATAGTGATGAAATGATAATCGGATACTATCGATTAGCGGCGTGAAAATGTCTGCCGATTCCGTTAATCGATTGCAGTTTTTCATAATCGACTATCGGTCTATCTCATTTAGGCGCCTAATGCTAACTACTGATGCCGCAAACTAAACACACATTCAAGGGAAATCACTAGCATTATTTAAAAAAAGATGGCGGATCATTGATCAAGACGAAAAAATAACAAATATTTGACCATGATTGATGTTAATGGAGTCCGGTTAATGGCTTATATGGATAACACACTCCATTCACCATGCTTATATGCTACAATGCCAACTGGCATAAAGCAGAGGATGGCTAAGAACCAAAGGGTGCATAAATAGAATCAAACACTAGTGGTCTACTTATGTTACATTACTACACTAGAACCGATTACATAATAAGAAAATCGCATCGGATGTACCAACCGATTCTAACTGATAATCGATTATGATTTTGAACCGATGTTGCAACACTATTATAATATAAGATCATTAAAAGCCACCTACTTCCCCACAGCTTCTCCAAATGGTTGCTACATTCCCCATACACTGAGGTCCAGCACACAAAGTTACAATCCAGTCACATGTGTTCCCTCATGTATATATTTTACATGTGTTACAACAGGTAACCGTGTAGTACCATGAACGTCAGACACAGAGTATACCACTAAGTGACAGACATTTCACCTGATTATACCTCCAGATTTTTACAGGAATACTTCCATGATTATGCATTCTATACCTGTATGTCTCAAGAATAGTAGGCTACACAATCTGAACATAGGATTATCGTCCCCTAGCAATGTATACATATACCTGAAAAATCTATACGAGTCTACAAACTGGCTGAGTATTATGTATAGAATAATTATCAAAATAGGCGATTTGAAGTCATTCAAGGTAATTTTTATCATAAAGTTTGGAAATCAAAAAAGAAGATGCATGTATTACTTATTCAAAAGTAGTCAAAGCTGAGTTACGCTTCATGAACACCATCCTTCCAATATTCTGCATCAAAGGGGAATACCTCAGGGAAATCTGCTGAAGTACCAACACACAGACATAGTTACCACACACCTTTTGTCCTTCAGCATAAGGTAAATATAAAGATCACCATTGACACAAGATATAGTATTCCTATCAGACACACAGATGCTCACCTTCACAAATTAGTATAATAGACAAGTGTTTCAAATGCTTCATCATGCAGACGTAAATGGTCTTTAATGATATTGTAATGATGATTTTTAAAACCCACAAGCTTGAAACTTAACTACATGTATAAGTAACAGCTACAAAACTGATTTTGTTTAAATCTTACATGTTCCCAGTCTATTAGGCCAACACAAACCATAAAATAATAAAATAACTTTGGCCCGATACCTGGAGAAATATCATACGTGTCTGACTATCATAGATGGATAGAATAGGTAGAGATAGGTACTAAGGTAGTCACTGCATGAATGTTTCTTCCTAAGAACAGCCATGTTAATGATTTAACTACAACTCTATCACATATTACAGATATGATGAATGAGCGTTGAAACAAAGAACTTAATAATGTAAACAAATGAAACTGTACACCATGAATACCTGGAAATTCTATTTTCTGTACAAGAATTATATTGCAATTTATCATAATTATTGGTTTAAGTTACCTGTGATAAAGTGTTATTGTTATCCCAAGATAATAACTTAAATAAGATGTGTAACACATGTTTGTCCACCCACAATCTTCAATACACAAAGAAAGAAGTAGATCACAGTCTTCTAATGATTTTATTGCTCCTTTTATAAATAGACTAGTTTAAATACACTTTTTGGTAAATAACTTGTATAACTGATCCACAATTACAATTTAGTTAAGCTAAGAATTCTTATTTAATACCATTTTCATCAATGTCATTTTCAAAGCATATCCGTGACGTTTATTAAAAACATTGCCTGTTTAATCTTTGAATAAGACTGAAGTCATTCTAAAATGGTTAGAAGGAAAATATTTACCAAATTGACACTGGGAAATTAAAACTTTGCATAGGAACATGTACCTGTACTTTAATTAACAAGAAAGTCAAGAGGCAAGTCTACCTAATACAGAGTTAATTAGGAGTTAATTTATATCTGTCTTTCTTCCAGGTGTGTTCAGCCTTCAGCAAGAAGAGGCAACAACATCAAACTGTGATATATAGAACACATTTTCACTTACATGAATCATGAGTTCAGAGGGGGAACATGCCTTACAATGAGTCATATCATACATACAAAACTGCAGCTTACACAACTTTCTCTGCATAAAATGAATTAATTTGCAATTCTGTAAATGCCTTACTTCTGGTGGTAATTCAAAACATTTTAATGATCTAGGCTAGGAAGCCAGAAGTATCAAAAAACAATTCATGCACTAAAATCAGGAATTTAATGTTCTTCATGACTATACATCTTTAAGAATATATAAACTGTGCTTAGATAGAAAGAGTCATACAAACTATAAAATTAACCTAGACTATAACATCATGTCCAAGAAATCATTCTTATGAACTGATTATATCATACATTTATAAAACTAACAGTAGAACCATAAAAGTACTGGACAAATAATGATCAATCACACAAACTGCTTCCTGAATGTGTAAAACTATAGAATCCTATTCTTCCTGGTACTCTCTTACCTGGGCACATAAAATTCGATGAAATATGATATACAAGAATAAAGAGAACAATACCTTCATGGTCCAACTACAAATAGGTCCACTAAATCCTGGCTTGAGGCCTAGAAAGTTACCTAATCCACAACAAGCACTCATTTATATCCAATATGATACCAACATAATCCTGTATGGCATGAATTTCATTAGCCTTGTTTTAATGTAGCTATTCCAAAAAGTGAAAAATGAATTTCAGTGTAACAAGGAATCCTATGAGGCTTTGATATAATTTCTGACAGAAAATCTAAACTTAGATATGAAGAATGTTGTACATTCTACATTTACTTTAATCTTAAATTCCTTTTTCAAACTATGATTTTCTTGATTCTATAGAGACACCAATATATCAAATGTTCTAAACTTTATAAATTTTTCACACTATATGAACCAAAGCCAGTATCATCTTAAATACAGCAGAGAAAATTTTCCTCTTATCTGATTGAGTAAAAGTTATCATGGGCATAAATGTGTGTTTGATTCAATTCCAAGAATCGAACACTCCGTCTACAGCCAAAACATGTAAATACACGAGTAACTGAATGAATCAAAAATTGGTTTGAAAACCTTCTTACAGTTAACCACAGTAAAGGTAAGTGCACAGATGCTTATAATAAAAGACAAGAGAGCAATAACTAAGAAACAATCAACAGAGGTGAGTACCCAGTGAAACAAGAGAAAAATATCCAAAATAACATAATGTGTAGTATTTATTATAGAACTCATCCATGAACACATGTATATCATGATAATTATATATATCAATATATTGGTCCCTCTTGTGATCTGAGTAATTGTTTATCTAGCACCCTAAGAGTACCGTTAATTAACACCAAATTCTGTATCCATTATGCAGAAAGCATTCTATATTATATCAATGCATGTATAAAAACACATCAATTTCCAACATGCATGAAGAGGTAACATTTCAGGAAAATAATTTCTGTTAAAATGAAATCAATGATCAACATAATTATGAAATGAGTTCAACAAAGCCAGAATGATTCTAGGCTATCTAAAACAATTTTACAAGAATCACTTACATGTATAAGTAGACATATTGATTCAGAGTACTAATTGCAAACAAAATAGTTCCAATAAATGATAAGGTAATAAAAAAGGAGAAAAGTAACAATAAGATCAGAAAGTCTGCACCAGCCAAGAAACAACAGTTGTAGTCATTGAACCTAAAAAATTAACCATAAGTATATGAAGTGCTTATTTGTACAAATATTACAATGTACAATGAGGAAATCATTTGAATGTGATAAACCATGAGATTTAACTTGAAATCCAAATAAGAACAAAATTACAAGATGTATGAGGCATTAACAAGTTCCTGTTTTCTGTTACTTGGACAAACCCATTTCTGCCAATCCTAGATTTCTTTTGGTCTCAGACAATGTTTGTCCTGCAGATATTTTTATATAAACTATATCTATGAACTAAATAAAAAGAAAAAAGGTTTGGCTGATCTACCAACCCTGCATTTTCTGAGGATGTCAGCAGAAACTAAGTGTTTAGTATTTTTCCCTAATCAACATTATACTGTATGGTAACAAATAAACAGAATGCTGATGAGGATCACATTCAAATAGATAAATCTGCACTCAAGGATTACATATATAGAACTAACCAGTTGCTATGCATACAATCATACTAATATTTTTCTAGGCAAATAAATACTTGAATCTTTATTTTCTTAACATCTAACTTCTAAGGCAGTTAAGAGTACATAAAACATAAAACACATGAACTTATAACAGGAAATAAGTGAATGTCCCTGAATGCTATGAATACAGCTGTCATAATCATATTCAAGTAAGGTAATCAAGATACACTCAATGAAGATTTCTACATGCTATTTCTGTAAACAATATTTCCTCATAATTTGTTTGTACAGAACATGCCCGAAGATCGGTATCCAAACTTTGACATTTCAAAGTCAGTACGTATGTCAGTATAACGTATGTACGTACGTACATACGTACATACATACATACATACATACATACCTTCAAATGAAGAAGTTGATTCATAGTTACAAAATGTTCAACTTCATTAATCGTTCATGCTGTTTCTTACCTACAAATGTCTATTGCATTTGCAAACAAAATGCTGTATTAATCTCTCAAATTGTATGAAATAAACCACAGTAAAACCTCAATTAGCGATCACCTCAGTATTAAGATCACCTCACATTAGTAAGTTATAATATTAATAACTACTAGTGTACTACCGTAGAACCAGCTTTCAATATTTCATCTATAATTCAGCTTCATTATAATGAGACCGCTTCAATATTAAGAGAAATTTGATCGCAAAGGTAGTCTTCATATAAAGTTTTTCTGTACTTTTAACTAATGGCCAAGTTAAATCATCAGCAAATAATTCTTAAGCAAATGCCAAATCAGAAGAAAATAATACGTCAAAAATCCTGGAAACTCATAATGTAACACAAAGTCAACTTTCACTGACTAAAAATACCTACACTGTCCATTTCCCACATGCACTGATACAGTTGAAAATTCACCAAGTATCAATTGATAATTTTTTAATTTCTAAATGGTACCAGCTTACAACGTAAGTTTAGAGCCAATGAGTAGTAATGGAAGGATCATTAATCGCAAAATGAAACTTTCAATTTAATAATGGATGGTTGAAATATACACAACAATAATATGCTATTTCTGCATCAATAAAGATATAAATTTAGCTTTTAATGTCTGAACAGGAAACTAAATATTTCAAATTTGGACAATCATTTTCCATGACTTCATCTGTAAACATTTGTAACTGAATGTTCAAGAAACTTACCAATGATTCAGTTCAACAAGTTTATCTGATAATATTGTTAACACTTTGCTTCATAAGCGTAGTTTAAACTCTACTAAATACAAAAGAATTATACAAAACATCAATTTATTTCGGAAAATTGTGTTATTTCTCTTTGACAGAGTGGAAAACATTGTGGCAAAAGAAGCTACTACTCATTTTAAGCAATGGCTTCTTTGCCACTATTTGTGGGGAAATGCAGTATTATTAGGCAAATGGTTAAACAGAGGAAAACACTAAATTGAAGATTGTATACATAAACTGACCAACTGAATAGGCTACAAACACATATCAATATATTACCAGGCAATTATAATACTGGTTAACAGGGAAAATATTCCCCTATCATTATTCATTACGTAGTGCCAATCACAATTTATGGAAGCTAATTTGTATTGAATTGGATGCAAGGTCGTTAGGCAAGAGAATTGAATGAAGAAATGCTACATGAGAAGGATGAGTTTTGGTGATATTAATGTGAATCAATCAATTAAAAGCAGCCAAATGAGGGAAAATATAACATTCGAAAACTTAACTGTTGTCTCAAGCCCGAGCATGTCCTACAAAAAAATCACGGCTTAGTTTCATTTTCGATTTGCAACATTATTATACTATTTAGGGAGAAAACAACATACGGCATTGAAAGCTGTGATTAACATAGATACATTTTCAACCTAACAGGTAAGCATACGCCAATAGTGAAAGAAAATTACTAACTTTTCCACACGAAAGTTTATCTTGATTTTCAGCAAAGGTGGCTGCCATGTTATGACGTCACGCCGGCGTACACATTCGAAATGAAATATCGTGATATTTGCGTATCAAAGCACTGAGAGGTCTGCTGTGAACTGTCTTTAAAGTGTTCTGAATTAAAAAATCGGATTGTCTGCGACCCGGAATACTGAGTAAAAAAATATCAAGGACACCTGTCAGTCTGAGCTGAACTGTAAGATTTTTCATCGAATTCGAGCGGAAAATCAATTCAGAGGAAAATCACCAACGAATTACTGTGTGTCAGGTTGAAAACATAGCAGTAAAACAAATTTCTAGTACCTGCGGGTGAACCATGCTTGTAAGGCTGATGGACAAAAGATTTCCTCCGGGAGCGTTGTATGTGGGACACAACTCATACATCCTTATTTTATGTGTTAGTTAAACTGTTTCCCGTTGACTCTGGTGTACAGACACTTTGGTGCACTGCAACATGGAACAGGGATCAGTTTATGTGTTAGTCACACGTGAGTTGTTGGTACTAACCGTTTATATGTATACATGTACCATTCTCACTATCCACACTCATGCACCCTCTGCACCACTCATGTCATAGTTTGAACATTTTCAATTTTTATTTGAATATTTGCAAACTCAGACGAAAGATGCAATGTAACATCGATTTTATAATTTAGCTACCAAAGTGACATTGGTTAGCGAATACAGGGACTCTATACATGTAATGTAGAGTCAATGATGAATAATGCTTTAATCTGGGACCAATACAAACAGCTGTATATTGGTTCCAGTTTTATTTCATTACGTACCCTCTTAATCTATTCGAGTAGATTACGTTATACATATAAGTTTTTAAAGAATTTTCCTTTTGAGTTACTAAACAATTTTTAATGTCATTTTGACAGTTTGACAACTAAGTATTAATTAGCGTATATTATTAAATACAAATCAAGAAATCACGATAGTAGTAGAAAAAAACATGATATGAGGGCTAATACCACAGATATATAATTTAAATTCTGCTTCATTTCGATTGTAAACAAGTAATATTCATTTGCAATATCATTTATGTACAACATATTTTCAACATAGACAACGCAGTTTAATAAAACTAGTAAAATACAATAAAGAAGAAGAAGACAAAATGACGATCAACACCAAAGACAAAACACCAGTATTGTTATCTGTCGTTCTCTGATATTTTATAATCCATAGACACTCGAGATATTCTTGATTTAACAAAATGCAAACCGAAACCGAAAGTAGAATTTTGAAAGAACTGATATAAACATATTGATCAATTAATGAACATAAAAAGTTTAAATTAGAGTTTGACAAAAATGCCACTCCAATGCCACAAAATTGCATGTCAAATAAGCATATCAAATAAATGGAATTGGTAATTGCCGTATGTCATTATCTTCAGTTTTATCACGTAAACCGAAAGTAGACTTACGGTACAATAACCGTATTTAGTTTTCGGGAAATTGATTACAGTAATTCTGACCGACTTTTTGTTTTTCAGGGACACCTTATATGTACACATGAAAATGCTATGTAAATAATGGTTTTATTAAGTTTTATTGACTAGTAGACTTATCAGAATTAACTTGTGTTAAATATTGTGCACGGAAGTAAACAGTGGTAAAGAATAGCAAATAAACAAACGTAGGATTGTATAAAATGGCACAACCATCATCTAGTGCAGGTGAGTATTTTGCTTTCGAATGAGATGAGATGATAATAACGGTATACTTTTAATTTGACCATTTTCCGGCATATACGTAAGCAATTAAGTAATTAATTTTATGAACATTTGGGAATCGACAGATTATAATTTTCATATTTCATTGTTCAAAACGAGCAATCTAAAAGAACAAATTTCAAGTTTATTGGAATAACCATCGATAATAAATTGCCTTAGGCCATGTACAAAGGTTTGAAAAATATTAAATCTGAAAGAACAACCCTTATCCAATGTATATAAAGTTTTATCATGAAGTGAAATATCAGATGTATATTGAGCTGTTATAAACAGACTACTGAATCATTAAACAATAATCTAATTACTGTGATATAATTATGTGTAATTGCATGAATAATGTAATATTTATTTGTTGAATGTAAATCGATACTTCATAAATTGGAACATTCTGCAGTTGCTGGGCAAATTAGGTTTGAAATTAAAAGTTGATCTATGATAAACTTTTCAAGTGAATGTAATTACACATGTGTGAAGTACTTCAGTTATCTATGTATATTTATCAACATCACACTTAATTTGGAGATAAATAAAGGATTGAACATCAAAACCAATATAACAAAGTGCAAAGCTAGATATTAAACTAAATGAGGGGTAAGAGGACAAATCTTACAGCTAGCTATTGACTGCGCGTGTGCACAGTACATAATTTTAAATGAAGTATACAATAGCTGTTTACTTGACTGCACCATAGATAAAAGATTGGTTGTCAATTATCAAGTGTTTGCTTTTGTAAATATGGTTATAATGACACATGTGTATTATCCTGAGTTAGTAAACTGTAAACTGTCTTCCCATTATTTAAGCAAGGAATTATTGACTGTTTTTTTTATCAATGTTGGTAAATTAATAAAGAAAATGGTTCTATTTGACATTATATAATCATGTTAGATATATTTTTGGACACAAAACTTAATTAGGTATTTTGCCATATAATCTTAGAATATATCTTAATAAAATTCGAGTATCTTCCCATTCTTTACAAGTACACATAGGGAAATACCATGCAAACAGAACTTTGAGGAGTGAGAGGTATTGCTTATATTATTATCTTCATGATATTGAAGATGAGTACCATCTTATTTCAATATGTCCCTGCTACTCTGACTTTAGAAATAGATATCTCAATCGTTACTACTATCTGAGACCAAGTGTGCATAAATGCATCAAATTGCTTTAAAGTTTAATCTTATGAAAGAGAAGTTTTATTTAATTCATGCTTATACACTTACATCTAAAGGGCATTAAAGCATAGAAATAATTTAGATTGTAAAAGTATACTATAATTATATCAATTCATCCTCCATTGTATAAGTTAAATATATGATAAGGCTAAACATTGTGACTTATTAGTGCATGCTGTTTTCGTATATACATGTATTTTGTTTGTTTGGTGATGATGTCTTTTTCTGTTCTTTTCTGCTGTCCTCATAATACAGTGATTCAGTATATAAAGGGATAAGACTCCAAAGAAAGTCATTAAAGTAAGAGAAAAACATATTTCAGCCTTGAATTGAGGCTCTTTATGATAATATTATGTGGAAAGGAAGTTTTCCCTGCCAAACTCACAAATCTCAAGAGTAATTTGGATATTTTAGGTACCCGTTTCAGCCCTAGCATTTCCTCTGTAATTCAGCTTGATAATGAGACCGCCTTGATATTTAGGTCATTTTATTTGGTCCCTACGGTGGTGTTAATATAGAGGTTTTACTATACGTTTTTCATTGGAAAATTGCACATTATTCATAGTTAGCATAACTTCTTGATTGTGAGATTTGATTATAATATGACTGCCTTGAATTGGACCTGTTATTTTTGTCAAACTTGAAGTACTCTTTACATTTCACATATTAAAACAGATTATTTTAAAGAAAAATATGAATTTTCATGTGTGCAGTGTAAATTTGGTCTAAACATTAACCACTATAGCTGTAAAATTATCAATATAAAAAATGTTCAATCTTTGTTTGTGCAATCATTTCTTTGGGCCAAGCTAGAAAATGTTTGCAGTACACTTTCTTGTACTTGATTAGATGTTTCTAGCAGGGCCAATTTTTTCATGAGGTTTGGGGGACTATTCTGTAACAAAAATTAAAAACAGTGACAAGTGATGCACTGAAATTTGGTTCATATCAAATTTAACGTTTCTACATGTAAGTGTTCAAGGTATTATACACGGTTACATAGCTGTCAAGGGTTAATTGGGCATAAGGGTGAGATAAAGACTGTACGAGGGAGGTCTGGGTGCCAAAGCTCTCCAAACACTGAACACATTCTGCTTATGAACACTTGATGTAATATCTAACCATTTAAACTGTAAGTACATTATAGATAAAACAATAAAATAACATCTTTATTGAGAAATTATTTTTTAATTTTAAGTTAAAACTGTTTAAAAAACTTGCATTTAGTAACACTTCCATAAAATACATATGCAGGCTGTAATGTCATTCAGGTTCTTCAAAGTTCACTTCAAACTGCTCTTGATTTATGCCAGTGAATCAATTGTACAGCACAGAATTTTAGACAAAATAAGATCCAAAACTTCCAAAAAAAAACTAGAGATGTGTCATGAGTGAAATTTGAGCGTTAAAGCGTGAGAGTGTGATTTGGGGTTCAAAAGTGTGATACTTACACTGTAAGCATGAGACTTTAGAGCAATGCAATTATTGACAAGATGATTAGAAGTTGGTTATATTGGTTTGTTGGTTGTTTTATGTTATATGTTTAAGACCTATTTTGATACTAGCCTCTACTCAGCCGATCTTGGTTCACCGTACAGAAACTTCATATTTAGGCTACACCTATTAGGGCATGCTTTTTATTAATGCCACGCCTATTAGTACCTGCCTTTTTATTCAAGCCACCCTTACTAATGCACGTTTTTTTTAGTTAGGCCTTGCCAATTCGTGCATGATTTGTTAAGAAACAATCTTTGCAGTACATGAACCATAACAATGTTGAAGGTTTGTGTAATTGAAAACTCAGTGGACTTAAGTTTTTAAAATAATTACTGATATGTGTCTGTCTATACTACAGGTTCAGGTTCTACCCTCTATCGTAGGGAGGAAAGCCATGAATCTCTTACGGAACATCAAATATCAATCACAGACAATTTAATTCAAGAATTGGAAGATGAAATTAAGCGACAAGAAGAACTTGTAAGATCCCGGGATAATGAGATACAAAATCTAAGAAGTAAGGAAGTATTATCTTATTTAGGGACTAGACAATTATATAATGCTGGCTGCCTCTAACTTTAATGCCACACTTCTTTTGCTATATCAATAAAAAAGTGTAATTTATGATGTTTGCGATAGATATCATAAATTTCCACTAAACACAATTCTCAACACCAATTTTTTAGAGAAAAGAATGCATATAGACTAAAAGATGACATTTTATGTCATACTGTTTGTTAAAGGAATCACAGCCTTTGAGCCGCCACATCCCTCGAGACAAAAGATCCTGAATTTTCCGTGGTTATGTATCGGGTAATGAATTATGCTTTAATCCTTGAGTACTTCATTTTGGTACTTAAAATGCATGCTTTTTTCTTCATAGCACCCATTACCTCCTTACAGAGGTATGTACAGTCAAACATGGGTTAATGGCCATCTGTGAGATTCAGCCATTTACGAACAACAGCAACCTGTTACATTTCTTAAAATAAGCTTATATTTGTAATATACACACATATAGTAAATTTGATTAACCTCTCAATTAAGCCAACTGAGCATAAAGGCAACATGTCTAGCTATGCAACTGATACATTTGTACATGACATGTTTAAGGTGAAGTCGAACAGTTGAAACGGAAAATTGAATCTATACCAATCACACAGATGACGGAAAGAAACAACATGTTAAAGGCAGAGATTAATTCAAAAGAGGAAGAAATTAAACGTTTAACTGGTTTGTTAAATATTTATATACCTTACACCTAACAGTCCATTCCGAAATGTTTTTTTCAACACATAATATTCTGAATTATCCTTTCACAATGAAAACATGATGTGATATATTACTGAAAAAATAACATTGGTTGTCATTGGTTTGCTAATGATTAGTATTTCTTTATTGTTTTATAAGAATGATTGGATTCTTAGAATCCTTGATGTTTGGTTCTCTGGTTTGTAAGCCATATTTTAACATTTCTTAATTTTTGCGAGGAATTTTCAGACCTACAAACAATAATTATTTTAGACATGAGCTCTGCTGTTGATGCATTATTAATACATGTACTTAGTTTAGAATATAATTGTTTACAAAAGTGTTTACATACTGTGTAATTGTAGAGTAATTTTTTACAGACAAACTACGCATTGTTTTGTCTAGGGATGGAACATCAACTGGGAAGATTGAACAATTAATGCTAGCCAATACTATGTTGGAGAAGCAGAGAATAGTTCATGTACGAGTCATTCAGAAGCACACAGACACTATAGGTACATTGTTTGTTTTTATGTGACCTTGTCACTGGGTTTAATGCTGTTTTTCAACAATTTTAGTTATATGTGGCGACTGGTTCACATTTCCAATTTTACTGGACTGTATACTAACCAGTATTAACTTCCACAAAGAGCTGGCAACATCTCCACCTGAAAATTTGATGAAAATGTTGATTTTTCATTGAAGGGTATGACCTGCCGCGCCCCACCATCTGTACAGTATAAGATTTTTTTATTATTTGTTTTTATTGATTTGTTCTTTTGTCATGTAAAGTAAAGCTTTGATAATGAGACCCATTTTGGGACCCAAAAAACTGGTCATAATTTTGAGGTAACCTCATTATCAAGTTGAGTTATAGAGGAGTTATTGAAAGCCGGTCCGGAAATAGTGGTTATTACAACAAGGTGGTCATAATATTGAGGTGGTCATTATTTGAGGCTTCAATTTATTCTGTACTTTGAGAAATTCACTTGTTTTATGCTGTGATGTATATCTATTTATATTAAATTGTTGTTATTTAATGTTTTATATTTTTACTTATCTTCATTATATTGTATTGCATTGTTTATGACGAGTTTCACTGTGTTTTGTTACATTAAACTGTTTTTGTATTGTGTCATATTGAATTGTTAGCTATTGTGTTATTTTGATGGTTTATATTGTTATGTGTCATATGTGTGATAATGTATTAAATTTTTCATTAATTATTATCATTTTTTTGTTTAAAATTTTATCATATTATGTTATATCAGATTTTATTGTTTGAATATTATTTAATATTGCCTTAATATGTCAGACAAGTTGTTATGAGGACCATTCTTACATAGGAATAAATTGGCTTGTGACATTTGGCTCTAAGCTAATATGATTATATTAGTGCGGGGTTATTATAGACTTCTTGTTGAACATTGATGTAAGTTTATGGCTTATTGACAGCAACAGATTAATTTCATTCAATATTGTCTGTACATGAGACTGCTTGGGTCTGTATGGTATTACAAATGTTTTTTTATATATTGCAGGATATAAGGATAAAGAGTTAGCTTCACTGAAAGCAAAACTGGACAGCTCTGAAAGTAGGAAATGTTTAGTATTCAAAGTTAAATGTTTTATTTTTATTTATCATACAAAATTAAGTAATACATGCCATTATGAGTATAAAAATATTATGTTTTTTGGCATCTGAACTATGCACCCTTGTTAGAAACAGTTCTAGTACACGCATGTCAAAATGACAAATAAAGCATTTATTGTATAGGTTTTTGTACAACATAATGATATAAATGATGTAATATGTGATGTGTTGTTTGCCGCATGACTGCATGCAAGTACAAGTGCTGTTCTGGTTAATTAATTTCATTGAAGTCTGGTTGTTTAGTCCAAAGATTAACAAATGGTCATGCGTAACAAAATTAATATCTAGTGGAATGAATTTATTGCGACTTATAAGTAGCGGTCACAGGGGGCTAGCATTGAAGGGATGGTGTGTAATGGTGTATTTGGCCTAAAATGGCCACATGGACCTAAAAAGCTTGTGCTAGCCCCCGTGGTAGTAGCTATCCCTGAGCTAACCAGCTATGAAAAGATGTACTACAGTAAAAACTTCATTATTACTAGCATTGATATCACAAACTCTGGACTTAACTTGAGTAAATCTTAAAGTCCCGTCAGTTTTGTTCTTAGTTGTATGTAGATTTATTATGAGCATCGTTATCTCATTATCTTGATCACAAATCATAGTCCCTTGACTTATGTTTAAGTTTGTTTTGAGCTTACCAGGCAATGAAAAAACGAACTACATGTATTAGTAATTTTGATATTCATTTTTCTGTAAAAAGCTTCAAAAATGATTAGAAATTACCTGCAGACAGATTCAAAGTATTGTATCTTTAAAACTTCATATCAGCTCAATGTGAACCTTAATTTATGTTCTTTTGCTAGAGGAACTTCTTCAAGAACGAAACAAAGTAGCAACATTAGAAGCCAGTTGTAAGAAGACTGAAGAAGAAAATACAGTACTAGTGGAAGAGGTTTCATTAGCAAGGAGTATGCTATAAATTATGTTGTTGATTACTTGTTTGTTGAATTATTGCCAGCTTGAACCAATTTACGATTAGCCCTGAGGTTATGAACTTGAGAACAGTCTCCATATTCAAATCTTAATTCCATTCTCAAAGTATTATGGTTGAAAAGATAGAGCCAATTATTGTTCATATTCATATTCAGGTCAAATATGCTGTCAGAATCATGTATCAATAATATCATTATTGTCTGATCATGATTAACTTTGACATATTAAAAGATTAGACATGAGATTTAAGCTCGGAGACCAATTTCAGGTTTTATAACCTCGGGTCCTGGTCTTGGAAAAAAGTGTGCCTTGTCTTGAGCCAAAAGTTATAAAACTTGAAAACACCCTCTTACCTTTTATTTCGTTTCAAAGTAGTTTGTTTGAACAGATATAGCAGTCAGTCTCTAAATATATAATTAGGATTAATTATGGTTTTATAATAATTTATTGTTAGTGCCAATACTGCTTGATCAAAATTGATTACAAATGTGAAAAGAAAATACATAATACATAAAATTTGAGTTTGGAGACTGATCTCAAGCTTTATGACCTTGAACCATGACTTCAACTCTTAAGATTTCTATGAACTGTTGTGAGCCATGCCTAATCGCTCCTCCTTGTACAAAGCAACCTGATTAAAATAATGACTAAACAAAATATATTTCATTGTCCATTTCTAGAAAAGCTACTTTTTTTTCTTTTCACTCAATATGTTATTTTAACAGTGGAAAAGGACAAAGTCAAGAACGAGGCGGAATTGTATTTAAACCGAATGAATGAGTTGATGTCATATGAAGAAAAATGTGGTGTAAAAGAGAAAGAAGTTCATCATTTGATAAAAAACATACTACCTGATAAGGAACGTACGATATGTCAGTTGACAGTCAGAGTCACAGAATTACAAGGTAATATCATAGATGTCAAATGCCTCTAATTAAACATCATACCCTAATGAACACCTCATTTTTTTTAATGCATCATAACACCTAAATATTTCTTACAATAATATTGTATGCATCTGTCACCTATGACCTGCTGAGACCAGGAATAGAACCTGGATTGCCATGTTTTAAGTCCAGTGCACTACCTTCTGGATCATGGTCGCAGCCTGTTTGTATGTCACTGTTTTGCCAAACCATACCATACCATACCATGCTAGCACATGCTTTTGGTTTTACCAAGATTTGATACATATTGTCTTCTAAAATTCTTACCAAATCTGTTGAACATTTGACATATCTGTCAATTGCTTGAAATTATTGGGTGCTAACATATTTCAGATCAGCTCATAAAATATGCTGGTGATTTGATAACAAAAACAGAACATTTAGAAATTTTACACGCGACTGAAGAACACATCATGCAAAGTTTGAGAGATACGTACAGTAAGTGAATACAAATCAGTGGACACTTATTATTATCATCTGTAAATAAATATTTCATTTCAGTCTCTCTCTAACTAAAGTCTTATATACTTTTATTCTGAGTTATAGGATGCATAGCCAATAAAAATGCATATGAGAATAATATTAGGACATATTCTTAGTATTTAGCATTTAACAATCAAAACACTTTTCATTTCATGATGTTGCAATAACATGTTCTGCATGCCATGTTCATGTGACCTTTTAATGAGTACAAGACCTCATTTCCCAAGTACAAATGTATTGTTATTTAATTGCTGACTTGAAATCTTGTTGGAAGCTGGTCTGTAATTAAATATATACTTGACAGTTCACTAAATAGCTTACAGGTTCTCAAGTTAGGTACCAACTTTTAACCTCCTTGTCTGTAGACAAATATGTGAATGATTTGGTCACTTTGCTTTACAATATATGATTGTTCATACAGAAGAAGAATATAAGACACAGGTGGATAGTTTAGAGGCTGGGAAAGCTGAGTTAGAAAGAAAATTGGAACATGTTGAGAATGATCTGAAGACAAGACATGATGGAAATGGTATATATGAATGTTAAATAACATATACTGACCATTTATTTGAGTGATAATAATTGATGCTTTCTTTTCATCATTTTCATTTTTGCTCATCTGTTTCGAAGAAAAAGTGAACATATTTTGATTGCTACATCATTGTTGTTGTTGTCTGCTAAAACTATAAAATTATAATGTAGCCCAATTATTAAAACAATTATAAAGATATTAACACAACTCTTTGAATACATGTACTTGATTATCATGACAAGGTACAGTTGCAAGACAAGAGGCATTATTCTGAAAGATTTATTTTGCCAAACGATGGTTTATTATTATTTTACTTGAATATTTTGATACACCATTATTTCAGATGCACTTGTATCTGCTACCAATGCTTACAGACATCTTGTGTCAGAAAATGAACAACAAAGAAATATGATTGAAGATCAGAAACAAACAATTTCGAAACTAAGCAGAGACCTTGCAAATTGTAAAGGTAAGGACTAAGTTTTGTGATGTGTTGTAATATTCATTTGGAATTCAGAACCTCCATCTTACCTCGGATTTGAAGCTTGCAAATTCCAAGTAGTTCCAATGTTGTCTTACAAGGTACAGCCAAGATTAGATGTAGTCTACTTAGGTGTGACAAATGTTGATACATGCAAATTAATTGATATTATTTTTAATTTTAAGGTTAGTTTTGTTTGTTAAGTAACCTCCGCCCAGAAATTCTGGGTGGATAGATGAAAACTTATGTTTTCTGGACATATAGGTTATAGGTACTTCCATGCATGCAGGTCCCATGTTTATCATTATTTTGTAATATCTTCATTTTACAATTCATGATGCATGTGCTATTCAAACAAAGAAGTGGCCTTTGTTCATGTGGTTCAAGGTCACAGAGCTCAGTATTTCAGATTTTGCATTTTTCCTATTTGCAATCACTTCTTGAACATTTTAACTTATTTAAAAAACAGTATCATATTGTAATCTCTATATTTCAGGCAGATCTACCAGTAGTTTATTTTCTGTTCTTGTTTTATTGCAGACAGAATGACAAGATTGGAGAAACGACCTGTGAACACTACATTTTACATGAATAAAACATTCTAAGTTAATTATGCACAGTTACTGTGCCTCTGAACTGTGCTTATTGTCATGGATTGAAGTAGCTAAGAAATAAATATTTTTTGTTGAATCATGCTTGAAGCATCAACTGGAATCTAATGGAGGTTTGTGGGCAATTAATTAGAAAAAGCTAAGGCTGTGATCTCAATATTTTTCTAAGTATTTTTGACCATGTTGTTTATAAATATGCTATAGTCTCATTTTAAGGCCTTTTTAGGCTTATTTTGAATAACAGTTTTAAACACTTCATTAAGTGTTATTAGCATGACTTTGGCACATGACTGTTAATTTCTAATAGAGAGCCTCATAACAGAAGTTGCTATGACAATCAGAATTCCTCATGGAATTTTCCATTTATTGTCTGAACTATTTTTTCAATGCTCTTTAGTTCAGTTGTATTATAATAAAAGTTCTGATAAAGTTGTAATGATGCTATCATCTTAACACCTTAACAAAAACAACTCTTCAGCACATATTATAAAAGATACAAAAAGACCAAAAAAACATCTGAATAATGGTCGCGGCAGGTCATACCCTAGCTAGCTTCTATGAAAATTTGACAAGAATGACGATTTTCCTCCACATGGGAGAAGTTGCAGAAGGATAAGGTAGTACTGGTTAGTATATAGTCCAGGAAAACTGGTTAGGTGAACCGGTCGCCATATATAACTAAAAAATTGTTGAAAAATGGTGTTAAACGCTGGTGACTAAAAGTCAAAAACAAACAAACAAACTAACAAACAAACATCTGAATAAGGGTCAAGGTCAACTTTGCATAGTAGCCATATGCATTCTCTCCCTTTTCTTGTCTTTGTTCACAGGTACAACTGTATGATACTAGATGGATTCTTATTAGAATAAGGCTGTTTGAACAAATATGACATTAATCTTAATATCACTAACAAGTCTGTATCATCCAGATGTCTGCATTCACGTTCACCTCCCAAGTTTGCATTAGAAAAATTAGCATTGTATAGCTTCTATTTATATACGTTTAGTAGAGACAAAAGTTGGTCACACACCTGTGACAGAAATTTTCTCAATAATTTTACTGTATCAGGAAGCTAAATTTGTGCAGTTCATTCAGACGTTATTTTTAAATTTCTGATAAAATTATGGATAGGCCAAGTTTTGATTGGTCAAGTATTTGAGGCAGCATACTGTATGATTCGGTTGCAACCATAATTGGAAGTGCCTTTTTATTCATAGGTTCATATGCAGATATACGCCATGTAGTTCTTATTCTGACATGTATTGAATTTATTTTTGAGATGTTGGAATTTTTTTTCTACCAATAGAAAGGATAATCTTATTGAAATTGAAATGTTGAGCCAATTTCAACTGAAAATTCAGGGATTCAAATGCATTTCTTCCTGTTTTCAGTTTTCACCTTTGTGTTTTTTTATTATATGTATATAATAATGCTTTCTGTGATAAAATAATACAATTGATCTTTTGTAATTGCTGACCAACATTTTTAAGGATTGCCTTATCTTCAAATTATTTCAAATGCACCCAAAGTGCATTGTAAAAATAATTAAAAGATTGAAAAATGCATTGCGATTATAACTCTCCTCGTGGCATTAATCAGGGTGCAATTGATAAGTTAGATTAAAGTAGATTTTTTTAAATATATATCACCTGTCATCTGGAGGCTTGATCACAGTTTTATAGTTCGACTTTAGTAAGACCACATTCTGTAGGATAAAAGCAAGGGGAGATAACATCACCTTTATTATTTTCTTTGTTTGATAACAAAGAAATACTTTTTTAACTTTGCTCTGTATTGTAAAAAGGCATTTTGTGTTTGTACTTCTATACTTAATAATCTTATTTAATTCATATGAATATGTATGTATTAACACATTTATATTTTTTAACGTTCATTATACAGTACTAATTAATTAAAATATTAGTTGTAATCCCTATTGTTTGAAAAATTCCAAAACTAAGCACATTCTCAATAGTTACATACATGTTTATTGATTTAGATAACATACACTTCTTTGAAATAATATGCATAAGATGACTTTGTTAAAATTTCCACTTATTTTGTTGATGTCATTATATACATCTATGTACTAAGTACACATCTCAATGAACTTATGTTCTGTTCTGTACAACACTGTACCATAAACTTAGCCTCTGTCTGGAGTTGTTGTTCATTATCTCTCACATACATCTCTTTCAACATTTCAGATTTTACTTGTAATGTAAAACAAGAAATAAAGCCTTAACATCTTTTATATCTAAAGCATTTCTAGCACACGGAGATGAATGTCATCAACTGTTTTCAGGGTTAATAAAAATGAAACTAAAAGAATGGATGTGACCTTTCAAAAAAAGTTGATAAAATTACCAGGTGAGTGATACTGGTCACATAGCTTCATAATTTCTGTTATTGTTTTTATGTGAACTGTTTTTTTTTGTTTTTTTTTAAAACATTTTTTTATAATTTTATGTGCAATGTGAATATAGAAAATGAATCTTAATGCTGTCTTGATCTTTTAATTATTGCAGCAAGTTTTATATCAATTTTAGAACATATAGTAAAACCTCATATAGGAACCACCTCAATGTTACAACCACCTTGTTATAATGACCACTTGCTTTTTGGACCGGTTTCAATAACTACCCTGTAATTCAACTTGATAATGAGACCACCTCATTATTATGACTGATTTTTCATGTCCAAAAGATAGTCCCGTTATTGAGGTTTTACTGTACATAATCATTACCATGTTTGTGGACGGATGGTAATAAATGTTCTCTGGAATTACTTTGTCAAAAACCTTGACAATTGTCTCATCTTTACTTATCTCCACTCTATTAGCATAGTTAGTAAGGTTTTATTTTGAATGAAACTTAGCAGAGATACTATTTGTCTGACAGACTTTCAAAATGTAAAAAAAAAACTGTCGTCAGTTTTATCTTCACTCATGTCAAAAATAACAATAGAATGGTGATAAACAGAAAATTTGACCAGACAAAAGTTATCATACCTTCTATCAGGAACTTTATATTACAATCCCTGAATCTATGTTCTCTACTTGCTCTATATTGTTTTGAAAACCAAAATATTCCTAAGCCAGTTTTAAATGTTGTTATTAAAATGGACATTCCTTTTATTCCATTATCTTATTTTACCTTTTACAATATTTGTTAACTCAGCAGTTTTATGATAATGTATTTGTTTATAGTCAATTACTTTTATTGTGCTAAAAGTTCATGCGGCATTCTTAGTGTTGATCTCCATTGTTATTTTTCATTATACATGTAGTTATACAAAATATGACATGAAAACATGTTAAAGATATTTTCACTAAGAAAACACTGACTGTATCCATTTTGTTTTTTTCTGTTATTTGAGATCATCTCTTGTTTATCTTGTATGTACAAAGAAATAAAATTGTTTTCTAATATTCAGTTTGTTTTCCATATCCAATAAAACTATCTTGTAAGAACCATTTAATTTATTATAACAATCATTATGTATCACATATATTTTACATGTATATCAATTATATTACTTATAAAAAGGGACGGCCATGGTCCAGTGGTTTGTGCGATGGACTTGTAATCTGGAGATCTGGGTTCAAATCCTGGTCACAGCAGGTCATACCCTTCTATAAAATGTGACAAAAATGTTGATTTTCTTCCATATGTGGAGAAGTTGCTGGCTCCTTGTGGAAGGGTAAGTTAGTACTGGTTAGTATACAGTCCAGGAAAACTGGTTAGGTGAACCAGTCGCCGTATGTATCTGAAAAATTGTTGAAAAAGGTTGTTAAGCCCCAGTGACAAGAAATCACATAAAAACAATAAACTCAAAAGGGACTAAACCATGAATATAGTTAAACTTTATTCAAAATATAGAAACTTCTTCATTGGTGGTAATTACTTCTTCAGTATGTGGCATAATAATGTTTGAATTGAGCTTTTTTCATTTTTATATACATAGAAATTTTCTCAATTTTCAGTATGCAGTAGGGGTGTAATGGTTAACCGATATACTGGTTAATATTGCACTACGAATCCCGACTGTTTTTCACTGGTTCGTTTTTCTCTGACCCAGTTTTTGCAGTCATGGCGACACCACCAATGAAAAGATCTTAGAAATATATACAATGTATAATATATATCAGCATTTTCTCTCCATTCTGCATCCATTATTAACTTTTAAACGTTAACTTGTGTTTTTGATTTGCTCATCAATTAAACACTATTTCATTTTGAAACAACATATGAATTTCATATATAAATATATATAATATTGATCCATTTAAAGCGATGCATGCGCATCAATTCCTGCTTTGCTTTTCTGCGCGAAAAACAATACGTATTGCAATATATTGCAATATGGTTTTTACCATATTGTTACACCCAAATGCAGTGTCATCACTTTAGAATTGAAAATACATGTATTGCATATTATTCAATTCAGTTGCATGTACATAATTATACAAAGAATACAGTTCCTAAGTAACTGGCATTGAATTTACTCCCAAATCAGTGCTATGTAGTGTTAAATACAGGAACATGGTTATATCTCTCATAGAAGACATGCCTAGTTCGATGTGAATATTTAAAAAAAAGATGAGTTGTTTTCATCACAGGAATCATAAAATCACTGGAAATCATTCTAATAAATCCAGGTTTTTATCTCCTGGTACAATTACAGTGGAAACTCTCTAAACTGGTTCTTCTATAAACCAGTTTTCCCTCTAAATCTGCCAAATGTTCTGATCCCAACTACATTACTATATAATCCCCTCTAAACTGGCACCCCCTAAACCGACCAAAAGACCTGGTCCCAGGCTCAACCAGTTTAGAGGGGTAGTATCATTTTGACATTGGATCGGTTATATCACACAAAAATAGGGACTATAAAGTTGTTCAATTGAAAATAAATACTGGTAAATGAATGTATGTGTACTGTTTTTAATATAGAATCAGTTTCTGTAACTGTCATTTTTTTGTTTTAAAATAATGTAGGGGAGACAACTGCTACAAGAAATGGTGCTCCAGTTTTCAGGATGAATGTAATCTTAAAATAGATGGCTTGAGGTAGGTCCCTAAACGTCGGAAATTAATCTCAAATGTTGTCAGAATATAAAAACAAAATATGCACTTAGTACCAAATTCTGATTTTTTTTTCAACTAATGTTTAAAATCTAACAGCTTTGCTATTGTGCCATTTTAAACAAAGTATGTTAAAGTGACTTGTTTTGTAAAAATAATTTGAAAAGAAATTCATATCACATAATTACGGAGGAACTTGTGTAACAAAAGAAAAATAAATAAATGTGTAGTTGAATTGTACGCTAAAACTTTGGTCTACAACAATAACAAGTAATGACATATTCATGATTCAAATATTTAATTTTCGTATTTGACTTAATAATGTACATTGAATGAAACTGATATGCCTCCCTTACAATTTCTACTTATTAAACAATGGTGTCATATTTCCCTGGCAAATAATTAACTTTGGTAGCAAGAGTAGTGGTTCGGCATAAAGCAAACAAATACAGGATTCATTATTTTACCTACTGTTTAATGCGACCCACTTTCTCAAGACTGTAGATTAATGCATTAAATTAATAATTCCAATTAAGAAGGTGGGTTGGATATGCATACATACTTAAATATTCTTTACGATTTGTCAATTGATTTATTGCGCGGTTTAATCTAGGGTATGTACACCTCAGATTAGGATAGCCTTAAAAGTAATGATCGCAAACATATCACGAGGCTTCTGTTTGAAAGACTTCAACTCAAGGTCAATCATATCTAAACGATTAAATGAAATCTAAATTGCGTAAAAATAGTTTCTTGACATACATTCTCAAACTGACGACATGTTTCGACTCTTGTACCCAGCGACCTTGTTATTGAACAAACATTTGCTAAAAAACTTAGCTTTGAAAAACCTTACTTTAAAGCATCAAAACCTTAGTTGCTGATTGCTTATTTTCTGAAATCAGAATCAGATTTAAAATACACAGCTGAACATACAGATGTTAATGAAAACGTCATATTTATAAAGAATGAGTTCTAAGAGTTCAAAAATCCATGAAATACCGTCTAAAAGTGTTGACAATGATTTAATTTGTCCGCTCATGTCGCGTCGATTGAGTAGATTAAAAAAGTAATGGCAGTTTACGTTTATGCATAAACCACTCGAAAGTCACACGTAGAACTCTAAAAGAACATTTAAAAATAATTTAAATTGTAAATTCATTAATTTATTCACTCGTCATTTTGTCATTCACTTCTCTATGACCTATACTTTCATTCGTAATATACTCCAAAACACACAGCAAGCGCGAAGAGTGATTTGTTAACAAACGTAGTGGATGCGTAAGTATCGGTCTCATCAAACCAAAGGAATCTGCTTCCGGCCCTTATATCCTGCTCCCTATTTTCACCGATGACTATCTGTACCACTAACTTATATCTGCTCCACTTGAATTCCTTTACCCTACTTTTAATTGTGTCCGAAAGCATCTTGCTCATTCTTTGTCCTAAAGTTTTCTCATATTCTACATCGGTTAGGAACTCTTTAAGTACATCTTCCATCACACGTTTGACTTTCCCTGGTTTGAACTTGCGTTCATCATCTGGCAATACTTTGTATGTGTTCTCAACTTGTCTTGGTGCTGCCAATAATCCATCTGAGATGTCAGATTTAGCATCCCAAAGTGGCCTTTCCCTGTTTGACCCTTCTCTAATCGGCGTTTTGGTCAACATGGACCTCAGAATTCCCGTCTTCTTACCTTTGCTCATGTTTTTTTTAGAATCACAGTAGTTTGCTAAAATGTAAACTAAATTCTCATGCTGTTTAAACGTAATGACTAATTAGCGTATTTTTCGTACATTATCCAATCACGTGTAACTTTGTATATACAATGGAATCTAAGATTTCAGGCACTGTTGAAGATGGTTAATGTGTCCCCAAAGGTTGTTGCACTGTAATAATAAAAAAGTTGTTTTAATAATTGTTCGAGTTAATATTAAAGCAGCTGCGTCCAGCCAAATACTAAAAACATAAACATCAAACAATTTACTACTAATATGAACTATTAGACTTACCCCAAATATATACGTAGAGAAACTTTTAAATACAACGACTCCTAGACATACGGAAATACATATATCATTGATCATGAAGTTCCCGGTCGTTACATTCAGTCATTTGAATTTATATTTTCACATGATATTCATAAACCACATGCTTTAATCCTGCAACTTTGCAATTCTCTACTGACCTACCGACCTGCCCTAACTTATGTCAGCTATGTATTTTATAAGTTTAAGAGTCTTATAGCCATTTTATATCCTGTTAGAATAATAATAAAAACACCTTTATCAATTCTACAATCAAATAATTTTATTTTTATTCTCCATGATATGTCTTTCGACGATACTTTTTATCCATGATCGCCTCTCAGTTCGAGTTTACTGTTAATAATTGTCAAAATTATTATGCAATATTTCAAGAAATTTAACCGTGCTATATATTTTTATATTTAAAACGTGAACAAATAATATTTTCTTTCAAAAAAGCCCTTCAATGTTTTTAGCTGTACAAGGAGTTTACATATCGTTATTGACTGTCCTCTTGTATCTTCAGTTGAGAATGCACGGCCTTCACAACGTTTCTGCTACGTTGAAATTTTATAACTTTGAATTTTATCACCGACAAAGAGGACAATTTTGACAGCAGATAGTGTACACGAAATTTATTTATTACATAACTGTAAAACTCAGAAGTGTTGTTTACATTTGTAGTACTGTGAAAAAGATCCTTAATGAAAAACCCTATGCATGAGTATTGAACAAGCATACTTTAACAAGTTCCATACACTGAACACTGAATGGTTGTATAAAATATACATTCTATTCAATTACATTGAGCGTTTGATTTATTCATTCTCATGGTCACAAAATCTATGGGGGATACGTTATGTTTAAACGAAAGTGGCAGTCCAACTAATACATTGTATATTGAAAATAGTCTCTCGTTATTCTGGCAAATTGTCTGCATGCTGTTATGACACATCTTTGTAGTAAGTATACGACTTTCATATTTCTTCAATTTACTGTCCCCTTATACGCATCATACGTGAAACAGAGAAGGGAGATGGATGCTGGCATCGAGGAACATAACACCATGGTAACGCACCCGCGACCTCTCGAACTAAAATCCTTTAATCTATCGACTAAACTAATATGGTTGCTAGAGAAACAGTCATACATTGTTCAACCAGTGTAAAATAAATCGTAACCGATTGATAGACGCAGTTTCTTTAATTTTAGTTGTGGCATTTACAAATACTACAAGTTAAGAAATACTTGTAAAGGTTAGGTTAAGGCGAAGTATTATGATAAATACATTTCGTTAAAAGAATGATAAAATATTGTTGCCATCTGGTATTGATTAATGGAAATGGACACAAATTATTGTACTTCGTATCTTGTATTATGTGAGTTCTTAAAGACTGTTAGAGACATAACGAGGTCAGGTTAATCTCTGATCAAACATAGTCGTTGTTTCAGATAATGCCTTTGATCTAATGTCCCACCATCAATTAGTTCTTGCGTTAAATATTAATCAATGCTTTATTAATCAATGCTTTATTAATCAATGCTTCTTTTAACACAGACTGGATACTAAGAAGACCCACGTTTTTGCTGATTGTCCGGGTGTTGAGTTACGACAAAAGTTGGATAGATGCGCAATATAATAACCTATAAAAACAACACAAATAACTAGAAATGATACGTTCAGAATTCCGTCTGGCTGTCGACCATGTACTAATCGTATGTCATTTAGTATTGGAAATCGATTGAAATACATGTTTCTGACCTACAGGTTAATGAGCGCAGTGCCACCTAGAAGACTGAAGTTGTTGTCATGGTATTGACACTAATATATCAATCACTTCCAGTTTCTCAGTTAGTCCGGGATTATTGAATCAAATCTATGAACAAAGGCCACCAGAAATGAGACTTTTATTCACAGTTGGCCCATATTTAGAGTTCTTGAGACTTATTTAATCATATTATAAAAACGTAAATATTACACGCTAAAAAGGGGATGTTGTTTTCATGATGTTTATAATTCACGGATAGTCGATATCTTCATAGGTTTGTTTGTATAATAAATTTTACGTTTCCTTATATAGATATCTAAAAACAGCATTTTTATAATTCTAATTGCTTGGCCATTGTCGTCTGTTAAAGTAGAAAATTATTGACAAATTACCCCCGCACAGAATTAATCAATAAGGTATTACTACTTTGAGCCGCTAAAACATATGTTTTTACCCTTTGAAATATTTGCAATAATTATTGTTATGTCGCCTTGTATTTACAAAGCTCTTCAATGTTGGAGGCATATTTAAGAAATGCCTGTAATTTAGATGTTAGAGTTACATTTTGCGTTTTACCATACATAAAAAGTGATAAGTGACTTTAAATTATTTTTCGATAATAAATGAATGTATATTAATTAATGAATACAGATTTACCTCACTACAAAATCACACAATTACAAGGGCTTTCAATCCTTAGTTCTTGGTGTCACAAATGTACGTCGTTAACAATTTGAATATTCTATCACGGAAACAGGATTATTACATGAAGTCACGTGACGTCAAGATCATGTCTGGAGTTTTGTCACACATCATATCGAAATTCTTCTAGTTCTATCATTGTGATGTTAAAGTTTACACCTTATAAATCACTATATGTAATTCAAATTATATTCAGTAATAAACGAACTTATATGCTATGTAATAAACTTAAGTACATGCAACAGTCATAAACAGTCAATAAAGCGATAGCTCATTCATGTATGTGCTGAAAATAACTTGATCTTAATTTATTGAGACGAAATCTAATGTTAGGCCGTAATTTTAACAAACGTTTTCTCACAACGACAATTTGTTGCTATTTCTATAATAGCATATACTAGCAACAGACCCTTGACGATGAGCAAAAATAAAAAAAAATACGCTACGTTCTGTCCACTAGTTTTCAACAATTCTTGTTATATACAAGTAAAAATCCACAGAAATTTCACGATGTAAAATGATTGCTTAACAAATTCTCGACAGTCCTTCCTGACAAACTCCAGACTTACATGAAGAATAATATATCTCTTACTTGAAGAGTGCGCATTTCACAGCTTGCCATATATAATGTGTGTGAATATATGTACAAATCACAGGTATAATTTACAGCAGTAACTGGCTTCATGTTATAAAACAAACAAAAATATTCAAATCTGCTTTTTGCACAAGAACTTATCAAAATTCGATTTACAAATTCAAAAAAAGTTTACATTAAAAAAGTATTTACGTATGTTATACATTTTATAAACCATCGACTATATGTACAATTTAACATAGTTTATTAAAAGCAATAAACAGATTAAATGCATAGGCTATCATCAATATTAATATTTAATAAATAATTTCATTTTTTTCTGATAAAACAAAGTTTTCTTTAGAATATAAACTCCACGTACCTGTCTATACGTACAACTATTGTATTTATCATTCACTGTGTGATATATTCCCGTACGAACGATCGACTAATTGAAATTTAATTTGTTTTGTTTTCCGTGTCGGAACCCAGTGTAACTAAGAGACAATAAACGAACGTTGAAGTGCAATCACAGTAAACATTGGACCTATTCTTATCCTAACAATACGGTGAAAAATAGATTATTGAGCAGTCCCTGACAAGTATGAAGGCTACATGAACTGATAAGCGAAAACTAGATAGATTAAAAGCGACTTGTTACGTTAACATGTGGAGCTTAAATGTGCTCATCGATATATCGATGAATGACGAGCATTGTCTACTGGATGAGGTTATTAATAATTTAATGTTGATTTTTGCTATCGTCATTAATTTTAGAACATAGATCTTAACTTAACTGGCATCCGTTTTGTTCCATCTAAACAACGCGCGTTGTATGATCAACGACAAAATACTAATTCTGCAGTGTTTGATAAAATAATATTCTTCTTCGCTTTGTCAGTCCGTCTTGCTCAATGCTTTAAGCGGTTGGTCTACGGATCTCAGTTTGTCAGCTCCAACCATAGGTGAGATGCATGTTCTCCATGACAATATAGTCACAAATCATTCGTCCTCTTCCGCTTCCTCTTTTTAGGCAGTTACTTGCGGAGAACAAGGTTGGTGCTTGTACAGAATTCAGGAAAACGTACTGGTTAGGTTAACTGCCTGACGGTAATAACTGGAATATTGTTGAAAACAGGCGTGAAACTCTAACATCTTTTGATATACAAAGATGGAATGAAATTCATACAATAATACTTCGATATACTACAGATGCTCGAGATGGTAGCGTTCCATCCCCAATGTGGCAGGTCAAGGGTTCGAGTCGAAGCCGAGAAAGACCGAAGTCGTCACCGAAGTATACGCGTTACCAACTAGTCTAGGTATTTGGAACATTTAAAATTGACAAATAAAAAAGAAATGGCACTAATACGCTTCCATACCGGACATAGAAATGAAGCGAGGGCAGCATTTGAATGAATATTTGGTAACTCCTCATTTCAGATATATACATGTTTAGTATCTCGGTGATTTTATATTTCATGCTTAAAACACTCAAATGTCTTCACTTATCTCAGAACTGATTTATTTACATAGCCCCAATGTGTTTTATAACCTTATTTAAAAACAATTAAGTGATAACACCCTAAGCTTGCTTTCCAAATGATCCACGTGATATAGAGACGAACTTGTTACAATTCAAACTCGTACTAATCTGGAGATAACGACAAGGTAAAAATAGCGACAGTCCAATACAATACAAACATTACTGAAAACAATCGATGAGGAATTGTTCGACATGAGTAATTTTGTAATTGTATCCATAAAAAAGCCAAAGAACGTAATTAAAAAATCGATAAACGCTTTGTTTACTTCTATTGTAATACAATGTATTTAAAGTTATACCTATACAAGTGGTTTAGAAACGTTCCATGCTTTTTTACTCATTGTTCATTCCATTGTTCGTACTGACTTCAATTTCACACAGTCACAACGCATGCAAATAATAAAAAAAATGTACAATAATTGATTATGTGTATACCAGTGACAATTGAACTTTTAACCAAATAATGAAAATGAACTACTAGTGGGCACGAATTCTTTAAAACAAATCGCGTTTATAAACGAAATAAAAGTAGTGAGAGCAGATTTTCATTTAATTTCGCGAGCTACATGTATTGAGACAGGCTTGGGGTTCATCGCAACATTGGTTCGCACGTACTTTGGTTATATACAACGGTCATTTTATCTAAGTTTACCAACTCAGCTCAGTGGGGAGTCCGTGTTTTCTATTTGGTTTTCCAGCTTTAACAGTGGAGGAAGATCCAAGGTTTACACCTGGGTAGAACCACCGACCTTCCGTAAGCTAGTACACTGCTTCCTTACATGTGAATTTTGGTCCGAGTGGGATTCGAACTCACAGCGGTGAAGGGCTTCTGACTACAAGTCAGAGATCATAACCACTCGACCACGGCGGAGGCCCCTCTTCCATCACTGATTCGAGTGAAGTACTAATACAAAATCCAGAACCATTGGTTCGGTTAAAAGCCCACTGATATTTGACTGAAACATTATTGAAAACAGACGTAAAAGTGGACAAAATGCTGATTAGTTCAGCGTTACATGTACTTGCATTCACTTGTTCAGATGAAATGATATAATAATCATATGTACAGTAAGAAGTTTGCACTATCCAAGTCCGCGATCAAGTTTGAAGCTCGAAGGGTCGTGCATCGTAGTTTATTGTTCTCAAAGAAGTCAAATTTAAAAAAAGACAATTGGGAATCGAACACAATTACTGCTTAATGAAAATCCAGACGTGAAGATAATTTTTATACAGCGGATCATGTTAGTGGCAGTGCCTATTTTTTCACTGGGGTTTTAATGTCGCACCAACAGCCATTTGATGGCTTAAATGGTGGAGGAAGACCCAAGACGTACACCCGAGTAAAATCACCAACACCGAAAGCTGGCTGGACATGTTCCTCTCATGTGAAGTTTGTCTGGTCTAGGACTTGCTGTAATGCTATGCTCATAATTTACAATGTCTCAGTTAGATATCGGATGAAAGAGCTGTTATTTATAACACTAAATTCATCATTAAATTGTGAAATATGTTCAACTACGTAATGTAAGCAACCCTTACAAGAGTGTCTTCAAAGGCAACTTGAATTATACAAATACATGCTTATAAGTGTGTGTAAGCATTTTATATAGTAACCTTTATGAAAATATGCAAACTAAATCATATTTGAACTGAAAGTTATTTAATAAATGTACATTTCAACGACAGTATTTATTGTTGGGGACACTTTTAGGTGATGACGAGAGGGAAGCATTCGGATGTTTGGCGATACTGACGAGAAAGATACATGAAGAGGAGTGATGACGAGAGGACACATTGGAATAATGAGAGGTATTGATGGGAGGGACACATTGTAATAATGAGAGGTATTGATGGGAGGGACACATTGTAATAATGAGAGATATTGATGGGAGGGACACATTGGAATAGTGTGAGGTATTGATGTGAGGGACACATTGGAATAGTGTGAGGTATTGATGTGAGGGACACATTGGAATAATGTGAGGTATTGATGTGAGGGACACATTGGAATAGTGTGAGATATTGATGGGAGGGACACATTGGAATAGTGTGAGATATTGATGTGAGGGACACATTGGAATAGTGTGAGGTATTGATGTGAGGGACACATTGGAATAGTGTGAGGTATTGATGTGAGGGACACATTGGAATAGTGTGAGGTATTGATGTGAGGGACACATTGGAATAATGAGATATATTGATGAGAGAGACACATGAACAGAGGGTTTTATGAGAGGGAACATTGGAATAATGATAGATATTGATTGGAAGGACACATTGGGATGATGAGAGGGTTTTATGAGAGGGACACATCGGGATAATGAGAGATATTGATGGGAAGGACACATTGGAATGATTAGCGGATTTGATGAGAGTGACACATTAGTATGATGAGTGGTGTGAACGAGAAGGACTCTGTTTGCTTTCTAACTTATACCATGAACACATACGTATTGCTTACAGTTCACATGAACCATTCTACATTGTTTTGCAATCGTTTACTCCACTATCCGTAGAAATAAAAATACACATACTCGTACTATACTAGTATTGATGAAAACGAAAAATTTTCAAAAATTTAATTTATGTCCATCAACAAACAAGTTTAAAGCACTTTGACCTTACTCTGTATTTATCATTCATCCTATATCTGTCGATTTGCTCTCAGTACAATGACAATCCTCTCTATTCTTGTATCTAAATCCATTTTTATCTATCATATCCCACCGTTGTGTCAATAGCATTAAAACATCCCTTATCTGGTTTGTACAACGATTAGGGCAACATTTTATTGAAGAGTTTTAATCCACTCAAAATCCCATAAAAATTTGATTACTTTTGCAGGTCAATTCTCGTACATCTCATACATAGTTTGAAAGACAGGAAAACAACCCTAACGAGCTATTTGGAAAAAATCCTCCGGAGTTTGTCAACCTTTTCGGTTGTTTTTTAACAACGTTTCTGTATAAGTGACTTCCTTGGCTTCTGATAAGAGATAACTTTCCTACAAATGTAAGCTTTTAATTCCGTTATGGTTGTTACTTCTGTTAACGTAACCTGTCTTTTATCCCGGGATCTTACGTTTCAATAACCACGTATTTGAATACAAACTCTACATGGGTATCTCTACAAATCAGTTTTCAACTTGTTGATTGAAATAAATGTGGCAGCATTTGGTATGTTTAAGTGACATGACGAGATTCATTTGCTTTTCCCAGTTTACGTATCCGATGATAAAAAATACCTGAAGTACAGGGGTTAAATGTTCGTAAAATAAAACTACATTGTGTATAGAATGATACTATAGTAGTAAACTAAGTTTTTGAATAGAAAACTTTATTTTACAAATTTACTCATATTTCTTATTCCTTTCAATAACTCGTAAGGTGCATATTTTATAATTTTGGCATCGCGGTACGCTTGCATTATACGGGATATCACTTAATTGGGTATTATAATCATGTATATGCGTATTAACACAGTTAATTCATTAATTTCTATACAAGACAAGGGACTGTAATATTGTACTATTTCAATACATTCGTGTCTTAATTATCTCCCTTGTACAAGTTCGTTATTGCATCTATTATTTTGAAATACATACATATGATAACTTAATGTTGTCTTACAAAATAATGTGATCAGGGACGTGAAGTTTAGAAGATAACAATTCGAGATGGCAGAAGTGATTCATTCGTACAATTACAAATCACGTTCGGGACTATTTTATTGTCTCTACTGAAATGTTATCTTAAACAGAGAGCCCCAGACTGTGTCACCACATCATGAAATATAGGTCAGTCATCCACGTCTAAGGTTCTACATACTTATCAATTACAATTTGTTGTTTCTTTCACGGCCTTTCTTACCTTTATATTTATCTTAAATTTCAATACATATAAATCGTGTCACGTAGATTGATGTTTCCCTTAATTGCCATGAAGTTAATCATCTTTGGAATATTGTTTATAACGACAGGTAACTTAGTGTATTCACCTCCTATGTAAAGATTATTTGAAAATATCTGGATTGTAAATTTAGCAAAGAAAAATCATATTTAGTCAGACTGAATTTTATTTTCTCTGTCTTAAGTATAGACAGGATCATGAAAGAAAATTAAGAGGGTACGCACGCACACTGGCATGTAAAATTATTCAAAGTAAACATGGCATGCAAACCGAATAGGTTAACATTTTCTATTAAAAAGTGTTTAGAAAGTCTGCAGAATTAGGAATTTGTGGTTGTTATGGTAACTCAAAAAACTTATTTTCATTCACAGTTTTGTGTAAACAAACAGAGCGACAAGCTATTCAAGGATGTCCAATTGACTTCATTCGCTTCGAGGAATCTTGTTATCATGTCTTTGATACTCCACATCTTAAATGGGCGGATGCCATGGTTTGTGTCATCTTTATTGTAATGTTAATGATCTGACGAACTGAAAAATGGCCTGTCGGGACTGCTGAGAGTTTTTCCTAATTTGGACCATTTGCAGCAAGACGGATTATAAAAAATAAATATTCAAGATAGTTAAATCACTCGTTCAACAAAAATTGGGTTATGCTAAGTATACTAAGATAAACTTGTCCATACCCTAGAAATCTACTGTTCGCGACAATAAGCAACACGCACCGTTATGGTGAAAACAAAAACATAACACGCGAAATTGCTGCGAATACAGCAGTGATTCCTACATGTAATGAAATACAATCATTAATATAATTTACCGAACAATGTTGCTATTTATCTGGTCTGTCTACAACCCGACACAACGAATCAATGCTGAATTGATTAAATAAAGAAAACGTAACATTTTACAATACCAAGTTTCGTAAATTTGAAAGGCGTATAATAAGATAAGTCAGCATTTTGCAATTTTGTCCTGGGTAACAACGTTCTACGACTCTTAATGTTTTCTTTGACAGTCATTCTGCAAAATCTTCGGACATGGTGAAGGTTCATTAGCAACCATTGAATCCGCGGCTGAAGAACAATTCCTTGAAGCACAACTGAAAGGGAGTTCGGGCAAGTAAATTTTGTACAAATACAAGCTGCTTTGTCGACATGTAGACAATCAAATACATTATATCCCATATCTTCATTCACAACATTGTTCTGTGGTATCATTTAAATCTATACAGCCTCAAAACATTTATTTTGTGATATACCAGTGGAAAAATGCATCTCGTGGTGCCAATAGATACATTATACCAGGTATCGGCTGTTGTCTAATCGATTAGTTAGGTGAATATACCAACTTTGGATTCGTCAGATTATTTCATTTATTACAAATTTAATACAATACAGGACATACCGGAGATTTCTGGCTCGGGGCCACAGACATAGTAAACGAAGGCACGTACGTGTGGCTGGACAAAAATGAATATGTGAACGAATACACGAACTGGGCTCCCGGAGAACCCAGCAGTGGTACTGCTGAAAATTGCTTGGCACTGTATGAAGGAGTACAATTTAAGTGGAATGATGCTCCCTGTGATCTAGCTGCTAGCTTTATCTGTGAAGTAGCGTAAGTACTCTGTATTTCATTCAGAGATAGGAGTGGACTGATATTTCAATCAAACTGTGCCCTGATATTGTTTTAATGTAACTTGGCGCGACGGGAAAAAATTTATCTGAATTAATGTAACCTGGAGCATTTTATTTGGTATTTCTAATGTGTTTACACCATAAAATATTTTTTCTTACGAATTCCTGGTATATTTGCCCAGCTAAGCATATACTCTGTATAAGTCTGAATTTTATAATGTGAACAAATACTTACATGTAATTATATTAGTATAAAGAAGTCACTTCATTAAGCTATCAAATTAATCGGACTTACTTATACATAATCTATATAATTTCAGTTTCGAAGAACCTGACATAATAACGGGCTGAAACTTTGTATTTTGTGAAGCTTGCATGTTTTATGCTCTAACTATACGAGTGTAAAATATGCAAACTTATTGTCGTTCTAGAATATGTGTGATTGGAAACAAAATACACCACGATAAAGATTACGCTCACATTTCTTGTATCTGAACATAAGTACATAAACACAAAGTCAGGCTTGTTCATAATACACGTACATGTACTTCAACAACGGAACATGAAACCTAATGAACAATATATACAACATTCCTCATGCATCACTATAAAACGGCAGCTATAACACACACTAATTATTGAACAATACGACAAAACGAAAATAAGAAATGTTTATGTCAAAAGATACAAGATATTTAACAATTTTCCGGAAACTTAACGCACTTTTATCACGGGAAGTTTAAATTTAAAATGCTACCCAGGCATCACAACAATAACAAATGTAGCACTCTTGGCTAGAGCGATATTGCTCGTCCTAGCAGATGCCCGGAGTGTTAGCTATTCATAGCTAAAATGATACCCACTTCATTGCCTTGGTATGTTGATATTGCGGACTACAAATATATACATGCTGAATGTTTGGTTTTCAACAAAGAGCACCAAAACAATATCCAGATATTGGATTCACAATATGTGTATTACTATCATATATGAGACTGGCAAAGAATAGGGATAAAATTTCATAGTAAGCCATATGGTACCAAAATCGGTAAACCTTACCCACAAGCAGTGGATAATGATTACAAAAAATCTAACTATGTTCAGTCACTACAAAGGTTTGGTACGCATTACGCTATCAATAAAGATATAGCAGCCAAACAAAGTAATGTAAATGAAGAGAAAGGAGACAATAAATGAAAAAAATAATATAACTTTTCACGAAATGATTATTTCAGAACAACAGAACTGCCATCAAATTTCTTTCTTCTAAAAATGAGGAGTTATGAAAGAAATTCACAAATCTATTAGCTACAGCTTAAAATAATCTCAGCCGTAAAATTCATTTATGGTAATAAACTGTTTGCAATAAAACTCAATGATCGTTTAGAAATTAGACCAAATAAAAACACGGAACAAAGAGAAACTCGACAGTTAAAGAAGTCATTAACGCGATGAGTGCGCCAGACTATGAACTAACGGGATATACTGGAACACTAAGAGTTAAAAAGATACGATTAGTTTAACTAAAAAAAAGTCAATCGAGAAATTAAGTGTCTACAACCTCATCGTAAAACTGCGCTAAATGTATGTAAAAGAGATTACAATGAATAACTGAAGTTGGAAAATGAGTGCTGACTGACACTGATAACACAGAGAGAGTGCATGCACAGAATTTTTTATCTGAATGTTCAAGTTTCGACTTTATGTTTTTGGCTGATTTAAGACGTTTTGACCGGTACATGTATACTGCATTTGTTCAAAATATGTAAATATATTTGTCATAGAAATGTATCTAGCATATTATCTATCTACATGTTGTCTATTTCATTGGCTGTATCAATGCCCCTTGAATCTGAATTCAAGTTAATGAAAATAGTGTAGATCAGTTAGTCCACGACAATATCGTTGTAAAAAATCGACCATACATGACAATAACTTGCTGGTCAACATACTTGAACATTTAATATGCATTACGTAGATTTCGGGTACAAGACTTTTTGTTTTCTATATATTTCATTTGTTGATAAATATTTCCGAGATGGGAATCAATTTCACTACAGTAATCGATTGACTGCCAGTGGAATGTGTTCGTAAAATTTGGAATGTACGGACATTTGTGATACTGGCAATCCATACCACGTACTATAAGAATTTGTAAATGATATCGGATGTGTTCGTACATTATCATTCGTTTGTAATTTAGCCTAAATACGGACTGAACCGACATAGTTTTTATTGTCTTATCTACAACATTATCTTGGTTTCAATTTGTGGTTTCATTCCCTCCAGACAGACCTGTAATCAAATTTATCAACAATGAAATTAATTGTTTTGGCATTTTTGCTTGTACATACGGGTAAGTCATCTTTTTACCATACTTGAAGATAATACAGGATAACATAAAATACGAAAATTGAGTATAATTTGCAAATCAATACTACGTAACATTCAAATAATTTCTACTGCGATTGTAATCGCGCGGAAGTAACCTGATTGATGCAATACAAACCTTTGAAACAGGTATGTCTATGACACGTACATTACGTGACCTTACAGTATTAAATACTCAGCATATACACATTATATATTTTTTTATACAAGTCAGATCTGCGCTTAAGCCGGTTTTTGAATGGAGACCACCATGTAGTTACATTTCAACCACAAGCATCTGAAATTGAGTCTAACTTCCGAGCAAAAACCAAATACTATAAAACAATGATTTTTCTATCATGAAGGTTGTCTTTATAGACACGTTACAAATTTAGATTTAGAATTTCCCGCAAGTTTGATTAAGAATGGTTTTTGTCAAACAAATTCTGTCATTGTAATACTTTTTTGATTAGTTTCATGCAAGCAAACAGAACGGCAAGTAGAGCAAGGATGTCCAATTGACTTCATTCGTTTCGAAGAATCCTGTTATCATGTCTTTGATACTCCACTCCTTAAATGGTGGGAGGCCATGGTAAGTAGATCTGTGCCCTGTATTTACAGTAGTTTAAGCGGTAGGTATGAAATACTGTCTTTATTGTACATAACCATGCTTTCATCATATGATGAGTTTTTGATAAGACATCATATTAAAGGAGCTAATCGGACCGTTGTCGAACTAACGTCAATATTTTGCCATTTTCTATACCAATGATCTAACCTGTGTAAACAGAATCTTATGTTTATACAAATGCACATTATCGGCATTTTTTTGTTGTTATCTTGTACAATAAGTTTGAAACAAATAGGAGTGGGACAGTTGACACGAGGACGTATGTATGTCATTTCTAAACTCGAAGCTCTCACAAATGTAATGCATGTTATGTTAAACATAGCATACTTCATGGTAAATAAAAGACCTCTTATGAGTAATGAAATAAAAAAGAAGTCGTGATCAAATGACAGTAATTTTCATCCATAACTTTCTCTGCCTATGTACTGAAAGTAAATTGTTAAAAGTAACTGAATTGGACGCTTTGAAACGTTGCAATATTTACTATTTGAAATTTGATTCAACAGACAGACTCATTAAAATATTGTTTTGACGTAAAAGTATAAGCCTGCATGAAAATCTACTAACAATTAACTCACCGGATTATTTTGAATCTTTCGGTAAATATATAAATAATTCCTTTCTGAGAATACACTTTTATCAGTTAATGTTTTATTTCATAAGATACTTTTATAATATTTACAATTTGCTCCATTGGTTTTGCTTCACAGTCATTTTGCGCAATGTTTGGTCATGGTGAAGGTTCCTTAGCCACGATTGAATCCTCGACTGAAGAAGCTTTTCTTGAAACACAACTTAAGGGTTCCTCGGGTAAGCAACTACACCCAGTCAAAGTCAGCGCTTTGGTAAAACCTTTCAAAACATGGTATGCTCAAAGTACATATGTCTATTCGTTTGCGAGGAAATAGTATTGTTCAAAATATAATTTTGGATTTGTCTCATGTATTATTTTCGTCATAAAATGACTGGGAAAAGGATCGTATGCAATAAAAGAACTTTAATATTTGATGAATAATAAAGGACGGGGTTTCTTTAGCACAAACTACTTCAAAATACTAGCAGTTGTTTTGCTATTTTTTCACTGGGTTTAACGCCGTTTTTCAACATTTTTTCAGTTATATGTATATACGGCGAACGGTTCACCTAACTAGTTTTCTTGGACTATATTCTAACCTGAGCCAATTTACCTTCCACAAGAAGCCGGCAACATCTCCACATACGGAGGAAAGTTGACATTTTTGTCAAATTTTCATAGAAGGGTACGACCTGCCGCGACCGGTATTTGAGCCCAGATCCCGGGTTACAAGTCCAGCGCACTAACCACTGGACCACGGTCGCAGCTCAGTTGTTTTGCGATTCTTCCACAGCATTGTGTAACATTTTGTTTTAATGCATATTATTCAGGTCACAGAGGTGATTTTTGGCTCGGCGCTACAGATATGGTGCATGAAAACAATTACGTTTGGGTTCACAAAAATGAATACGTTAACGATTACACAAATTGGGCTCCGGGACAGCCTAGCAGTGGTACTTCCGAGAATTGTTTGGCATTGTATGAAGGAGTACAATTTAAGTGGAATGATGCACCATGTGATCTGGCCGCTAGTTTTATCTGTGAAGTACCGTATGTATATTGTTTGATTTCTTCTCTTCTGTCGATGTAATTAATTTGTTACAAAAAATGGTTCAGTAGATAATGAACTTAGATCTTAACTAGACAGAAACAGTGGCTAACTGTTCAAACATACGTTATTAAAGAATAAGACCGAAAGTCCAACATTTCGAAACAGCAACCATGCTGAGTATAAGGAACTAACTCTGGAATGAGTACAAACCACCATTTATATAACGTATTCGATTCAATTACGTTAATACTTAACGACAAAGAATATGTAACAACTGAATATTTCTTGATAATGTCATTTCTTTCAGATACCTGGGAACACCAACTGCGGTAATTGGCTGAAACAAGAAATGATTTTATGTTTAAATAAATAAGTATAATAGTATGTGATTGTATTGCTTTCCCCGGATTGGATTCATCTTCATGTTCAAATAAAAATACATCAAAACGCCATAAGTCGGACATACATTAATGTTCACTCAAGAATCGAGCAAAAATATAAATACATAAATATATGCAACATTTATGATTATAAGTAGAATTATAATCACATGTAGGTTAGTATTTAAGAAGTTTTTTTATTCTAATTTAGTTCCTATGGTGACACACTTCTGCCACCAGATAACCACTTTAGTATCACGTTAGTTATGTTGTTAAAGCGATACTTAACTAGTTAACCACTTACTTATTGCATTAATTATGTGGTTACCTTGTTCAGTACCTAGGTAATATTTTAATCCAAATAAACATCCTAACTGAAAATATGCAAGATAGTGCCAAAAACTGCCACTACTTACAACATTTCAACGAGGAAATATTAAGTGGTAAGAGATTATCATGTTAAGGATCACGTTAGCCAGATAAATATTGGATTATTTATCATGTCAACCATTTATCACGTTAACCCACTTACCACTTGTCTAAAATAGATATCTGTTCAGTAAGTTGACACGTTCAGTAACGCATTAACCAGATACGTATCAGAAATTTATCTTACTATCATAATAAATATCATGTTGACCATTTGTTGGCTGTATTGAGGTTTAACGCCGTTTTTCAACAATTTTTCAGTTATATACGGCGTCCAGTTCACCAAACCAGTTTTGCTGGACTGTATACTAACCAGTACTAACTTACCCTTCCAAAAGGAGCCGGCAACTTCTCCACATATGGAGGAAAATCGACATTTTTGTCAAATTTTCATGGAAGGGTATGAACTGCCGCGACCGGGATTCGAACCCGGATCTCCGGGCTGCAAGTCCAGCACACTAACCACTCGACCACGGCCACGGTTACATGTTGACCATCTTATCACTCATATATTGTGATGCAAGTTGGTCTAGTGGCAGTTGTTGGCACTGTTGTGCATTTTTGTCGGGTTATGATATTATTTTGAATTAAAATACTAACTAGTAACGTAAATCATTCATCACAAAACGTGATAATTAAGTGGCTATCTGGTGGCAGAAGCATGCCACAATAAGTTCCATTCCTCGAGTGACTTAATCATGTCGGAACTTTTTCATGCGTGCGTAGTTTTTACTGTAGGAAAATTTTAAGTTTTAATATTTTGACTGACTAAATATATTGTATGTGAAATACAAAATTCTCACGAATAAATAGAAAATTACTTTATTTATGCATTCGATAGTCAATCGTTGAATATTTATTAATCGTTGTAATAAAGTTAAATTAAATGAATTTGCTAACGATGCCAATATTACATGGAAGGAGAATGAATACAAAAGACTTTGGTAATTAAAACATACACTTATGTACAAAGCATCATTATATCAACAAACAAAGCATTGGGTACCCTGGAATAACACGAAGCAAGGTATCACAAACAGATAATCGAATTTAAAATAAGGAGCACAACAAGTACTCTTGGGAAAACAGACAAATCCTAGGACTGTATCTACCACTGTGTGGAGGTGAGTAGTAATCATTCAATTCAATGGCGATAATCCTTACCGTTTTCCCCAAATAGAGTTTTCCTATAGTCATTAGGAAGCCAAAATATGATGTAATTTAGATCGACTTTGATAAATTGTATATGACAATCTTAATGCACCTGAGGGCATTGATGACGAGTTTGCTATGAAGCTCTGTCACTTAATATTTAAACAGAATATCAAATAGCATTACATTACATACGAAGTCTTTTCGCGCATTGTCATTTCCTGGAAATCATTGTTGTCCCATGGGCTGCTAAGTTAACCAATACTAGTTAGGGTCATTTCATGGACCTGTCTGACATTATCAAAGGAGAAAGTTACTGTCATATTTGATATTTCCAACTAATTCATTCTTTGCCACCACATATGCCAACACCACCTGGTGTTCACAGATATGTATATATATTGTTCGTATATATTGAATTGATCCCGCTTAATTAAAGATAATGTTTAGTGGTCAGTTGTTCCCCGGTATGGCCAGCCAACATCTGTCCCCATTGTTTGTCCTTTACAACCAGCAACTTTTTCATGGGCTTAGTGAATCGTAGGCTGAATGTAAATATTTTGAATGTTAAAATTTCTATCAGTTATTTAAGTTACATGAATTGTACAAGCTTTTAAGTTGACTATCATACAATGCTTGAAGCCATAAATTGGATAGCCTTAGTCACTATCTACCTGGAGTTGTCCTGTATGCCACTCTTATTATTCACATAATTGTTAAGGAAATGAATACCAATTTCAATATTCTAGTATTCGGTCGTCCCTGTGAACGAATTCTTGAATGTACTGTCATAGATAAAGAATATCGATCAATCGAACGAATATTCAAATTCAATTCAATTAAATTGTATTTATATAGTTGCAAATATTACTGTCATATTCTTTTGCGATGCATACAATATTAACTTAATTATAACACATCTGAATCAAATCCTAATTGTAATAAATTTCAAAGAGATAAGTTTTAAGTCTCATTCGTTGCCATCCCTATTAATTATGTGAACATATAGGGAACAGTAAATCTGGATAGAGATTGTTCCTCCGATGAGTAGCGTATAAACAAAACAAATACATGGAGACACCATTCCGATCGTTGAACCTTTAATAAATACTGTACCTTTAAAAACCTTTCTTTTCAACGGCAAATTTAGCTAAAAGAAGTGAATGACATATCATGTTCGATAGAAAAAAGTGAATAGATATAATTGTAATGTCATCGGAAATAGATTTAATTTGGACAAGCATAGGTAAATGCATTAATTGCAGTTTAATAACGAAACGACAACGACAATTACAACAACCTCAGTAACCTGCGTACAACACTGATTGTGTCAACCACTGATCCTATTACTTGATTTCCTCGGAAGACTGTTTTTTATAAATTGTTATAATGGAATATTTTTTATCGTCCCATAATCTTCACTAACACACTACAAATACCCTACAATCGTCAGACATTTTCTTTGAATCAGTAGTTCAATGCATAGAACTAAAGCCAAGTAGACGTATAGCGTCATATAATGACGAACTGATGCTATATAATGGAACCCATGATACCATGAACTATGTAAATCGTTGTGCTACAAAAAAATCCATTAACATATAGTTTATTCGGCATTCATGATGGTTGGCCCCATTATTGAAAGTGAGATAACTTTTAGTAATTAGTAAACTACTAGTAACTATTGATTAGTAATCAATCAATGTCTGCTCACCAAATTAGGAAAATATCACAGCTGTGGAAACGATTTCTCATCATGTGATAGTCCTACATCAGACTACAATACGGTAAGAATGAGAAGTGAAAGAAGTAACACAAGGTATATCACATTTACATTATATTACCACCCGAATGCAAGACTCTAATTAAAAATGTAAAAGGGTAAATTTGATGATAAAAAATAAAAAAAGTGCGAACAATTGTTAGTTACGAGTTAAGCCAAAGGTCATTCGAATAGGGCGAAACCTGCATTGCTGAGTATTATTGTTATATGCGGTACACCACTCGCTTTTAAATACAATTGGGAAATTAAATTTATTTTTGGATTGTTTAGGACCGTTAAGAGGTAGGAAAGCAAAACAAGTTCTGCAGCTAATTTTTACACTCGTCTAGATGAAGATAATAACAACCGATTTTATTGCGTATGATACGGCGGCTGAAGGGTTTTCAGATTCATTGAATTATATTCCCTTAAAACTTCCGCAACGATTTGGATTAAATTATGCTAAAATTGAATTAAAATAATAAATCCAGAAACTTCTGGCATAGCTGTTCAGTCGTTTCATGTTATTCGATTGATTGATTCCTGAAAGGAGAAATTTAATGTCGGTGTTTGTTAACACTTGCTTCGCTTATTGCAAAGAATTGTGCCAAAAGTTTCGCTATATTTTGTTCTGAAGACAAATTGCAAATTTGTATAGTTTGTATTTCTATTCATTTTTTCAGATTACTTTAAAAGTCGTTATTACGGATGTGTCCTTGAAAGCAAACAAATATCGATCAGATGGCTTGGGAGTTTTTGCTTGTATTTTCAGAGAAACTTAACCATAGCTTTACCAGTGCTATCAATATGTACAAAACATCAAATAAAGTAATACTAGCCCATGCACCAAGTCAAACAATAATGTGACTGGAATGTCAAAGAGAACTTCTTTCGATCCTACACCTTTCTTTGAACACAAGTTAAATGTTAATAAACTTAAACATTAAGCGGACATAGGTTTATTTGCGGCGTCAAATGTTCTTATAGCGATACAATATGAATTTCACCTTATCTAGTTTTAATGTTGAAATGCAAATAATGAATACAAGAAATGAAAGTCAGAAATAAACACGTTACATGACACTAAGCTATGGAGGATCGCACTCCGCCTCATTCTGTATATTATTATCTCTAACATTGAACCAGATGCTCTTATACGCTTTCATGGTGGTATTCCTCCCACGTATCTTGATAACGTTTATTTTATCTCTCTTTTATTATAACTAAATTAACTTGTACTTAATTATTGTAAAGGTTATTACAGTCCAAGCACTATTTCATAACTTAATCGTCGTGAATATAGAACATTATCTTGTTTGGATATTTTTGGAATATGAAAAAGTCAATTAACTCACTAATGAAGAAAGCACTTCATGAATTCAATTTCCAGTCCTTATAAACAAACTATTGCATAGATGTTGACATTAACATACAAATGGCTCATTTATCATCATTAAAAATGAGGCTTCAAGCCTCGCATGCAACTATCCATACACGCCATTTAAGGAAACTTCTTTACGTTTTCCATTTTATAGCACAACCTATGAATTTTGTACTAACAGACGCATGTATATGTACATGAGGTTAATAGAAGCCTATAGACATGTACATTACGTACTTTTGGCCATTTTTATGAACCGACATATTTTGTTTCGATTCTGATATCATGAATTTTACACTTTATGATTAGATGTATTCAATACTGCCAATGCATGATGGACATGCAATTGAATACTTTGTCATTAAGATAATCATGTATATGTTCTAAGCAGTATATGTCGGTATTGTTATATCTCGTTTACCTACACTGTTTACTGTATTCTAAAACCAAAATCGATCATCAGAAATGTATTACACTTTTGTATTCGAAAACCTGATCTTATATACAGAGAAAGACAAAGTCGGGCAACATCACGGAGTACCCTACTCAGAAGAATTTAAAATCTCTCGTGATTTAAAATGGCGGATTTTCGAAATCAATTAAACGTGCAAGGACGGTGAATGACTCTACAATGAATCAAATTTCCACAACTCGTATTGGAAGTAAAACATCTCCTATCGTTTTCGTTACTCGGTTACAGACTCGGCATCATTTAAATATTTTGAAGTTTCCTTTGACAACCATTCGAATTTTACGCGCTGTTTGCTGTGTGTGAAAACAGAAATTTCAGGTGGATACTTATACTCAAATAAGCTACATAAGCATGTATCACCGTCCCGATTACGTCTACAATGAGTTCTTGAAAGCAAGGGAAGTTGTATAAAGAAGCAGCTAAAACCCGCTCCAAAAATAACATACAAGAAATGCAAAGCTTTTAAAAATATCTATAGTTAATACCCTAGTTTGCTTACATTGAGTTACTTTTATCAGTATATTTAAGAGTAAATACATCTCGTATTTATACCAAACCAGTCATGCTTGAGCGTGTTGGTACACAAGCTGAAGTTTCTGTTTTGGCCTCAGAGTTTAATGCGTCTAGTCATATATTACTAGATTAGCACGGAGGTTTCAATCATTTTCGTTTCGTTGGATGCCATGAGGGTCATAAGGGTTGTATTATTAAAGTTTGAAGAAAACTAAACCTTGTAAAAATCATCACTTTGAAAAAAAGAATAATGTAATGGGGAGCATAAAGATTCATCTTAAAAATTAGGTAATCAAATCGCAAATGGATTGAACAAATAGCGTTAGAATTAGCCTCCATAAATTCGAATTACGCGTTCATTGCGCACCGTGTGTCACCATAAATGTTTTATCTTGGTCGGCTTTATTGTTTTGTTGTAGTATGAATAATGAATCCTGGTACCGGAGCATTTAAATGGAAATGAATTAAAATACTATTGAATAGATGAAGTGAGTTCTGTCACTAATTGTTTGTATGGTACAAACAGTTCCTAATGTAACCTCAATTTCCTTTTCCGTCTTCTCCTTTAAGACAAATCGAAAACGAGAATTTGTTTGCTTTTTACATTTTTATTCTATGATGTACATGTATTTTGGTATCTGTTTTTCAGTAAGTCATAGACCGTACCGAATGCTTCGTGTACTGTGTTGATTTGGGAGTTGCGAGGCGACCTATTTTTGCGGGTTGGTGTTTAATCTGTAATAACGGTAACGCGAATAACTTCCTTCAAGTACACATCTTATACCCGCCAATTGAATTACCTTCAAAGTATAGGATGCTGGATGGATATCTCACGTTTTGAGAATGTGATGTTTCGTGTCAATAACATTTAACAACCATAAGCTTTATCCACTTAGTTCACCAAATGTTTAGTTCGATATCGAGAGCGTACAATATGTGGACTTCATATGCGTCTAAGCCCATTCGTCCTCCATCGCTGATACGAGCGGGTCATGTGGACATATAACGGTATCTTATTCTGTAGATTAAGGCAAGTACTGGTAAAGTACCAAGGGGCATAGGTTAGGTTAATTGTCCGCCGATACATCTCTGAAATGCCGGTTAGACCTGGCACAAAAAAAGAAACGAAATATGGCCATTCGGTTGATGGATTTTGATGTTTGGTGGGAAAAGAACAAATTTAGTAATTGTCAGACTGTAATGAGTCATGAAACTCTTAAGTTAGACAACGGTTTACTTAATTTGAAGAGATGGTACATTCTGTTAGACAAAAATTCTGGCAGCTCATTTGTCTTTATAAAACGGAATTACGATTTTAGAAATTTTCCCTGAGAATAAATGTTTTATTAACCAAATCCATTATACTCATTCTAACTCACCGCGTGAAATGATAAACCCTTACCTTATTTGTCTCAATTAAATATGTTATAACAATGCTATACAGTATATAGAAACAGAACGTACGCCTTAGTGAAGGGCCGTAAGTACTTGCAGGGAATCACTACACACAATAGGCGAAATGACAAGGGCTAACAGTTACGTTCGCCTTTATGTCCAACAATACATTCATACAATAAAATGTTTTAGTTGAACGTGGTGCGATAGACTATCTAGGAATTATTTACTATATTTCTGAAAGTTCAAACAAACTAGAGAACATCATTTTATTGGTAAGAAGCATTGGCGTTATAGTCTAGTCTCAATGTATTACATACGGCAGTAAGGTAATTATGCTTCTATCATATTTGTTCTGAATGAATCGTACAGAAAGTTATAACGATAAGCAGCATAGAGTAAATGATATCGCAACGGGGTGGGGGGGGGTGGGGGTTGGGGGAGAGCACAACATGACGACGGTGGACGGGAATTGGGAACAATTGCTGGACATCAGAATTTGAACTTGGACTAGGGCTTGAGGCGGGAAGGAACACTTATCCCAAAATTAGCTTAGCTACTACATGATCGACAAAGACTGCCGTCAATAACAAAATGAAATTTGATAATGGAAATATACATATACATGTATATGGACAATGATGCTGTCACTCAAATATTTCTACCAATGTCTGGAAGTCGTAATTCATAAATTTCAGGGTTGAAGGAAGTGCAATAACGGATGCAATGACAAGAGGGCGCGAAACAGAATACTTTAAACAAAATGCGCCACATGACACGTACTCAGTCATAATCGGAAATTGTATAGTCAACTATAGCGTGCTTCCGCAGACTAAAAATAGTCGAAATAAATAGCAAATGAGAAACATGAAGTAATGTCATGTACATAACATAGAACATTAATACATTACCAAGTAATGATTCATATTTCTGATTATAAATATGAGGCAAAATTTTTTTTCGCCACATTTCTCCGTCAAGAGTCAACAGTAAACCATGTAAAAATGTAAACAAGACAAAATATATATGATTCTGAGATAACTATGGCTTATTGGATAACGTGAAGTCATGAAATAGGACCATGTATGTAGATAGTATGACTAAAAAGCATACTGTAAGCAAACCTAACCGTCACTAGTTTTCGTGACCATGATACTGTACATGTTAATACAGTATTTTAATGTGATATCTTTCAACTGAAGTAGGAAACATGACGAAATATTTTTCAAGAAAAAATAAATAGCACCAAACAAACTCAAACATAAAATTGTTATATGCAATTCATCCGTTTTTGTACATGCGAAATTAAAACAAGGCTTAGTGACCTTATATAGTCCACAACAGAAGTGCTTTTTTGTTTTGAGAGAGACAATTAATGTCGCTGTTTGTGCAATTCTTTTTTGAGAATCCATTTCGTGATTTGTTAATTCAGGTTTTAGGCAGATATCTAATGCATTCCATAAAACAACTTCCATTTCCGAATTAGCGTTGATGTAAAATTGCTGAATTGTTTGGATTTAGCAGTTGATGTAAAAACGAAACGTGATATTATTATTCTCAAAACGAGCATGTTGTAAATATAACGACTGAAATTGTGTGTCATGTTTTATTGTGAGATTTACAGGACGTTCATGGAATCGAAGTTCCAAGCAATTTGATGGAGACTTATGGTATAGTGTTATACATTATTTAAAATCCGAACAAAGCTCTTGGCAATTATACAAAACCCAACAACAGAAACAACATATAACTCCGATTTTTTTTAAAGATATTTGTGGTTACACGAAGTACACAATGCTAACGGTGTGAGGGTTTCATGTTTCAAAATTGAGAAATGTGGCTCCATCATTTATTTTATGTACGTACTTTGTACAAAATTCTGAGTAATTGTGTCATATATATAATTTTATTCATTAAATTCAGTATCTTTTTATTTTGATAAATTTGTCAAAGCAATGCTGGTCAAAAATAAGCGTTTACCTCTTTAGTAGGAGTTCATTTGCGAAAAATCGTGGTGACAATACGCTTAAATGTGCGATGTTTTCTGAATATTTCATGAAACTTTTACTGAAATTGAATGTATCATGGTTAATTATGTACACATTTGATTTATTCTGTACTTAAGAGAACCTAACAACGCGCGTATTAAAAACACAAACAATATTTTGTTATTAGTAATCATAATTAAAACGGAGGGTGACTAAACGTTTATTTCACCTCGATGTTTATACACCACTCAATTTTCTCCGAGATATTAAACGGGTTTATTCTTTCTATAATGGAAAATGAACATGCAGCGTACTACCTTTTTTATATCTAGTCGTCGCAATCTAGTCATGCTTCCTGCAATTAAGAATATTGTTCACTTTAATGATAAATTGAAAGAAAAACAAACTAACACTAATACAAATATAGCATTTAAGAGTAATAAAATGCAAACTCTGAATACATTACGTCGGTTTCAACAACAAATGCAATCTTGATTAATTGAACAAAATACTCCGTTACTGTGTGCATGTTGTTTTCAGTTTTCAAGTACAAAACTCAGATCGAACGTTTGTCATTTGTATACTCTTGTTTGATTGTGCTTAACGCGTAGTTCCCGTGTGAATGATTTTGTTAGTTTCCATGCACGAAACCTATGGTCGAATTAGCCAAACTTTTGTCATTTGTACACTTTTGATATTTTATTGATATTCCATTTCCCCTGGTTCGGCAACATCTCGTGCTATGTGGTGTTAAATAGTTAGAATGTTGAAGTGTTAGTTTATACATGCGCAAGTACCGGTTTTATGATTTACTTCGTTGCCTGTATTTAACATTTGCATTATGCATAATTAACACATTGTTCAACTGTCCTTCAGTTTTGTAGCTTAATTTTGCGACACATCCACGAGTGTTCTGTTAGCTTATCATTTCGATAGACGACCTGTTATGACTGACTCCGCTGAAATGACACAAGATAGTTCAACAATATACTTTTATAAACATGATACATGTACTTGGGAATACTGTTTATATCCGGATTCTAAGGACATTGTTTCCATGATATAAGCCTTGTATGATAATTAGTTGAGCAGAATTTTACAGTAGCAGTATTGCTGTCTAGATTGTTTACAGTGTTTGTACAATAACTTGACATTGATCATTAATGTTAATCACAGCACAGAATCCTTTTCCAGTCTGTCTGAGAAACAAAATTACATTAGCGAAAATAATCTTAGTGCCCATACCATTTTATGCTTTCAACGACGTTTGACATAGGCATAAATTGTATTTATCTGGCTAAAATACATTTTGTCACAATCATCTCGATAGCGATTGTTTTCAGTAAATCTATCATCACATTCAATCATGATCTTTCCTTGTTTAGATTTGGTGTATGCTGTAAAATATAATTAAGGAGTATTATCTCTAGATCGGCTTTCGAAGAAAAAACTTGACTTTGTAGCAGCACGATCTCAATACATCATCAGCACTGATTTAAGAAATGAAAATCTAAATACTTCAATGCACGGGGACAGAATTTAAAAGCCGATAATGAAATGCACATAAAACGAATGACTTTATATCGATCATGCTTTTGTTGAGAAATGCGTGATATCATTACAGTTATCGCTTTCCGCTTGTGTACCTGTGAAATAATCTTCAACCTTACATTGAACATTCAAACCGAATTTATCTGACACTTATTTAAGAATATTCGTGAAAATCGAGCCATTGTGTTGTTCATTAATCATAATGATACATAAACTTTATTTTCCAATCTTCTGGTTTCTTATGACCTGGTGTATAACATTCGTACTTTTTATTTGCAATGAATTGTTTTTTGATTTATAGGAAAGACTTGTTATAGAGTGAATCATGATATTTAACACACCTGTTCCATTATCGTATCTATTTTTCTGTTTTTCGAATTTTCGAAAGAAGAATCTTTTAATCTATCTAGTAAGATGAGATTGCATTGAGTTCTCTTACTACTAATGATATTGATTTTATATTGAGGAGATCTCATTATTATGCCAACGCCTTTTTAGCTGTTCATGTACTCGTCTGTAAAAAACGGATCACAATTTGGTTCATGCTGTTCTTCAATATCAATTAAGCAACTGTGGCAAAACTATATTTACCAATCGTGATGTAAAATTTAATTAATGAAATGTTAACAACTGGAATATATTAAATAAAACCTCATTGCGTAATATGCGCATCCACTAGAGACGTGCTGGTCTCGATGATGTTTGATAACGTTTTTTTTGCAGGTTTACTTTCAATAACTTGTACAGGTAAATAAGACCTTCATCTTTTATGATACAATACTCACCAACTACAATGAATGTATAATGGTATGGATAGAAATAGAAGCCGGAATGTACAATAAATATGAGTATTAATCCGGTTCGAAATTACTTAGTTTAAAGAACGCTTCACATACGAAATAACTTAGTTACAAGAACGTTATAAAAATATAACTTTTTTATCTTAAAGAAATTATCTATAAATCAATCTAAAGACCAATCATCCTAACAACTACAAAGCACACTGGTTTCATCCTTTCATCTTGATGCAAATCACATACTCAAATTAAGCACAGTCCTTTATAAACTCTAGCAATAATTCAAGATGTGTTCTCAATTTACAGTGAGAATAAATTTATTCATTATTTGTGTTATCCATTAATTGATTTAATTCTTCAGACACTTTTATGCATTCCATTAAACAGTTTCTGTATTGGTAGTTGATATCCAGCAGTAATTGCGGTAAACTCACGTGAAGTTTTAATTCTACAAGACGGTTTTTATGAACACATTACAAATTATTAATGCTTTTTTAAATAAAATCGGCAAAAGAGCATTAAGAAAGTTGGAATGCTTGTTGCAAACTCTGCCCAAAATCTCTCATCCATTGCGACTTTTTAAACTGTCGGATCTCAGAATGTTTCAAATACATGCGTATAGATTATTTTAAAATATAATTTCAACAATAAAAGAAGCAAATATGTTTTAATTCATATTGGCTCTGATATGTTTTTGAGACATATGATTATTCTAAGAATCATTTTTGTTTATTCAAATTGTTTCATTTCCCAACTTGACTTTTTGAATCGGATTCAGTCAATGCTAATGAGAATCGAAAACAAAACTAGCATGGAATCGCAAATGTTTTATAACGCCATCGAACACTTTTTCGTATTATTTTTTGGTTTATTGTAATTTGCATTCAACATGATACAAAAGTCGTGATCTTGAGACAGCAACCAAATCAATTCTCTGAATAAAACTGAACGGCTTGGATGTGCAATGTTTTACAAGCGCAACGAATGCCAGAACGAACTTTGGGTTTAAAATGATATTAAAAGAAATCATTTAGTCTAACAAATATTCATTCTTAAAGTAGTTTCTTTGTTCTTTTTTTATAAAGTGTACATGTAAAACATTGCCATTTTGTCTAGACGATTCATTTGTTCATGTGCACCGGTTACCGGATTAGTAGTGGTTATTCATGTTGAAAACAAGGTTAGCACTGGTACAGAATCCATGAACATTGGCTAGGTTATGCGGGATATTGCTGAAATCTTGAAAACAGGTGTATGACCTTAATTTTCATGTGATTTAAAATATCCGAAGTGAAAATTTGAACAATGATTCGCTCAATCAAATGGCGATCAGACCAATGCCTTAATGCATTATAACATGAATAATCATTGTACATGGTGTATTATGAGTCAGATAGGGTTTGCAAACAATTGCAGGTTGAAACGCTGTAATGTAATATTGTACTGTTAGTAATTTTATCTTTGGGTATATGTTTAGGCTTTAGGTTTTGCATAATATTGCATTAAAAGACTGGGGTAAGTTTTAACTTGTATTACATACAATTCGATCTGTCTAAATAACAGTATCAGATTTTCTAGTCTGTCTGTATATATTTGTTCCATAGTCAGCTTTATCTTGGCTGTGAAATATATGCCTCCTGCATTTGTGAAAATAACTATTGTCTGTATTTGTCTGCAGTCTCAATTAAAATGATCCTCTTCTCCTCTCATCTTTTATTATCGCTTCTCGCCCGGGGGATGTTACGACCTTTGATAGGATATATGGGTAAGAGGTATTATATTTACCTTTGAAAAAAGTTGGACAGTATTATAACCTATATGAAATATGTATGATCCAATGTTATTTTACTTCTGTAAATTAAATACCCACATTTGTACTTGATAACTTAATAATTAATTCGTACGTCTTGTATCCGTAATTTGAATTGCCTTCAAACAATATGATTCTATAAAAATATTGCACATTTTGTGATTAATTATGATGTTTCATGCTGATTTCATTTCTCGTTAGTAACTGTTTTTCTGAGTTCATTAGCCATTTGACTGAATAGAGAAAGTGTTAATTCTATAGACCTCAGGATCTTGAGTTCTTATCCTAGGCGCCGAGCATGCTCTCTGGACAGATTTTGTTGAATACATTTTGTCTAAAATCATCCGTCCTCCACCGCTGACTCCAGTGGTTCATGTGGAGAATTTGACGGAAATTAATTGCGGAAAATAAGGTAAATATTGGTACAGAACCCAGGAGCCCAAGTTAGGTTAATTGTTCGCGGATGTATCTCTGAAATACCGTTGAGAATAGGTACAAAGTCCAAAAGTAACCTTTCGGCTGATGCAATCTGATGTTTGGTTGAAATAGAAGGAATTGACAAACCGTAATGAACCATTAAATTCTGAAGTCAGACAATGGTTACTTCAATTTGAGGAGATGGTAAATACTGTTAGAAAAACTTTTGGCAGCTCATTTGTTTTTATAAATGGAATTAATATCTTAGAAACTTTCCCCAAGACTTTATTTATATCAACCCAATCCATTAAACCCGTACATGCATTGTTTTACCCCATTTAATATACTGTTGTAAGAATGTTACATAGAGAAAGAGAATGCAAACCTCAGTGAAGCACCGTAAACACTTCTAGGGAATTACTACACGCAAGAGGCGAACGGTCGAGGGCTGACCGTTAAGTTTGTGTTCATGTCCGATAACACGTCCATTCAATTATTATGTATTATTTGAATGTTGTGTAATCTGCTGTCTAAGTCTTATTTACTATATTTCCAAAAGTTCAAACAAAGAAAAGAATATGCTTTATTAGTAAGGAGCGATGTTATGGACATGTCTTATTGTATCAAACACTACAAAGGAAGGTCTCAGGCCTCAAACATACTTCTTTAGAAAGCGTCGTGTAGATAGATTTAATGAACGGCAGTTTGGAATTAATAGTATTTTTAATGTGACATCTTTCGTCTCACAAGAAACAAGTGTAATTAACAACCCGTTTTGTTCAACAAAATTAAAAAAAACAACAAACAAATAAACTCAATCATTAAACGCAAAATTGTTATATGCAAATCATCAGATTTGTACAGTAGAAAATAAACCAAGACATAATGACCTTATATAGTCCACAACAGAAGTGTTATTTTGTTTTGAGAGAGACAATTAATGTCGCTGTTTGTGCAATTCTTTTTTGTGAATCCGTTCTCTGATTTGTTCATTCAGTTTTTAGGCAGATATCTAATGCATTCCATAAAACAACTTCCATTTCCGAATTAGTAAAAAATGCAGATTTGTGTGATAAAATCAGTTAATGTAAAAACCAAACGTGATATTATTCTCAAATCGAACACGCTGTAAATATAATGATGCAAATTGCAAGTCGTGTTTTATTATATGAGATTTTCAGGTCGTCCGTGGAATCGAATATGCAGACTTATTGTCGAGCGTATACATTATTTAACATTCAAACAAGGCTCAAACAAGGCAATTAAAAAAACAGAAACGTAAGCACAATAACATATAACTCAAGACTACTCGTGATAAATATTTGTACTACACGAAGTAAACAATGCTAACCGCGGTGAAGTTCATTTTCCACGGTAGAGAAATGTTAAACAATTTCAGTCCAATAAGTTCAACAAGCGTTTCACTGGAAATGGCGGACTTAATTTTTACCCAGATAGCAATATTCCTTTCTGGATATTGAAGCTCTATTAAAGTATTACGACTAGTTATTTAACATCTTCAGCAGTAGATCATTTAAAAAAATGTGATGGCAGAACATTTAAATGTGCGATGTTTCCTGAATATTTCATGAACTTTTTTCTGTACTTGAATGTTACATTGTTAATTAGGTCACATATTTTATTTATTCTGTACTTTTGAGAACTTAACAGCACGCGCATTAAAACGCGAACAATAATTTATTATTAGTAACTGTCATTAAGATGGAAATGGACTGAGCATTTATTTTACATGGATGCTTATTAATAATTACATCCTCGACAAGAGTTAAAACAGATTATATTCTTTCTATCATAAACAAATGAACGTGTATTATAGCGAAAACGCTCATTGTGACCTTTATTACAATGTTCAGCTGTAATCCAGCTTTGCTTCCTGCAGTGATAAACAGTGCATTGATGATAAATTAGAGAAACAAACCAACACTAACACAAATGTAGTATTTAAGACTTAACAAAAATCAAACGCTTAAAGCAATTACGTCGAACTGAACAAAATACTAGGATCTTGTAGTGAATGTTTCTGTAAATTTTCAAGCAAAAGTGCGCTGGACTAGTAACCGAGAGGTTCGAATCCCGGTCGCGGCAGGCCATACCCTTTATATGAAGATTTGACAAAATGGTGATTTTCCTCCATATTTGGAGAAGTTGCCGGCTCCTTGTGGAAAGGTAAGTTAGTACTGGTTAGTATACAGTCCAGGAAAACTGGTTAGGTGAACCGGTCGCCGAATATAACTGACAATCTTTTGAAAAACGACGTTAACCCCCACTGACATTGTCTGTTTAAGTACATGTGAAGTACATTACAATGTCAAGTATTGGTACATAACTAACTCTCAGTTTTCTCAAACATTCTCCGAAGTGAAATATATTTCATAAATCCATATCTTATCGGTCTAAAGTGCTGAAATGTTGCAATGAACTCAGTAGAAAGTATAAAACTGCTCTTAAAGACGATTTCGGTAGTTCGTAACGCGCAACATTTCTGCACATAAGGGAGACAATAAAGCTCTTCACGGAAGAAACACTTGCATAGTTTTCGGACAACTAACGTATCCGCGAGCGCGCTAAATACACAACCTATAATGTCACAGCAATTTCGCATGAAGGGTAAATTTGTGGGTGGGTACAAGGTCGCACGGACGTAGAGGCTACAGTTAGCACTGAAATCGCAGCAATTGGGTGCTGATGCCACAAACACATCGCAGAATGGCGAGATTACCCCACCCACTGACTTGGAAGCTCCGAAAGTAAAACCATATCATTGAGATACAATTATCGCTTATCTGCATCATATTTCATTAATGAAGATTATTTAAGTATTTGCGAGGTCTCTGTATGTGAAAGTCATTTTCTTAATTAAACCAGTTCGCATATTTTTGATATTAATCATATTTGTCGACTATTTTTGACAATATAACTGAATTTCAGAGTTGAGACTGAAATTAGCTCGGTAACCTCATGTTTTTATTACTGAAATATGTTTATTAGACATTGTTCTAAGATGTATATCAAAATTAGAAAGTTTTGTTGGAAGAATATCGGAAAAGGGAGAATGAAAGATGAAAAATAATATTTTTTTGTCGAAATTGCAACACATTTTTTCATGCAGTTGAAAATAAAAACATAGTATGACAGAATTAAATTATTCATGGTATAAATTGTGTTAAATTAACACAATATATGCCAAATGAATACTTACATGTAAAAACAGAATGTTTGAGCATGATTTTATCATGATATAACAGTAATAGTATGTGTTTAGCGAAAAGCTCTTTGTACACAGCAAAATCTTAAAAAACAGCTGCACACCTACACAAAGTATGAGCTGTTATCTCGAAAACGAGCTTGGTGACCCCTGTTTTTCTTTCCATTTTTTGGATTTGTTATATTTTTTCTATAAAATATGAAAAAATGATCACTTTTCCTTGAATAAAACAAAATGCAGAAATCGTCTTTAAATCAAACTTCGCTTTAGACGTCATACTTACTTCGAATGGAATTTTCGGAAGAAGAATTTTATAATCAATCTAGTAAAATGAGATAGTATTGATATTATATCACAACTTAGTTCATACTGCTCTTCAATATCAATTAAGCAACTGTGGCAAAACTATATTTACTAAACCGTAATGTAAATGTCCAATTCAATTAATGATAAGTTAACAACTGGAATACATCAAATAAAAACCTCATTGTGTAACATCCACTAGAGACGTGCTGGTCTTGATTATGAGGAATAACGTTTTTTGCAGGTTCACTTTCAATAACTTATAACTCATTGACAATAAGTCACATAAAAACAAAAATATACGAGATAGTATTCCATCGCTTTTAACTATGTTTCAAATAAACCCAATCCCTCTGACGTCTCCACTTCCTACTATTTCAGTTTAACATTTTATAAAAAAGCAGGAATGACATCTAAATCAAGATATGAAGAATGTAATATAGCAATCCCCTCTACTTGATTGATTAAATATATATGAAATACAGTTTCGTTGTTTACTTTAGGTGTGAAACCATCCATCCTGTGTTTTGTCTTCCCATGTTCAATGCACTTCATAAATTCAAATCTTATCTCTCCGAATAAGGGAAGATATTGCATTGAACTTGGCATAAAGATACCAACTGCCTATTAATCATCGTGAAGCTAGTTTCAAACATCAAGTCTTGGCAGCGTGCCTTTATCTACGTCACTTGCTCCAGAATTCGATGGAATTTTTAATGTAACTACATGTTTGTTTGTGCAGTCTTGACGTATGACATGGCGTGTTGGTGTTTCTTTTAAAATGTGTATCAAAACTTTTCGAAGCTTTAAATGTCACTCATCATCTGCTTTTTGTCCCGATTCACTCTTTCATTCTTTACCTTTTGCTTCAAGATTTGGTGTACAAAAACTTATGAATGAAAAGACATTTTCTCTTAAATCTGGTTTCAATACTGATAACTTAGAAATCAATCAAGGACTGTCCATATATACTTAAGAAGTGGCTAATGTTCTTACATGTGAATACAGTACTAAAATTTGTTTCCAATAACGTGCAAACTTCAGCATCGTTTCATTCGGCTATAAAACCAATGAAATTATGATTTAAGAAATATGGAACATTTTAAAAACAAAAAAGGAAAATATGTATATATGTCACAGATTCAAAGCTGCACAATATCATTTTTATCATGAGCCAAACGCATATCTTTAAAGTCAAACAATGAATTATAAATAGTAATCCCGTTTTATCTATCATTGCGGGGTAGTTTTCGTACTAATATATTTTACATTATTGACATGGTTGAAATGACATAGGCTATTTCAACAATAAACTTTTATAAACGGTATACATCTACTTGTACATACCGTTTATATCTGGATTCTAAGACCATTGTTTTCCATGATAGATACCTTATATGATAACCAGTTGAGTAGAATTTTATCATAGTAGTAGTGAGGTCTCGATTGTTTAGTATTTGTACAATAACATGATATTTATCTCTAATTTTCTACACAGTATTGTTGCTTCTTTTATGTGATAGACATACTCAAACCTTGAAGTCATATAATCAAACAAGTTATTCATAGAAACGATTGAATTATTAACACTCCATTGTTTCCAGCCTGTCTGAGCTACTGAATTACATTAGCGAAAATAATCTTAGTGTCAATGCCATTTTACACTATCAACAAAGGCATAATTTGTACTTATCGTGCATAAAATATCTTCTGTTACAAACTTCTCTATAGTGATCGGTTTCAGTAAATTTATCATAATATTTGCTTGTTTTCCTTTGGTGTGTGCTGGAAAACTTGGTTTTCGAGAAAAACCTGATTTATGTAACTTTACGCTCACAATACATCATCAACATGGATTCAAGGAATGAAAATCTAAAATACTTTAACACACGATGACAGAATTTAAAAGCCGATTATGAATTGCTTAGAAAACGAATGACTTTATATCGATCATATTTTCCTTGAGAAATATAAAAAATCGTCAAAGTTATTTGCTTTCCGAGTGTTTACCTAAGAAATAATATTCAGTCTTACATTGCACATTCATGTTGAATTAAAGTACAGTCGAGCTTGTCGTATATGATCTTCCAAGGGAGTCATCAAATTTGGTCATATAAGACAGGCAGTCATATAAGACAAGCCCTGGTGTTACATCAACTTTATGTGGTGTGTATTGTTAATCCATGTTATGTGAGTATTTTAAAGCAATAAAATCAGAAATATTTTTGGTCTTGTCATTCTTTTAATAAATATTGAATTTTTCTTCAAAATATTGTGTTAAGACATAAAAAATACATCAGTTAAAAACATTAAAAAAATAAAATAGAGACATATTGGCAAAACTGCATCAGTATTTACAATACATGTAACATAAATTGTAAATTGGTAAAAAATGTCATCAATTTAATTAATGAGATAAAACTGTAAAAACAATTTAAAATTAAAATGATAATGATAATGTACTAGCTGTTAATCACAAGTCGCATTGCGACAAACTGGGGAGCGTCTCCCGATACCTGATACCTGCTAAACAAACACAGGGACTGTCTCAAGGTCGTTTAACACAGCCAAATTATCGGTTTAAGAGACGCTAATTGTGGTCGTTTGTCAGGTAAGACGGAGCGTCGTTATATACAGACCGAATATATAGCAAAATCTCCCGGGAGGAAATTTTTAGGTCGGATAACACAGCTAGTCGTTGAATACAGCTGGTCGTTACGACAAGTTCGACTGTATATTATTTATTCATAATAATGCTAACAATATTCCTGAAAATTTAGCCATGGTGTTCGTCATGAATCATAATAATATATTGGCTTTATTTTCAAGCTTTCTACAGTTTCTTATGACTAGGTGTGTAACACTGTTACTTGGTATCTATACTGATTAGTTATTTCATGCGGAGCAAAAGAATTATTATGCTATGAAAAACACCAGTCCTATTAATCGCACCTATTTGTCGGTTTTAGAACTCGTGACGTACATTACTTTTTCCGGTCTCACTCATAGTTTTTTCAAACTTTCTCCGATGTCAAATATATATCATAAATCCATATCTTCTCGGTCTTAACTGCTGGAACGTTACACTAAACTCCATTAAACTGCTCTAAAACCATCGTTAACTTCGCTATAGATGCCATATTTACTTCAATTGTATTTTTATGGCGAAAGAAGAATCTTATAATCTTTCAAATAACATGAACTTGTATTAATTGCCATCCTGTCATGATACAATCTCCTACCATTATTGATACTGAATTTATAGTTAGGAGATGACATTATTATGTCAACGCTTTTAAGTTGTAAATGTACGTGACTGTATAAAGCATCATGACTTTTTTCATCTTGTATGGAACTAAATGCATGATTATCAATCAGCAACTGTGACACGTATCACCATTACTAAACTGATATGTTCAATTTAATCAATGATTAGATAAGTAAACAACTGGGACAAAAGGCTTATTGTGTCCGATGCACACAACCACTGGACACTAGTGGTCTTGATAATGCGATAAATAATAATATTTTTGCATGTTTTCATGAATACTGCCATACTCATCAAGCACATTTTACATTGAATTAATAATGGCATGGACAGAAAAAGAAAACAGATAGACGACGGAATGTACAGATATGTACATGATTTCACTATTCGGTTTAGAATTATTTAGTCAAAATAACTTTTTACAAACAACATCTGTTAACTATTTTTATCTAATCCAAGTTATCTATAAACCATTCTAAAGATCAATCATCCCGACAACTACAAAAGCACACTTGTTTCATCCAGTAATCTTGAGGTAAAATTATTTTCTCTAATTTAGTGCAGCCCTTTATGAACTCATACACTCATTCAAAATGTGTTTTCGAGTTATAGCGAGTGTAAATTCAATCGTTATTTGTGCAATCCATTAATTAATTTATGTTCTCAGACAATTTTATGCTTTCCATTAAACAGTTTCTGTGTTGGGAGTTGATATTCAGTCGTAATAGTGGAAATCTCACGTGATGTTTTAATTCTACAAGACGGTTTTATGAACACATTACAAAGATTAACGAATCTCGTCATTAGTACTAATTTGTTAAAAAGATCCAAAGAAGAAAATTAAAAGGCGGAATGTTTGTTGCTACACTATTCTGTCAAAAAGACGTCTTCCATTTCGGATTTTTAAACTCAAAACCGTGACAGATTCAATTTCAAAATAGTTACCATACACGTGTATATGATATTTTGAAATATAATTTCTACTATGAAATTAGACAAAACTTTATTTAATCCTATTTGATTTTTTTAGATTTGTTTTTTAAGAGAGATGTACAGTGCAACCTCTCCAAAGCACCACCCTTTGGGAGAAGCAAACATATGTTGTAGTTGAGATGTTGTTGCTCTAGAGAGGTTAAATAAATTGTTAAATCGTACAGTGGGAAAATCATGCTGTTGTTGAAGGGAAGTTGTTGCTCAAGAGAAGGCCGCTCTAGAGAGGTTGCACTGTGTTAATACCAAGAACCATTCATGTTTATTCAAATTGCATATCACACAACTCCACTTTTTGATTCATTAAATGAGAATCGAAGACAAAACTCGCATGGAACTGGAAATATTTTACAATGCAATCAAATACTTTTGCTGTAGTATTTTAGTTTATTGTAATTTGCATTCAACATGATACAAAAGTCGTTATCTTGAGACAGTAACAAATTCAATTCGCAGGATAAACATTGCGGCTTTTATGTGCGATGTTTTGTAAGCGCAACGAAAGCCAGAAAGAATTTTAGATTTAAAGTCAAACAAGCGCTCATTCTTTTATTCTAAAAATACAAACTCAAAGACTTGCACAAAACGAACACGCATAAAAAAATAACCCATAAGACCAATTTATACGGCTCCTGATCCTCCTTACTTCCTCAACGCAACATGGTGCATAAACAATCGATACGGCTCCTACCAACTTTCACATCGTGATATAGCACACAAACCAATCACCACGGCGTATTCCAGCTTTCACATCATGGCATAAACCAATCCTCACGGCTTATTCCAGTTTTCACATCATGACATAGTGCATAAACCAATCCTCACGGCTTATTCCAGCTTTCACATCATGACATAGTGCATAAACCAATCCTCACGGCTTATTCCAGTTTCACATCACGGGCTTATTCCACTTTCACATCATGACATAGTGCATAAACCAATCCTCACGGCTTATTCCAGTTTCACATCACGACATTTGAGCTAAGCCGGCGGGCTCGGCACGAAATGAATTCGTCTTTTCCGCGCACAGTTTCAAATCTCAAAGCAATATTTAAATAATACGTACATTTGGATATTCCTGTTCCGCATGTAATAAATGCTGGAGTGTTTATGTGAAAATCATAATATCAGATGAATTACCGTCAGGCGTAACACAGTCATTTGATAGGTCTAAATATAAACTTCTAAAAGGTGTCGAAGCATCTGAATTACAACTAATTCTTTACACCAAACTTGTTGTTCTTAGTCCTGTATGACAAATTGAATTGCATATAATATTAAGACTTTATGACTATCTTTCACACCATCATTATTACATTCTCATATTCCTCTATTAATGTAGAAACATTTTTCTTTAACTCATTTGTCTGGTCATTTTGTAATAAATATTTTACTGAAAATAGACACCCATAATTGATAAAATGGTGATTGTTTTTCCCTTTTGGAAGTTGGATAGGGTTTTAACATATTGGACTGTTCGTTTGGGAAAAATACAGACTAAAGTAGTTAATTTCTACTAAAGCATCACAGTTCCATAAAAACGTCAGGTTATGTTGACTCAGAATTATAGAAAAACATGACTGTTTGGTAACGTTGTTTAATGAAGAAAATATTCCATTGAAGCTTAATCATAAAAGTGTAAGTAAAAACATCATTTACAAATTAATACCATTACCATTGTATGTTAGTACATTAAAGTATAGCAGTGATGTACATTTGATTTTGATAGAAATAGACTAAACTTGTCTACAGTCTATATGTACAATCAGGACTTTGACAGTACTTTTGAAAGGGTTTGATTGTGAAATAGATGATTTGATAACAACCGAATATAATCAACTGATCAATGAATATTTACGGACAAAATAAATGCGTCTCATTGCATAGATAATTTGGTGGCAGAACATGGAAGTGCTGATAGTAGTAATCCAGGGTGATCTTTGACACATTCCTCGGACGGTATGAAGGTATTAATTTTGCTCCAATGCTTTTCACACAGCCGGAAACATATTTCTCAAATTTGTTGATTCTATAACTAACTCCATTCACTTTCATATTCAAACAAGACATCACTTCTAATATGATATTATTTTATAAACTTAATAGACATTATTGCGGAAAAACTGTTTCAATAACCTAGACAGTACGGTATAACTTGATCTAGAATTCTAACATGTCTGTTATGCGTCATGCTTTTGTTTTATTCACGACTCTCATGAGAATTTAAACGTGTCATGTATACCATATCTTTATGGGAAGAAAGTGTCGGAACACGTTTATTTATGGTATATCGCGATTTCATGTCTGGATGAAGCAGAGTTAAGAAATTATTTAATTGAAGAGAAATATAGGTTTTGAAAAGAGCCAGAAAACATATCTTCCATAATTTTTGAATCTCCAGGTATTATTTTGAGCTAACATAACATTGTTGGCAAGACTGATTAATACTATTTCACATTCGGTAAGTTCGACTTTGTTGAAAATCCAACGTTTAACGTCCAAACCCCTTAGCAATGAGGGCATCAAAATGCCCAATTTTACATACAATAAAATGACATAATAATTACTGGTGTGCTGAATAAATGTGGAAACGACGATTCCTGTGCACCTTTCGTTAACAATTGTGAGATTACACTTCATCCTTTGAATATTTGACACTATAATGTTTTATCAATATACGCATTTAGTTGAAACTTGATAGCGCAGCTAATTAAAATCTGTACTCTAGCATTTGTAGACAAACAAGTACTTCTCGTGAAATGACGTAAAATTGTCTGGCCAATAAATTATAATTTGCCTTGCTGTGATTTACAAGGAACATTGCATTTTCTCAGAAAACTTCTGTATTCAATAAAATCAGTGGAATTGATGTAATATTGAAATTGGTAACGATTTGTAGCCATAAAATGTCTAATATCATAACAGACACAGCTTACGAGTGTTTTATTTCTCTTGAGGGGTGTATGAATATTCACTTTATTAAGGTTTCCTGTGCATACAATGGAACAATTATACGGTGAACAATCCTGGGAACTTTGCCAACTGGAGATAAAATATGAGAAAAGAAAACACTATGCGATCAGCCATTTTATTGATCCCTTGTAAATATTATTTCATACATTCAGTTTCAGTTTGTAAAAAATCGGGAATAAAAAATGGAATGGGGAATACGATATACCGAAAAATGCAAATTATACAGTTGTGTATATGTTTTAGAAATAACAACAATCAGTTGTTTCGCTTCATAAATATATGTACGGTAAAATCTCTATGCTAATATCACTTTAAGGACCATAAAATTCGGTCTTAATACCGATCTATCCTTATTATAATTTGGTTACATTATATGGTCATTGTTTTTACTCCAGATAGGCAGCATATATGCATTTACCAACTTGCTATGTTTCAACAATACATGATAAACATTATGCTATTTTAATATCCATATGTTTGATTTGCTATCGATATTAGTTAATTCCATTTTGCAGCATTTCCGAATCACAACCAAGCGTAACGTACCCATTTTCCTGGGATTGCAAACGACGAATTCTATTGTGATTATCTGCCCATGAATTACTTATAAATTGGCTCTCATTCAATTACGTTCAATTGAGGACAATTCTGTATTATACCATGATACTACCAAAGGAATTTCAATAGATTGAAATATTTCAACTGTTGTGTAGTCAATATATTAATAACCATGATCACTTGTGTATTGTAGTTCACACGAGGACTTTCACACGTTCACCTGAAATATTATGCTTTCCCTTCCGTTTGCTGCACATGCTGTAAATAGACCAATTTAGTGCGTCTGACAACGAAACGGCACACAGTGAGCTATTAATACTCATTCGGACCAAATGGAAATAATATTTTTAGTTCATTATTTTCCCTTTTCAGGATTATGAAGATGTAAATGTGTCTGAAATATTTTATTATCATCTCCGGCGGTACAGTACACGCACTATATGCTATACGGTGCTGATACTATCACGTTATGATTCCTTGAAAATAGAAAGAGATATTTCTGGCATTAGAATTGCTTTAGATTATAAATCAAACTATAGCAAAAAGAAAACGCCATTCCAACACTCCGGAAATGAATTCGTTCGCCTCGGGATATTTTTTATAAGAGAAAATAATATTGCCTTGAAACAAGGGCAAATCACATCTCCAAAGACGAAATACAGATCGTTCTCTGCAATTGAAATAATTTTGCTCCGTCATTAGAACGTATTTCCGTAAATCGTAATATTGTTCATTTGATATAGAATCAACAGAAATAATTTCATATATAACTGATCACAAGGAAATGTCAGTGTTTTGATGTATGTGTTACAAATTTCTGTCTGAATGCTAAGTGTTTACAAAGTCATCAAATTACCAAGTAAATAAATGGTCAGATTAATATATTATATACTACTCAAGGATCACTTTTTAAAGTTAATGTAATTTGAAGTTTTTACGATGATTACACACAAAGAGGCTTGTATTTTCTTATTTTAGTGTGTGTATTCTACATAAACAATAACCTGTCTTACCGGTTCTGTTTATACTGGCTAGCCAATTTGCACGGGAAACGCAATACCCATGAAAATGTGGGGCGCACCTTGACATGTACTTTGTGTAAATGCCTCAGATCTACAACTGTAGTCCAATCATTCATCTTGAAAGTTGTTTGAAATGACGGGTAATTATCGTGTAAGACAACGTCTTAGCGTGTAAGAAATGAACAGAGGGGTTTGGATGCTGGAAGCAGAGGCGTCACAACGTCACGTTGTAGCGTGGATGTGAAACCGCTTTCAAATACATGGTGATGTTATCTACAGACACGGGGGAGGTCGTCAGAGGGCGACTACGCAGACAGAAGAACATTTTATAGTGATGCAAGCCCGACGTCATCGTTTCATGAACGCCACGACCCTCCAGATGACTTCCAGAATGCAACGTGGGTTCGGGTTTTAACTATTCGAAACAGACTGCGTCGTGCTGGCATGAGGGCTAGACGACCTGCGATTCGTATTCCATTGATGCACAATCCCATCCAGACACGTCTCCAATTGGCCCAGGGTCACGTAACGTGGATTTTGAACGACTGGACATTGTTACTTTTAACAGATTAGTCCAGATTCTGTGTTGACTTCACACATAGGCTTGCCCGTGTGTGGAGAACAACCAATGAGCGTTTTGCACCGGTATGCATCGCAAACCATGATCGTTATGGCGAGGGTTCAGTAATGGTTTGGGCAGGGGTGAGCATGCAGGGAAAGACCGATCTGCATATCATTGAAAACGGCACTCAGCTCAGAGATACGTCAGAGAGGTCTTGGATGTATACATTCGTTCATGGGCAACAATGCCAGACCTTACAAAGCCAGAGTGACCAATGCGTACCTCCAAGCAGAAACAATCGTCAGGATGGACTGGCCTGCGAGGCCTCCAGACCTCAACCCCATAGAACATGACTGGGACTTGCTTCAGGTTGCAATATCTGCACGCCCTGTTAAGCCTACCACCATCCAGGAGCTACGACAAGCCCTCATTGAGGAGTGGGCTCGAATACCACAAGGCAGCATCCGCAGGCTTATCATTAGCATGAGAAGACGATGCCAGGCAGTAATCAACGCCAATGGGCACCACACACGATATTGAAAAGATCCTTTCACTTTTGGCTAGCTTTTAAAATCGTTTCACTTCTGACACGAATGCATCAAAACCTTAAAAAGTCACCCCTATCTAGATCCAGCCAGTGTCACGCTTCAGTGATACATCAATACTTAAATAAACACACATTAGAATGTCAAAAGTTGCAAAATAACAATTAAAAATAGATAAAAAATAATACCCTATGAAATATATACCATCTAAGGAGTGATCCCAATCAAAGTTTGACTTGTACATGTATATATTCATATACCCTTTTTATCGCTTTCAAAACATGCTAGCAGACATTGATGACAGCAGTCAATTAATCGAAAGACTGAGTACAAAGTCCCAAAAGTCTGTATTCATTAAAAGATGCGGGAAGCGTTCGTAAATTAGTTACTACAGCACTATTCAATAAATGGAACTAAAGTTCGTCGTCTTGGCCGACTTCTTGTCTGTTAAAGTACCATTTATCTGATCGACATTCCAGCCGAATATTGTTTTCATGCCTTCGAAACAATACTATCGATGTTTATGTTTGATTGTTTTGTTATGTCAGCTGCAATTGATCTTTTTAGAAATTATGTAACTGTCTGATACATCAATTCTAGTTTATTGTTTCTTGAGGAAACAAGTCATGTATAACCGTCCCCTGGCAAATGTAAGTGACTAACATTTTTTCAGCACACATTGACAGGAACTAGTTAGTGTGTCAACTAATTACTATCACTGTTTACACACATCCGCCCTGAGTTCAGTTACACTCATCTTCGCTGCTAATACATTTTGGTAAATCTGTTTTCATCACAAGGAACAAATGTGTGGGCGAAAAGTCAGAAACTAGTTTCATTCAGGTTTGGACAATAAAACATACACGCATGGGTACACATGCTGCTCGTATGTGAATTTTTTTGCCATTGTTCAGTTGCTTTAGGTCGATTGTGTATCGCGAAATGCGCAATAGGCAATCGGACTTGATTCTCACATGTTACTCAAATAGACACAATATGTAAATCAGCTTATTATCGCAATGAGAAAAAAGTAATTAGTTTTTGGTATCGCATGAGGAGTGAGTAAGTTAATTGATCATACATAACGATCATCAACAGTGTCATTTTAAAAATAAACAAAGACAAAAAGATCATTGATATGCTATCAGCTACTGAGTTGTACGAGTTCTTGAAACAATTAATTTAAACATTGATGAAATGTTGGAAATGGAAGAATGATATTTAGGCACGATAAACATGAACTTAGTACCAAAAGATTTCGATATAATAACACACACTGGACCTCACATGCATGCAACATACAAACTCAATTGTTTCGTTCCTAATAACAGAAACACATTAGCAGTGGGAGGCAGGCTATTAAATAACCATTCTAGTGTACATTTAGAGTTCGAGCAACTGTCAAAGAGAGAATGCAATTATGAACGTAACACTGTTGGTGTAAAATGTTGTCATACCTAGTGGGTGAATCAATAATTGGTTTTGTAGTGGTAGATATATATCCATGTTGTTGATGCTGTTTCGAGTTTGTTTCGCGGTGAGGAAGATTTTGTATGAACGACTTTTACAGAATTGTAGTATTGTTTCAAAAGCACAATCTAACAATCTATCCATGTCCAATGTTTTCAGTGTGTCGCATATATATCATGGAACTGTGTATGCGTCTCGAAAGCTTATCATTGCTTTTTCCATGAGGTTTAGTTGTATATATATCCCGTTTAACAATTTGTCAAAAATAAACATCCAATGAAAAGTCGATATTTCATTGATCACGCGGGAATTCCCTATATAACACATGTTATGGGTCGGCGATTGTTTCTGAAGTCGACAGTCATAACAGTCGATTTCCTGTGTATATTCCATGCCATAAAACTTGCTCACACTATGTGACACATTACGTAAATATATGTAATTGTTAATTGAAAATTATTCATGATATTGATCGTAAAAATGCAGCCAATAGAGACTAAGTGATTGTTTTACGTCCGTGGCGAAAAGTCGTCTATAATTTTAATAGATGCGTAATTTACGAATTTTTTTAATTATGGCATATATTTTTGAAAGTGATGAGATCAGTCTGATTTTTCTAGCTTTGAATCTGATGATTTACTGTCCTATGTTGAGACTACTTTGCTCTGTGAAGAATCCTCAGATGATGATAATGATGATATTCCTAATGATAAATGGACAGAACATTTCACTAGGCCAACGGTGTGTTTCTTTAAAGTAATTAATAATCATGTTTATTCAATAATTTGACATTTTATTGTTGTACTTAAATTAATATACATGTATAGTAGAATATGTATAGAGAAATTAAAGACGATTTCTGCATTTTGTTTTATTCAAGGAAAGGTGATCATGTTTTCATATTTTATAGAAAAAAGTATAACAAATCTTAATTTAACACAATTTATACCATAAATGATTTAATTCTGTCATACTATGTTTTTATTTTCAACTGCATGCATGAAAAAATGGGTTGCAATTTCGACAAAAAATATTATTTTTCATCTTTTATTCCCCCTTTTCCGATATTCTTCCAACAAAACTTTCTAATTTTGATGTATATGTTAGAAAAATGTCTAATAAACATATTTCTGTAATAAAGACATGAGGTTACCGAGCTAATTTCAGTCTCAACTCTGAAATTCAGTTATATTGTCAAAAGTAGTCGACAAATATGATTAACATCAAAAATATGCATATCAAGTTTGTAAAGATTTTGCCTATTTTCCAATAAAACTTTCTAATTTAGATATATATCGTAGAACAATGTCTAATAAACACATTTCAGAAATAAAAAAATGGGGTTACTGACCTAATTTTACCTCCAATTTCTAAATTCTGTTGCATTGTCAACAAATATTTGCCAATTTCAGTTAAATTTTGTAATGTGCATATGAAGTTAATGAAGTGTAGTTTTCTGTTTATCATCCAATAAAACTTTTTAGTTTTGATATATATCTTAGAACGATTTTGTACCACATATTTCACTTTAAAAAAACATTTGAGTCTTTGAGGTAATATCAGCTTTATTATCAACAAATATTTGCAATAAATGATGAACCTCCATTACAGTCATATGAAGTAATTCAATTGAACTGTACATGTAGTGTTTCACATAAATTAGTCACTATTAAAAAATAGTGCGCACATTACTGGTTGCGTATTTAGCGCGCTCGCGGTTACGTTAGTTGTCCGAAAAGTATGCAAGTGTTTCTTCCGTGAAGAGCTTTATTGTCTCCCTTATGTGCAGAAATGTTGCGCGTTACGAACTATCGAAATCGTCTTTAACTCGGATATTGTCTTCCTAAAAGTAATGCCAGGAATTTCAATTAATAAATAAAATAAATAAATAAGAATATTCATTGTTTTTCCTGTCATTGATGTGAAAATATCAGGAAAAAATGCTTTATTAAAAATATAACAGTAGTCTGTGCATTCATAGGAGAAACTTAAGTTTGTTGTTACTGTTATTTGTTGATGATATAATTCATTATTGTGATTTCTTATTTTTGTCATTTTTATTTTTCAGATTGAAGAATTTGTTGAGAGGTCCGGCCATGGTGAGATATACCAACGGGTATGCAACTTGGAGGCTGACCAGAGAACGCCCAGATCCTCACTGGACCTGAGGTCCTGGAGTCTGAGATGCGCGTCTTCTTAGGCATTAATATGTTAATGGGGGTGAACAAGCTACTACAGCTTGATATGTCTACAGACCCACTAATTGGAAACAGCGGAATTCAGAACACCATGACCAGCAACATATTCTCCAAGATCAGCCAGTATTTTTATGTTAGTGATCGTGCGCAGGAACCTGAATGTGGACTAAACGGATATGATAAGTTGTTTAAAGTTCGTGAAGTGATGGACATGTTGTGTCGGACATTTATAACGACATATACTCTTTCTAGGGAAGCTTCAATTTGTGAGGCTATGATCCGATTACTGGGCGCTTATCTCTCCGCCAGTACATGCCTGCTTAGCCCATCAAACGTGAAATGAAAGTGTGAATTTTTGTGATGCAAAAGTTTGCATTTTTATCCAGGTTTGAAGTTTACTTCGGAAGAGAGAGCAATCAAAGAGAGAATGGGCTTGGATTAAATGTAGTGTCTAGGATAACTGATCATATTCAAAATAGTAACAGGTGGTTATTTTTCGATGACTGCTTTACTAGATAACCTCTCTTGCAAAGTTTGTTACAAAATGGATCACATGTTTGTGGTACAGTGAGAATCATCCAACTGGATTCCAAACTGCATTGAAGAAACCTAGTGAATGGACGTCGTGACATGAAAGTTATGCAGTTGGGAAGAACCGATGTTACTGCTAGTGTATGGAAAGACAAGAGACTAGTGAACTTTGTCAACTCTAAGTGACCCGTCATATGTTCGAGATGCCAGACACCGTGTTAAGGACAATGTTGTGAATGTACGTCAGTCTCATTGTGTATGGTCAGACAACACGTTTATGGGTGGTGTTGATTGACATGACCAGTTACGAATGAATGGCCGGAATGGGAAGAAGTGGTGGCGGTACCTCTTTTGGTTCATGTTTAATTATACTGTCGTTAACAGTTTCATAATTTATAAGGAAGCTACACAGAGAGTTTCGAGCAAAAAGAGGTACTGTCATATCGACTTCAGGTTGGAACTTGTGCGACAACTGATTGGAAGATATTCTAAGAGAGAGACCTTTACGGGATACTTTTATACAGATGTCTATGAATTAGGAAATTATTGGGGCTCATGTGAACATTAGTCTGCCATGTCGGCGAACAACTTGCAAGTTACGCCAGCGTATCCACTACAAAAGGAAGGAAACTGTGTATGGATGCGATGTGTGTAATGTTTGTACAAGTATTGTTGTCATCAAATGTATCACTCACATGATCTGTAGAATGCATGCATCAGTGTGACTACAGGTTAGAATCCTGGAAAATTCTGACTGTATCCATCCTTGTAGGTACTGGTTAGATCCCAGGAAAATTGCAAGTGTATATATCTGTGTATAAATACCGGTTAGATCCCATGAAAACTGTAAGTGTATGCATCTGTGTGTAAGTACTGGTTAGATCTCAGGAAAATTCAAGTGTCTGTGTATAAGTACTGGTTAGATCCCAGGAACTTTATATCAGTCACTTTATACCACCATTGTTCGCATAGCAAGTTCGGATTGTAATAAGTACTGGTTAAAAATCCAGGAAGGCCTGGTGTTCATTCATTTATTCAGTCGGATGAGGAAGTACCTCAGTGTTAATGTTATTCATTTATCCAGTCGGATGAGGAGATACGCCAGTATTATTTATTTAATTTAATTAATCTATCATTTTCTTTCCAAAAATCATAGTTGATTGTTCTGAAAATTATTTTGAAAACACTGGGTTTCAAAGAATAGAATATTTCAACATAAGGAATATTGGAACTTCACATTCATCGAAAATAAGTGACAATTCATAGACTGTTACTTTGTAATCTGTTCACTTTTTTATATAATTATTTAATATTAATGAAATTAATATTGAATGACATTTGTTATATCTTCTGTGCGTTTGTTGAATTGCTTTTTATTTGCTATATTCTTAATATCAACTGGAAATAATATTAACTATCACTAAAAATCATATTTTGTCCTGTTTATTTCTCCATAAAATCACTTTGGATTTAAATACAGACAAAAGAATGGTACCATGAGAAAGGAAATTTAATTCTCTACAAACTTTACATTCACCATAAATTTGATTAAACCATGATTTGTTATAGTAATTCGTTCGTGGAGTGATGGACATGTTGTGTCGGTTATTTATAACGACATATACTCTTTCTATGGAAGCTTCAATTTGTGAGGCTATGATCCGATATACTGGGCGCTTATCTCTCCGACAGTACATGCCTGCTTAGCCCATCAAACGTGAAATGAAAGTGTGAATATTGTGTTATGCAAAATCTGCATTTTTATCCAGGTTGGAAGTTTACTTAGGAAGAGAGAACAATCAAACAGAGAATGGGTTTGGATTTAATGTAGTGTCTAGGATAACTGATCATATTCACAATAGTAACAGGTGGTAATTTTTCGATGACTGCTTTACTGGATAACCTGTCTCGCAAAGTTTGTTACAAAATGGATTATATGTTTGTGGTACAGTGAGAATCATCCGACTAGGATTCCAAACTGCATTGAAGAAACCTAGTGAATGAACGTGAGGACATGAAAGTTATGCAGTTGGGAAGAACCAATGTTACTGCTAGTGTATGGAAAGACAAGAGACTAGTGCACTTTGTCAACTCTAAGTGAACCGTCATATGTACAAGATGCCAGACACCCTGTTAAGGACAATGTTGTGAATGTACGTCAGCCTCATTATGTATGGTCAGACAACAAGTTTATGGGTGGTGTTGATTTACATGACCAGTTACGAATGAATGGCCGGAATGGGAAGCAGTGGTGGCGGTACCTCTTTTGGTTCATGTTCGATTGTACTATCGTTAACAGTTTCACAATTTATAAGGAAGCTACACCGAGGATTACGAGCAAAAAGAGGTACTGTCATATCGACTTCAGGTTGGAACTTGTGCGACAACTGATTGGAAGATATTCTAAGAGAGAGACCTTTACGGGATACTTTTATACAGATGTCTATGAATTAGGAAATTATTGGGGCTCATGTGAACATTAGTCTGCCATGTCGGCGAACAACTTGCAAGTTACACTAGCGTAGCTACAACAAAAGGAAGGAAACTGTGTATGGATGCGATGTGTGTAATGTTTGTACAAGTATGGTTGTCATCAAATGTATCACTCACAGGATCTGTAGAATGCATGCATCAGTGTGACTACAGGTTAGAATCCTGGAAAATTCTGACTGCATCCATCCTTGTAGGTACTGGTTAGTTCCCAGGAAAATTGCAAGTGTATATATTTGTGTATAAATACTGGTTAGATCCCAGGAAAACTGTAAGTGTATGCATCTGTGTGTAAGTACTGGTTAGATCCCAGGAAAACTGTAAGTGTCTGTGTATAAGTACTGGTTAGATCCCAGGAAAACTGTAAGTGTCTGTGTATAAGTACTGGTTAGATCCCAAAAACATTATATCAGTCACTTTATACCACCATTGTTTGCATAACAAGTTCGGATTGTAATAAGTACTGGTTAGAAATCCAGGAACACCTGATGTTCATTCATTTATTCAGTCGGATGAGGAAATACGTCAGTGTTATTGTTATTCATTTATTCAGTCGGATGAGGAGATACGCTAGTATTATTTAATTAATTTAATTAATCTATCATATTCATTCTAAAAATCATAGTTAACTGATCTGAAAATTATTTTGGAAACACTGGGTTTCAAAGAATAGAATATTTCAACGTAAGGAACATTAGAACTTCACATTCATAAAAAATAAGTGACAATTCATAGACTGTTACTTTGTAATCTGTTTTACTTTTTATATAATTATTTAATATTAATGAAATTATTATTGAATGACATTTGTTATATCTTCTGTGCGTTTGTTGAATTGCTTTTTATTTGTTAAAGTCTTAATATCAACTGGAAATAACATTAACTATCACTAAAAATCATATTTTGTCCTGTTTATTTCTCCATAAAATCACTTTGGATTTAAATACAGACAAAAGAATGGTACCATGAGAAAGGAAATTTAATTCTCTACAAACTTTACATTCACCATAAATTGATTAAACCATGATTTGTTATAGTAATTCAGCTTAAACACAATAGGTATCAGATTTACATATTTTCCTATACTGTGTTAACGCCAGTGTTTGCGTATTCGCCTAGGTTTCTATAGTTTGTTAACTGTGGTAAACTTGATAGCAATGTATATTTTCTACCTTGCACACTTGTAATTTCGTTACAATCATTATGTAAATAATTAGTATCTTCAGACACATTTACTTCTTTCCATATACCATTAGGTGAACTAAGAACAATAGTGATTTTAGATATTTATTTCGATAGAGGATGAATTCCACTAAGTTTGGAAGTTAAGAAACATCTCTCGAAAATCGATGTCGAAATGGAATGCCAAATGCATTGTGTTTGTGTTTAATGCGGAATACAAGTTGATGTACAACAAAACCATTCCAATAAACATTCCACTCACGACATTCTGCGATTTCCAGTTTTATTCGTAGGAATAGCCGTTATGAGCCACACATCTATTCAGTTGCATGTATTGTTGTTATCTAACGTTACTTTTGGTTAGCAGTTCTGAAGTTATGTACAGCGGTAAGTTGAAATAACCACTGCGAAGGATCATGTACACGTTTCTGAAGTAAATAAAAAAGAACCTCGAATTTTAGCCAATTATTTACAATTGTAAGCGGTTTATAGCTTGCGTACTATAATTATATCATTAAATTCATATAAAGAAATTTAAGGGTTGTGATGTTATGTGCAGTGATAGGTTGGCGTTTTAGATGTGCTCTGTTTAAAACCAGTTAGCTCAGAAAAAATATAACATTCTGCATACACATTGGAATATTTTTTGTTTCCAAATACATTTTATGAAGTTTTATTTCTTGGGTCTGTCTGACGAAAGATGACAGTGAGATTTGCTTAAATGTAGGTAAATTGTAATACATGTACTGTGTCTCACATAAAATTTTGTTTGTAATACACTTAATAAAATTTGAGTTTAAAATGTAAACATAAATAATTAATTATATAAAATGAACACATTAAAATAAAATACATGTTTTGTAAATACATACTGGATCAAATGTACAGAGGTAGAGATAGCTAAACAATAATTTAGAATTAATTTTCCCAAAACTCGTTCCGTATGGTTTGGTATTGGAATCGCCATCATTTGGGAAATCATAGCATCGGTTTTATATTAATGAATTGTCCTTCTACATAATTGCTTCAGGGGTAATAACAACAACAGTGTAATTTGTTTAATTCATGCGACATTGTGTTAATCTTGTGAAAACAATTATTACTACCATTCTACCGAGTTCTATAGACTGTGTCACAGCCGGATATTCTCGCCATTTAATTTCAAATCAGTTTTTTCCAAAACGTGAAAAACATCCTATAATCATGGACAAAAAGTGAAATCTATTTCAAGCCGTTTGCAGTAGATTTCATCTTTCTCCACAGACACCTAAATTCGTAACCTAACTGATAGGAATGATCAAAGTGTAAACCCGAATATATCTTAACTACCGAAAACATAAAGCGTGTTAATGGATCGTCGATGTTTAGCTAATCTAAAATAGTCTAAAATCATGTTCCATCTTCATATACATATATATTCCATGTACATAACCTGTACAGCAGAGAACCAAGATGTTACCTACAAGTACATGAGAAGATAAACAATTGGTTAAAACTATACTGAACCAAAAAAGAAACTTTCGCGAGACTTTATTGGGACTGTTTCCACATAGGTGTATATTAATAGTTTTTGTCCGTATTTGTTATTGCGCAATAATGCAAAATCAATTTATCAAAGTACATTTACAGTCTGGAAATTATCCATTTCATAGGATTGTTCAATCCCATTTAAGGCAGGTGAGTATTAATTTTTTTCGAGGCATCAAAATTTTGCCTAAATCGTATCGATATAAAGTTGTATAGGTAGTTTTATGACTGTAGTCGTCTACTGCAATAATTTGCATTGAAAAAAAAGTTAACACATGTAATCAAGGTATGTCCATAACGTTAGTGCACGTGGAAATGAAGTCTTTGTCAAAACACATGATATCGTTCGACATGAGGTGATTATCTGACCGGTTTCCCAAACTAGGACGTCAGTGCTAACTACTACATATACACATCTTTCTACATTTTGTGTTTAACCTTATAAGTTTAAGACCTACTTCGCAAATGTTTCATTTTTGGTCCAGTATATATTACAACGCATAATCATCAGTGAATCATATCTGATACCAAACACAACCGAAAGTAAAAACATTAAATTTGAAACATCCTTTTATATTGTGTTTTGTAATTAGTTGGTATTGCTCGCATTAGATATTAAAACTAAACAAATTAGTAAAACAAAAGATACAAAAACGGAAAATTAATATATCTAGGGTTTTTTTTAAACTTAAAATTAAAGGAATATTCACAAATTCAAAAATGAAAATTAAATTACTTATAAAGTAACGCATTTCTGGAAGAAAGTGTAATTGAGTTAGAGCGAGATTAAGACATCTTTATTTGTATGCTACTCTTTTCATTCCATTCGTGCTGGATACTTTAAGACAAATCCCCGCGATGTAAATAAAAAAATGATAATTTGGTCTAGAAGCTGATAATAATGTGAGAGCTAGCTACTTACATTCTCTTTTTTTTACAAAATGCTGAATTTAAGAAATATGCAGATTTACAATGTTACCATACATGACGAAATCCTGCTGTAAACAGTAAAACGAATAGAATAAATCACCAGACCGATTGAAAGAAAAAGACACGTGCTTGTTAAACACCATGAAGATGTCAACAAACAATGAAATAAAACCCTGAATATTTATTGCTTTCGTAATTCTTTTAGTTTAGACATTCTGGAAACATGAATAGACTCATAATGCCAGAGAATGTTAGGAAACACAGTACTAACGCTTCATGTGTACATTTGTTTAATAGAATTTAACGTAGCACCAACAGTCAGGGTCATTTGGCGACTTTCAAGTTTGGAGGGAGAAACCACCGACCTTCCGTAAGCTAGCTAGACAACATCCTCATGCAAAATTTGTTTGGTCTCGGCTGGGAATCGAACTCACAGCGGTGAGAGACTAGTACAAGCCAGAGACCATAACCACTAGACCACGTAGGCTCCTGTTCATTTACTACTATATACTGTAAACAAAAAAAAAGCGAACTAGGGACATAAAACACTGTCGGCTTAACTACAATGTCTTTGAAATAATAAATTGAGACATGACTTTATTTATGATAATTTATTATAATAGGAAATGTGTCATTAATTCTGTCATACAATTAGAAGATACTTTGTGATTGAAGTCAGAATTAAGACAAGCCTCTTTACTGTATTACAAAACTCTGTTTGCCGTAATGCGACTAATATTCCGAAAAAATATTATTGAAATGTGGAATGGCTTCCCTAAATTGACATTTTATTTGTTTGAATAAATTCACGAGTGCTTTGTGGAATTTCATGTATGTTTTATGTGTCTTTCGCTTGATGTACAAGAAGCCTATCACAATATTTGTAATCTCAGAAGGTCTCCATAGCAAATAAATTCACAGGAATCGATCAACAATGTTGTAATAGTGAAGTTGGTAATAGATGTGTTTTATTTCTATTTTGGGAATGTGTGAATATTCACTTCATTAAAGTCTCTAGTATTTTATCCGTTTTACATCATCTTGGAAACAGTAAATTCCCCTGAATGCTGTACACCCTTTTAGTTATAGATTTGTTTGTTTGTTTGTTTGTTTTGATGTGACTTAATGTCACTGTGGTTTTACGCCGTTTTTTCAACATTTTTTCAGTTATATACTGTAACACTTTTGCCCTTCGGCACAGGATTTTGTACGGCTATACCATCACAAGAGAAGAATATAATTATAATAAAGGACCTTCTTTGTGCTTATGGTCCTTTTGGCAATTACAGGAATTCTACCGTGTTTGGTGAGCCATATTTTGTTTTCCAATTTTTCTTACTGGTTCGAAATAGTGAGCACAGGTTTCGTCACCAGTAACAATGGCGATATGCCAACAGCTTTAGCAATATCACGATACGAGTATCTGCCATTTTTTCAATCATTTCCCTGGCATTTGTCTTGCCTCTTACAGTTACAGGTCGGCCAGATTTTGATGCATCGTTGACGGACTCTATGCCAGTGAGAAATTTCTTTTTCCACCTACGAACTGTCTCATAAGATACCTTATCACACCCTTAAACTTTCCCCCAATTCAGTAAAAATCTCCTTTACCGAACGACAGAATTTTGTGCAAACTTTTATATAAGCTTTAATTTCTTTAATATTCCCAACCTGTTTCCCAACCATTTTTACAACAGTGGTCAACGAATGGCTTTATTGAAATGACTACAAGTATAAAACTTCGAAGAGCTCAAAGCTCGAGTTTATATCGTTGGTAAAGGTATTGAATAGAGTTATTCAGGCGTATCAAAATCGTGTAATCGTGTAAAGCATTATTGTGTTGTGGCTCAATACACATTCCATATCGAACAACGCTCGTATTTAAATTGTTTATATAGACCATGACCTTTATGTATAAATATAACACATTATGCAACATTAGCATTCTACGATGATTTCACAATGGTGTGACCTGTTTTGATAATTACTATTAATATTCTTACACAGTAATTTATTAAGGCTTGTTATAAACCCTAAAATGTTCAAAGGAAGCCTTCAGAAAAAAAACCATCACGAAACGGCGCATCTCGTATTGATATTGCCCAAGATTTTATGTTCACCAATTTTCTTGTAATTTTGCGCAGAGTATGAAACATGTTATACAAACGATTTATACTTTCATTAAACAACTTAAACCATATTTTGTCGATGAGAAATCTAAAGTTAGGATTGTAGAATTCTGTTTGTGTTTTGAAGTGCATAAACGCTGACCGATCAGAATATGAAATTGTTTTATTGATTTACCATTTGTGGATATCATACTGTCTGGATTTACGCAAGATGATATGTTATAAATCTGTAAGTAGGCATCCTTCGTGATTCAATGTGTTTGAATAATATATATTGAATTTTTCGATTCAATATATATGATAGCTTTATGTTGAAATGATAATTGTTAATGAATAAAAACAAAGTTTCAAATTGAATATTATATAAAATGTGATAAAATGCTTCTACACGTTAAGGCATGCAACGACCATTATCATTCCAAACTTATAATTCCATTTCTTTGCTGAGGTAATATTTAGGTATCAAGGCTATTCCTCCGCCTGATACAATGTAATTTTCCAGATGTAAATGTGATATTTTTGATAACTGATCTCCGAATGTATATACCAGTAACCCTGAAGCTATAAATGCCATGGAAGACAAAGGATCATTCCAGGATAATAAGTAACGCATGGAAATAAATATTGAAATGAGAAAGAAAGACGATCAACGGAGACAAAACATTGGTGTTATGCTGTAACAAATCCGACAAATAGTATGCTTCAAGAAGCAAGTTTGTATCTGCTTAGACCAGTGTGGTAATCCTCTTGCAACCGAAATGATTTAATCGTACTTATACAAATAAAGCAGTCTTGGAATCTGCAGCACTACAACACTCGATATCAGTTTTTCCAATGATTGGCAGCAAATCATACAACGTTATATTACGCAAAGCACACAAACTTAAGTCAATATTTTGGATTGATAATTTACTTTCACAAAAGCCAATTATCTTCACTCAATATAGCTAACATTATTATTTTGCAATGTGTCCAAAATAATAAGAAAAATCTAAAAAGTGTAAATATGACTGTTTCATTTGTTTACTTACAACGTAACTTTGGCAATCATGCCGGATTTTCTCCAGGGAAGAGTTTCATTTTAGAGCAAATGTTTTGATTTGATATTTGCCAATTTGTCTCCAAATTATCATAATACAAAGAATGACCATTCATTTAGTCTACATATTTTGTAGTACAAAAGTCAACTTTTCACTTTAAATCCGAAAAAAATTATAAAAAAACTAATAGTCAGTTGTGGAGAAACAAAATATATCATTTTTATCGAATATTGTTTATTTATTTCAAAATTGAGGCATATGATTGTCAACTCTTAGACTAGAAAGCTTTTTTTAGCCCATCATTCTTTCATATACAACAATGCATATTTAAACCCATCATAAATCTAATTTAAAATTGTTACCATTACCATTAGAAAAAATGGGAACATTAATGATGACAAAGGTGAAGATTATTTTAAATTATATTTTATTGCATAATCGAGTAGTATTTTAAGTATGACACATTTATTCATATTGACATATTTATTGTTTAAGACATATTTACCAATGATGGATTTTACGAGTGTAACATCAACTTATCAATGTAAAATTTAAGTTCAATTAATTAATCAATTTTATATTTCTATTTGCATATTATCATGTAATGTAGATATCTGCTAAATAAGGTTGTGATGATAATTTACAGTTTATATTTGTAATTGCATTTATCATTTACACTATTTGACCAAATATGAAAAGTAAACCTCATGCAGCAATAAGTATTTAGCTTTCCGTGAGAGACGTAATGTTTTTTTTATAAATTGATTACAGGTTATAATTTATGAACAATTAATTAGAATGCTTTGCTTATGAAGTCATCGAACTTAGAAAAAAATGGCTTTGCATATCCATCATGATAGCAATGCCATACCACACAACCACCATTATGTAATTAATCATTAGTTACTTGTTTACTCCGTCTTGGTGACATTATCAGCTAGTGAAGTTTTTATTCGTAAGTTTTACTGTATAGAGCATTAATTTTCTTTCATTAGAATAATATTTTATTCCAAAAAAAGAGAACTGCCGTGTCTCTGATTCCATATGTAATGGAATGAACCAAGTATGTAACATTTTAAGACATTGTATACTGATTTGTCTTTTCATCATAAAGTAACGCAGCTAAATGCGAACAAGATTTATTGGGATAAAGATATTCGTTATCTATGCAATCACTCTAAATATTAAGACGTGTACTGTTGTAGTAAATTGCACAAATTGTAAGTCTGAAGCGAGTTTGATGATGCATTGTCCCCGTTTTTGCTGATACACGCTTCTGCCTTGTATTTGTGTTTCCCAATATTAGTTTACAAGCACACTTCAAAACTGAACAGGGAAAATTACCAGTGTAATTGAAATGGTATTAATTCGCGGTGAAAATTCTCGACTGATGTTTAATCAAATGCGATTATTAAGAAAGTTTGTCAGTCACGCTAGTACGTTGCACTCCATACCAATTTGATACAAATATGTTGATTATGTATCTGTATCTGACTACAATAACCCACATATAATTTCAGTATCATGAATCTTATTGTATGGTATATTTATTCTTAACAATTATACAACAATAATTTGTGGATTTGGTTTAGGTAGAGCGTCTTAAGTCAATTAATGTTTTTCATGTTTACCATTTAGTTGTCCAAGTTATTCAATGTGTTTCTACTGCATTCTAAGATTGTCTCCATGGCAAATAAAGTCAGGGAAATCGATCAACAATGTTGTGTTAATGAAGTTGATAATAGTTGGAAGCAATTAAATGCCTAACACCACAACAGTTTATGACTGTTTTATCACCTCTTCTTGCAGATTATAAGAATATCCTCTGTTTTCTGGTGTCAATGTTTGCCAATTTCTATACAGAGTTGTCATTCCTGCTCGCTCACATACACCTCTTCTAACGTCTCGTATTTTATAAGATGATTGTTGAATAGAAATAAAGGTATAAAGATAAACAATTTACAAATACGAGTAACTCAAATAATTACTAAGAGATGTAGTTCACAACAATCTGAGCTAATATTTCGTTAATATACGCACTAATTTTTGACGGAACAAGTTTGGCTATTTTAGATGCTAAATTTGCTAAATTGCAAACACAATGGAGAAGTCAATTTGTCACTGGAGTTTAACGTCGCACCAACAGCCAGGGACATTTGGCAACTTTCCAGTCTCAAAAATACCACAAAAGACCACAGGTTTACATCTGGGAAAAACACCAATTTTCCGTAAGCTAGCTAAGTAGCTTCCTCATATGTAAAATTTGGTCTGTCGTAGGGCTCCAACTCACGATGAGGTGGTAGTTGTTACGTATATAATTATGTACTATCAAAATAATAATTGTATTTTCTATCGCATACATTGCTCAATGTTCTCTTAATTATTAATAAAAGCAGTGAAACCACCTGAAGAAACACTTAAATTTAACACAGAAAATAAAAGATAAATTTGATGTAAAATGATTAAATTCGAAATCAGAAGTTGGTTTTTACTCATTTCTAATACGTCTTATATATCGATTCATCATGTTTGGCTTTAATTAAACATAATTCACAATGGGTAATTACAGTTGTAACATTTAACTTAATCAAAATTAGTATGTTTGGTCTCACTGTCGAAATATGTTCGGCTTACTAGAATAACCTGAGATAAGAAATGTTTCTCAATTATCCGAACCTTTGGATAAAATGCTTACATATTGCAATTTCTATTGAACAAGTTGATATTCTGTTCTCCCATTCACGTGCAGAAATTAAATAATCATCAGGGGGTATATTCATTTTAAAGTAATGTTTAGTTATTTCATCTACAGACTATATTTTTATGTTAATGAATTTCTGTAAATAAATAATATAGAATGTTCAGAACACTTAGAACAATATTTGCCTCAATGAAAAAGAGATCATAAATAATTCGGTTGATTTTGTTAGGTAGAACATTATGCATATGTTCACATGGATAACAAAATGTATTTTAAATTATTGTGTAATGTGGGCAACTATGTAAATAACAAATGACTACAAACATTAGGATAAAGAATTACACTTATCAACTAAAGTGTATTTTAATGTAAACTAGATATTTAGTTTATACTGTGCATGTTACATTTGTGTTTTAGAATCAATACAGTAAATTTCATGACTCCCAGATCTACTAATATATGCAGTACATACAATGTACACTTTAATACAATACCATTACAGTGAGGGATTTGCTTAACTACATGCAAATGATAACACTGATGTAAATTCGCCCCGTAAAACAACACACGCATTTATTTCAACTTCTATAAGCAGACACCAAATGACATAACCCAAACAACGTAACTCATGTTGGAAGAGTATGAATCAACATTGACAAAACAAAATTATACACTTAGACACTCTTAATAACATGCATTTATGACTTAATATGTTTAACAATCGAATAAATATATGGTATGGAATTACTAATAAATGACAATTGTTTTATTTTGATAAACAATAAGAATTAGACTTCAAGTAAAATGAAAATTTGGGCAGTAAATGAAAAATAACAATTCCAAATCTGAAGTTCAGTGTAAATAAACATCAAACGTTCTGTATTTTGCGTTTTCATGTAAAATTATAGAGCAACTAACATGGGGTTTATTGTTATTGCAAATTACGAAATTAGCCACAAAATCGGGTGATTGGATGATTGGATTATGTTAAATTGGTGAATTGGGTAATCTTGGATCAAATATGGATATCTGACAAATCCAGATTATCGTCTACAAAGAAGTTGGAAATTCTATGGTGAAAATATAGAAAGGGACAGAAAATAGATTAAGCGTGCTTTAGAGACATTATAAAAAACACAAAAAAGTCAAATGCAAATATTGGGCGTATTGTCATGTGACACTATCAAGCATTCCAAAGAGTATAGTTTATCAGACTTTGTTCACCACTTATCACACAAAATATTATTAAAACTCATTTCAATTACTCATCGACTGATGTTCTTGCAGTCGCTTCAGTTATCGACAGTAGTGTAGTCAATAATATGATTACAAAATAAGATTTTGATTTATTACATTCAGACAGATTCAAAGACAAAGCTCACTTAAATATTATCCGATTGTTGTCGACGTATATATCGCATATAAAACAATTCACAAGACGACTGATGTGAAGGTTGAAGTGTTTATTTCGGTAACAGAAATGCCGAAATTATCCTATAGATTTGATGTTAGTCAATATCTCATAGTATATGAAAAGTGAAACATTTATCATTTACCACAATTCAGAGGAGAAACAAGACACTATTATTACAAGCTGTTAAAATGGAGCAATATATACTTCAGTATGTAAATGTTAGCCTTCAGTTGTAGTGTAATAGTATTACAATCATATTTTCAACCAATTTTAACCAACAGGTATTTTAGACAGGTTCTTCTTGTAATGTTGGGCGCCGCTCAGATAACCTAATATGTATTTTTTTTCACTGAGGTTTAACGTAGCCCCAACGGTTAAGATCATTAAGGAAATTTAACGCCTGAGGTCCCTGGTCATTACTAGTCAGAGACCATTACCACTCAACCATGGAGGCCCCTTAATAAACGTTTGCATTTTTCAGGCGTAGATATATTTTATGTAGTAACAAAATCCTAAAACCCAAGCCTTACACAAGAATACACGCCATTGTCCGGCAAGATATGTTCCGGAATGGATGGGAGGGGCAAATCAATTTCAAATCACCAAATAAAAAAAAATCATCGGCCCAATTACACAAAAGAGAATGAAGCACCTTAAAGTTTACGCATCATTTATATCTCCAAGCTAAGTAATGTCACCATTGCTTCTAACGAAAAAGTAATCTGGCGTCGATGGTATTAAAGCATCCGTTAGGCTTATCATGTCCTCTCACAACTTCCAATCTTCTAAACGGCTATGATAGGCTCTCCATCCGAGAGAACGAGTCTATAATCACTGGCGTCCAGAGATATATTATAGCGACAAAGCGATTTACTACGTTCTGTTAGATTGGCTATCAGACCTTCTGAAGGGGTCCACGCACCATTGAGCATCTTTGTTCCCCTTTTTCCTTTTTCTAAACTTAACAAAGAAACTTCTAATTTAGCTTATTTATTAAAAGTTAATATATCCCTGTAAGCAACTCATTTAATATTAACTTATTTATTTTTAAGCATTTCATAGTCCTCCACATTCATTTATTCATGCACTATGAGCTCCTGGCCATATAAAGTAATTTCACAATTTAAAAATCAGAAAGGAAAGGAATTAATATAAGTGTCGCTATGACCTTGTTTTCCAATCCGAAGCATAATTATGTATACACAATTTTGTATGTGTTCTTTGTATTGCTCATTGCTTAAAATAAAGTTTAAATCAAAGCATCCGTTTTTAACTATTTTTTCTGAATATTTTATTGCAATGCGCTCTGCAAATAAGATGCAATGTCATTTATATCAGATAAGACAAAAATGATCTGACTAGAAATTAAAAATATCTGTAATCGATAGTCAATACATTATAACGTTTTGAAATATTTTATTAGAAACATAAAACGGACTCTTCTATTCTATGTTACATATTTTTGATACCACAAAACAGTTGACTCACCTTGTCAGAGTAATACCTGGCTTATGGCACTTTATTCTAGAATGACCAAATTGGTAAGATTGCTTTAGACGTATTGTTACACATTTTCATTGCACAAAGCTTTTAAATTAAATTAATCTCAACACATCTAGTAATTTTGTTAACAATAAGCATTTGATTGACATCCACCATAGACTAGTGTTTGTGTAATGTCTGTAAAACTGTACAATGAATGTCTTGAATTTAAAATTCAGATAAGCCCAATATGTCTGCGACACATGGTTTGTTAAAATTCTTCTCGCTTGAGACCAAAGTTGTGTCAGTTTTAAGAGATATTGGTGAAAACAGTGCTGTTTGTCTGACACATGTCACAGGAATGAAATATGGGTTGCTTATGCAGTAAAACATTATTTTTAAAATGTTCTACAATGGTTGACATTAGTTTGAAAATTGTGCATTGACGTTAAAAAACCTTGAACCACTTGCAAACTAAAGTATAAAGTTGGATAACTCAAAGTTGGATAACTCGGCTGTTTTGATCTGTTGTCTGGAGCACAATCCATGTATGTTGTAATAAAAAAATTGATTTTGTAATAAATTTGAATATAATCTATACAAAGTGAACCCATATTGAAAATGTTTAATAAATGCTTTCATCTACAAACGGTGTCGAATTTATGGAAAGACTCTAAAAAAAGTAAAACGGGAAGTCATGATAAAATAACAACAAAGGAACACAAGCAACAACTACGAGCATGAAGGGGAATAAAATATCAGCTAACTCTACGTGCAAAGATTTCCTGACAATCTTCGTACTTTTGCTTTGCATTATGTTTAATATGGCTAACCCTGTTCCCTGGTATTGATCATAATGTCGTATATTGTCCTTATATCTATTAAGAATTTCAGATAACTTGCTAAATATAATCTGATTTAATTGCCATATTAGTGGTTAATATATTCCATATCATATTTTTCCTAGTACATGTAAGGTGTTTTAGTGAAGTATCAAATGTTTTATCTATATCAGAAACATCATTATTTATTTTAAAGCATTGGCAACATATCGATATCGGAAGAATTTCTCGAACTTTTATTTCCAAGAAAATGTTCCCGAAATCATTAAGGACACTGTCTTCAGCTATTGGAAATGCCTCAAATGTACTCTTTCAGTGTTTGATGTGCAAATCTCATAACACAAGTTGACAAAACGTTTAATGTGCTTATTTTAAACAAAACATCTTAAAATTGTGTTTTGTCTAGGGGAAGTGTGGCTTACTTAATCATTGGATTTATTTTTGTTTTTTACAAAATGTTGAATATGAAAAATACTTCTTGTTCATCTGATTGGGATAATATAAAAATCTGTGTGTTTGAGATAATTTCAGGGAGCATCCACGGTAAGTAGGAATTATATTGATTGAATTTGCTTTTAAGTGCGAAATGTATCTCTTCATAAAATACCGGTTGTACTTGATAATTAGTAATGCTTTATATTGCATATTTGCATAACTTGTAGATGAAAATTCCCAGTTAATGAAGAAGGAAATAAATATTTCTTGAAAACATTAAAACCAGAAGCGTTGTATGTCGATATTGATATGGAATGAAGGCGTTAATGTGGTGGATTTATATTCAGTTACTTTTAACAACATTGTCTAGAACATGTACATTGGCATTCATTTATACAAGTTAATTCTTGTCCTAGAGAGCATATTAACACATTTCTCAAGCTGTCCAAAGCCTCCAGGGGAAATTTTATTTCAATCCATATTTGACTTTTTTGAGGTATGAATTGGATATCTGAACTGAATAATAATGGATGAACGTTTTTTTTTCATTATAGTTAAAATCAGGCAAAACTAGATACATTATATTGACATACAGGACAACGATTCCATCGAATTCCATTACAAAGTTGCAAAGCTACAAAAGGCTTCTCTAGGCAAATAAAAAGTCAATGTCAAACAATTTTGAGGGTGAATAAAGCTTTTAATAGTAATATGTAAACAAAATCTTTCAAAATCAAGTTTTAGACAAATGATGTCTCTATTCAGAACTTGGCATCATCTTTTATGGAATGTAAAAATGCCTTTTGCACTATTTTAAGACCAAGTGTTATAAATGTCACGACGCAGAAAGAATGCAGACTTTACAGATGATCTTATTCGTTGATGTACATTTAATTACAATCCCAAACATGGTCATCCATTATAAGTATTCCTTTTATGCTCAAGGTTGTATTGCTATTGCGAATGGTGAATTGTTCTGCTAATATTTATTTATTGCATTTTGTCAAATTACCTAGAAATATCAAAACCTTAATTAATAAATACAATCTGATTTATCCTTCCTATCACTTGGCTTTACATCAGCAGTATTTAGGGTGATGCAGTTGATGTAGTACGGTGCGTGGATTTGAATTTGAATAATGTCACTTTTTTTGTGGGAATGTACATACCCTGATCGTTCCAGTCGGATTTATCTTCGTTCAGTGCAGCAACTCCAAGAAAACAATTTTGTAACAACAATTGTCATTACTACAGCATTGAGGGAAAACAGCATTGTTATATAAGAAAAAACTGGTGTCAATTACCAAGCGTTACGTAGAGGTTACGTATGCGCGTCGAAAGCAAATATCGTTCGTATGGGGTCGTGACATTCTATCTCGTGAATTCTTATATTGAGAATCAGAACATATATAACAAGTCAAGAGTATTGTATATTAGCTATACGAATTGTGTATTGTATTATGTTTTGTTTCAACAATTTATCATCCAATATTACACTTGATTACACAATTAGACGGATGACCAGACAAACTATACTATATGACTAGCAATATGTCAGCTGAAGGGAAATAACTTTAAAGGCAGTACAAAACAACAAACATCGAAGAAGACGTAAAAGGTATCGACAAAAATATCGTCATTATCACCATCATATCAAATATAAAAATATGGGTTGTTGCAAACTCCGTTCTTAACCCTCCTTACTGAATTCAATAGATAGAGGTTATATATATAACATAAATGCATAAAAAAATCAAGATATCTACGCTTTCATGTCTAGTCGGTCCGAGTTCGCACATTTATCATCGTGAGTAACAGAGTACGTACTACCTATCGGGAATATTTACATAGATACTGTTGCTTTTAGTCTGGCTCCAGTTATTTGCATAATAAAGACACGTGTTAATGTTTCTTGTAATCGGATTATTACATTTATGAAACGTTGTCTACATGATTACATATGGCATATATATGGACCTTTTAGTCTGAAGTATTGAATGAAATGCAAATGTATGGTAATCATAGGTTTGGATAATCATGTTCAGTCTGACAAATGTCACTGTGTATTGAAAGTGGGTTATTTATTAAATTTGTACCCAAACATTCGCGATTTTCGTTCGATCACCGAACAGCACGTCTTGTATTTCTACCAATTCTTTTTCTTAGATACATTTGGTGTGTATTATAAATCGAGGGAAGGTACTCATCACTCAATGTAAAGACAAAATGGTGAAATTAAAAACGGAAGAAATAATACAGTAAAAATTAAATTTGCCATCTTAAAGTCTTCACAGCTATTTACTAGATGTTACATGTATTTCCACATATTGCCCGTACTCATTCACACTATTAGAGTTTGGATTTGAAGCATTTAGTTACAATATTGAAATCACTTCTCTAAATGTCCTCTCATTTTTTTTGTAGAAAGTAAACACGGTTTCTAGAGATTGCCACATGCAAACAATTCCAAATTTTGATAATTGCATTAACACTCTCACTTCTATACAAATATACAGACCGTTGCAAAAAGAGCACAAAAACGCAAACCAACTCACTTTACCCACTCCAATCCTTTCCCAATCACCAAACATCAACACAGTTCTCTAGCAATCAGCATGGCATTAAAACACCTGTAGTCACAAAGATCAAAGAAGCAGGACATCACAGCAATAAACTAAACAAGACAAGATAAAACAAAACACGCACCGAGTACACGGCGCGGTACGGCGTGTAGCAAATTTCTGCTTGGCTTTAGGTCAGTTCAACAAACCCAGAATTAGTCATACCGAAGAATTGGTAGAACAGAATCATTCTGACATATTCTTCAGTTTTCCCATCATCATATCCCAGCATTTTAGAATCTTCTTATTTTGTAAGTGATATCTCAAATATGCATTTTGTTCAGGAAGGTCGATTGCTGTGAAACGTTAATACAAACGTTATGTAATTTTGTATTGCTATCAGTCTACTATATGTAAATATATTATTATATGTAAACAGTTTATATTTCAGCTAAGTGAGTGTAATTGTTATGTTCATTTTTAAGTCAAACGAAGTGATAAGTAAGCGTCTACATTAGTTATTTGCTTAGGATATAAATTTATAAAGCACACATGATAAAAAACCATTTATGTCAAATAAAAGTTGTATAAATTGCGTTTAAATAAGTCCTTATTAGTAAAGTATGATTACGCTTGCAATTTCAATAATTCAAACTGTATCTTAAGCTAGAATTTTGTTGTAGAATGTATGCTCAAATTCGTCAAGTACATTCAACTTGGTGCATTAAAGATTAAACACGTTTTGTATCGAGGATGTGTTTCTCGGCAGCCCAGCGTCATCCATCATGTATTTCAATAATAGAATTACGCCTTCAGGGAAATATAAACAAGTGCTTTACTCTTCCAAATTACCTTCTGGTGATGATTGTGTCAAATTCAATAACAACATTTTAACTTGCTTCCTTCTAGTTGTAGAATTTAATCGGATGATTGTGTTAGTTTCTCGTATTTATGAAATATAGTTATCGCAATAAAATTGCTTTCAAATACATGAACAAAACACAACTCCATGTCAGAGCATCTACGATAAACCCCTTTTTCCTTCCGTAGGTATTAACATTTTTCTTAGTGACCCCTTAAATATTCAGACCACCGTATATAAAGACCATTTCTTTGGACCGTTCTTGTATTTCAGCTATACAATCAGACCGATTCTGCATAAATACCGTTTTCAGTTCTAAGATGTTCTTATTAATATCAATTGACTTTAATTGAACGACAATACTCCAAATTCAGCAAACAGGACCTAATGATCTCAAAAGTTTTTATTTGCCTTTGTCTAACAGATCCGTCGGTAATTGAAACTGCGTTGGTCGGCTTTATTGTTTTCAGTTTATCCTTGAGATCAGTTTTTACCCTCCATTCTCTGACCTTTTGGGAAAGTGCAGACCTAACGATATTGTTATGTCTGCCATTAACCGACATTGCAAAATCAATTTAATCTGCCTTATTTTCGAGCGCAACGACACCATTGTCATTCACATAGGAAATGATGAAAACTGACGATTGTTAAATTTGATTTTAATACCCGTGGTTCTGCTGATCCTCTAGAACGATAGCATTCGCATCTCCTGAAAATAAATCTTCCTTATACTGTTGAGAGTTTGACTTTGAAAAATATATCGACATTTTTAGAGACTGATTTGATATTCTTATATCGAAACAATCGTATCTCAGGTAGAGATCATTATGTGAACGAATTTGTGTATGTTGTCAACTGTGCCATAATGTAAAGGTTTCGGATAGTTATCTTAATCACACATACAGGTTGATCTATCAAGGCTGTGTACATATGACTGTAAAATCATCATTATACATAGAGCTAACTCTAATCACATAGACACAGAGCATCCTGTATCGTGATCTATAATTATCGCATATGGACAAGGTATCGTCCGCTGTTTACTGTAGAATATCGGACAGTGTGGAGAGATAATTCCTGGTTTATTACTTCATTGTTCGAGTATGGGCATTTAATACTAAGGTTTCTGGTAAAGTCTTTTCAAACTACGTACTGTATCCCTGGAGATATAAACTAACTGGATATTCAACATATTGGTATTACAGTCAAACCAGTGAACAAAGGCCACCCACAGAAAAGACAAAATTCGGCCGTTATTGACAAATGACTTTTATTTGGAGGTCAATTTGTTCTTAATAGTCTGCGATGGTTTTTCAAAGAATGACCTTTATTCACACATGTCGGCCAAGGGCGTAAACAGCAATACGCACTCACGCCCGTGCGTAACATTAATTTGAAAAGTGAAAAATTCTGTATGTCTAAAATTGACATCTAAGTTGAAAGCTAAGGGGGTTAGATCTTAATCAGATCTACTCAGTGTAAATGTACAGTATTAGATCCATTTACGAGGCGATATGTCTGGCTCAAATAAATCGTCTTCAATGCCTCTAATACACCTCAAAGCTCACCATTTTAGTTCTATTTAATTTTTTTCAGGACCTCAGCAGCAGGGCGGGTCAACCTCCCCGCACCCTCTCTCTTGTGTTCGTAGCATTCATTCAAAGCTGGCTGTGTCTCTATCGACCAGAACATCTCTACTATTATGTTATCGAAATCGGCATCCGCCGAATCATTTGACTTTATTAAAATGCATAACAGAATCAAATGACAATGTTTAATGTGTTCTATACAGGGCTAATGAAAAATGATGAAATTCAGTTCCCCTTTCAAAATGGATAAACTAATTTTTCAAGAAAAATCTAAATTTTTCTGAGATTAAGCAGTAGCAGAAAAAAGACAGAGTTTGAAGCTTGGTGAGATGTTTATGAGCGTCTTGGTGTCTGAAATAGTGCCGAACGGCATAAAAATGACTGTCGTCGCATAGACGCCTAGTGCTCATTTATCAAATTATTTCTCGAACATTTCATTGCCTAAATATCTTTACGAATGCAATAATTACTCGAAGAACTGATTTTGTAATTTATTTAATTAAATTATTGCTCGAATGTGTTGATTACTAAAACTTTTTTTCAACATTTTTACCACTTTTAGGACCATAATTTGGTTTTGTATCCGGGACAAAGTTGAGTGAGAAACGGAGGCGTGTACTTCAGTACAATACTTTGCTTGTCACATTTTCGCTTCAAATACGACAAATCTATTTCAAGTACATTATATGGAGATATTATTAACAAACGTAGTGTCTAGTATTATCGGTAATTATGCCAAATGTCTGTGTAAATATGCTAACAATTTTCCCTTGGCGACTTATTAAAAGGTCGCGCGACTGTCTGTCGGTAAATGTACACCTACACAGATTTAATTTTGCCCGAATAATCTGTCTGTGGAAATTTAAAACCAAGGAGAAGCGTAGAGAATACATAAGCGTAATGAAAAGTTTATTTAGGTAAAATAATTCTTTCATAAGCATTATTTATCTAGGCAAATCTATCAACCGACATGGTAAATGTAATTGGCTAATAAGTTTTTATGTAATACTCTATTCTTCATTGAATAAGGAAATAGAAATCATAAGAGTTCAGTGTAGATGATAGAAGTATCAGGTGATAATGTTTCACTTATAAAAAGGCCAATTGTTGTTTAGTTCAGATTACGGCAAATTAACAAAGAAAAGGTCTATCGCTTCAAGTCAACGATCAATTAGTAAATCAGTACTCCGTTTGATGACCATGTACAATAAAAATTATGCACAAAAACATGAAGAGATGTTCTATATATATATTACTAAACACACACGAAACATTGTGCCATAATACATAATACTCACAAGGAGATTTGCCGAAGCGTTCCTTCTTGTGGTGTACAATACTGTGTATCTGATAAATATTCGTATTTATTGACAAATGTTTCTTAATGCAGACATTACAGTGTCGCCTGAGTTTGGAATTCAGACATGTTTAACTCTCTAGCGAGATTTTAACCTCGTCAAAGTTAAAAGGTAGTGGTGGAAGTTATGCAATGTGTGTAGAAACGAAACGTGTTAAAATTGGTGGTCTGAATTTAATAATATGTTTTTACAATATTAAGTGTGAAATGTTAAGAATGTAATTAGTGATACGAATGTAGCTAGCAAACATCCCATTTGTCAATCACGGTCATTACCAAATCACTACTAGAAAGAAATGATCCATCCATGTAACAATGACCAAATTCATACCAACATTCGCGTATCAGCATAATTACAGAAAGTTACTATCTTGAACACTGCATTAATTCATTCGGGTGCATTTGCATAAAGGTATTAATTACTGATTATGTAACCATCCTGATCAATGTAAATAATATGTAATGAGTAGATTGGTGATACACACATTCTTTAGTGCGAAAAGTGGACCATGATATCACAGATACTAGTAATAAACAACATTTTCAGATAGTCCTATAATAGAATATAAGTACATATAATAATTTCATACAATCTTGAAAATAAATTCTCATAAAATACCAGGAATGGTTTCTATTTAATTCTACATCTATACCCGGAACGTTTACGTTGATATTGTATTTCACAATTTCATTCGCGGATTATTAATACGGCGCTTTAGGGTATTTGAATTGAGATTTCAGTTCTTAAATAATGATAAAGTTTCTCCTGCGTATGTTCAGACTATTGAATTAAATTTGATTCAACGTTGGAAAACATCAGAAAATTAATAGGATTTGACATGTGATTTTATTTTGATATTTTGATACATACCACTACATCCTGATGTAATTGAGTATTAATTACACTTAGTTCAATTTCTTAACGTCAACCTTATAAAACTTGACCCCAAATTAGCGTTTTGTTACCATACTTACAATCGATCCACACAAAGAAATCGGGTATTCAAAATAAATGTTAGATTGACTTAATGTAAAGGATTGGTTTGTTATATAGGTCCACCTCGTAATGCATCAAGTGTGCTCAAAGGTTTTCTTTCAGGTCTATATAAGCACAAGGAGAACGTTTAGAAAAACGGTCCAGTGTTTATACAATATTTCAACACATCCGTTCGATGTCAATAATTATTCAAAGCTGAAACCAGCAGTAGGTATACGATAAATATTATTCCAGTTATAACAACGATGCATGCATTAAGACTGACGATGTTTTGGATCAAAAGCATTAAAGTGAAAATTCCATGCCTGTTGTGCTGCTTTTAGAATTAATGCTAATTTGACATTCATATTTTTTTTGCATATTGCGTGTCAGTCCTTGACGACAATATTACCAAAACAGAAGTAGAAATCACATGTGAAAACGAAACAAAAATGAATGCATCAAATGTCACGCGTGAACAACCGGAGTTATTCAGACTATCACTTCCCCATCTCAACCATGAATCTTGCACTGCTGGTGAAATCACAACAGAGACAAAAACATTTATTTATAATGAACAAATCACGGGATTCCTTCTAACAAAAACAAAAAAGACAAAATAGCAGTAGAGTTCAAATGAACTCATTAGGCTTCAACAACAACATCAACTCAAACTAATAGAAGGACCTTTCAATCGGATTCGTTGTGAGCGGACAAATTGAGTGCCAAGTCACGAATGATTCGTGATAGGAAAACTATTCGTGATGTCAATGTTTTTTTGTAATTTGATTATTACTTTCATGAAGACTTCTTGAAGTGGTTACACAAAGCATTGATATGAACAGTTCAGGTTACACAATATGGTACTACGCGAATTGCGGCTATTTATTATCTATAGCAAGGCATTATCTAAATCAGCATATTATGTGGTGCCTTCTGTTTGATATTACGATATCGTTTAGAATGTAATGAGTTGTAAGCTTATGCCTAATGTAAGCCGTGGCACTCTTTATTTTCGACTTTTACTAGAACTTTCTGTGTCAAGCTGTACTTCGACTTTCTGGCAGATATAAAATAATCAATTTTGTATGTAACCGCACGTCTATATATTTATATATTGTTTGATATATTCTTTACTTTTTCTGTTGGGGAATGGTTTCATCTTGTTTTTATCTTGTTTTTATCTTGTTTTCGTTCAGTAATTAGTAACTGCAGTAATTAGTGCATTAATGTCTCCTCCATGGTTAGTTAAACCACAAATTCTTCTTCGGCTTTACTTTTCTTAAGGCTTGTAATTTTAAACAACTTCTAAACAAGATCCAGAGGCTAATGTGTGCGACTTTCTAGAGAAGATCGTCATTTTTTGTGATCCACTATTTGAAATGCTTTGAACAATCATGGTACTAATTGCATTTCGTCTTCTTATATTTATACATAATTTATAGTTTACATCACGTAACAATTAATAAAACGTTACGTTAAGCAAAACATTTGGATAGCCGAAGTCATTGAAGAGAAATAATCTACAACCGATCCGAACACCTTGTAGATATATACGTCAGGGTTGTCAGAAACGCAGCTAATATGTTTCTATCTTTTAAATCTAGGATACTACTCTCACGGGAATTAAAACAATATGCCCGGTAAAGTCTTATGGAATTATGTTTGGTCATTTAATGACGGTTATCTGAGAAACAAGAAAATGCGATATTTATGGTTATATAAATGTCTAATTTCCATAGTGATGGCATGGGGGACCGAAATTTACATGAGTTGCTATAAAAGCAATGGATTAACATAATGAATTTAGGTTAAAACATATTGTATGTAGAATATTAGTAATTTTAATTCACATGTTTGGTATAAGTTCATATAAACAGCATTCGTCATGTACTGGTTTCAGATATTTCAGAAACAGACTACGAAATCGTTCGGCCTTACCTGAATATTTCTGTCATCTTAGAGAGAAACCTCTTTTGCTTATTGCAATATTATGGTATGGTTAGTTGATATAATATCGGTAATATGGTATTTCTTCTACTAAGGCACTTCTCGAATCAAATTATTCTACAGTCTTTTGGAACGATTTTCGAAACAAAAGAGTATCAGCTGGTGAACATGTAGTGGTATTAAGAAATAATTGAATCGAAAATGACTTCCTAGGGACATATTCATGTTTTATTACATAGCTATTTAAATTACATAGCCATCAGATGTAAAATTAAGAAATGTGTTCAATGTTTTCGCGACATTCTCCAGTTGAGCAGTTTTTCTTCATTACAGTCGGCAATAGTGATTATTGGTTACGGCTTATATTGATACTTGAACGAATTTATCTCTTCGTTTAATATATCGTGTGTTTGAGTAGATAGCATTGTGCGTAAATATACAATATTTATGTATGTTCAATATGAATGTTTTATGTGTTGGGGATTTTGCGTTGTAAGCAAGAAAAGCAATCATGAAAGAAATACATCTAAATTTGTATGATCTGTTCAGTGCTTGTATAAAATAACACAAACATCAGTGTAAAGGAAGCGTGAACACGTTACACGAAACCACACGAATGTTGATGCATTGGAAATGGTACAAATAACTAATTAAGAGCATTCGTATACAGTAAAGTCTATTTGTCGTCTATAGCATATTGTCGTCTGATTTCTCCATTAGCAATTTATTAATGGTGTGTCCAGTCTTAAATGATTGAAGAAAATTGAATTACAAGCAATTTTATAGTTTGATGTTACAACAAAGACAATGAGTTGCTGTCGAACCAAAATGCTGACGCTGGCCGTTTGGTCATCCTCCTAAAAATAGGCGATAGGACGTGAAGTAACGTTTCTGATTATTATATATATGTCATTGACTTAATGTGGACTATATCTGGAAATATCAAAAGCATCTTTCATATTTGAACATGTGTCATGTTTATAATTATGAAGTACGTGTACAATGAAGTTATAATTATGCAACTATACTTCTCTAAAAATTCGTTTGATGTGGTACATTACTGAAAATAATCTAAAATGACCCTGGAAATATACAACATCAATATCTAACACCAGATGAATCACCTTTGTAGTCTGCGAGCCTCTGACGTTAGGAAATATTTACACATTGTAGACAATACATCTGGCAATTATCCGGTGGCTAGATGTGGGTCGCGTCTTTGACACGCATACGTCTGCACTTGATGTATGAGTATTAGTATAGAATTAGAAAATATTAATGTTATCTATAATAGAATCGTGTTTTATATGCTAATAGACCTTGTTAGACAGTTTGCGTTCATGTACACGAGAGATTCAAAGTGCCAATTGCGCTACACAATGTCTCTCAATTACTTGGTAAATGAAACAAATAAATAAACTGCATTAATGTATGACTTATTTACAATTTCAAACCAGCAATTTCATATGTATTTTTTAAACGGCAGCATAAAATCACTTTGACTTCCACGGTTCTGGAATATTAAATAAATATCATAATATCATAATTAATTTATTTGGTTTTCATGTGTTAATACTGACAACTTATCACAGTTTTTATTTTTGTTGTGTCGACCTTTGTCTTACACCTAATATCAAGAATATACTTGTTTTAATGAAATGTCTGTTTTATAACTGTGTAACATTTTTCATATTTGTAATCAGGTATGAATGTGTTTGTGTCACAAAGTCTTTCAGCCTAGGTATTGGAAAATAAAATGTTGCATCATCCTGTCCGCCATGTTAATTTATCTTAAGTGTATTTTTAATTGTTTTCTGTCGGATTTTGTTGATTTATACATGTTTTGATGGTGCGATTGGTTTTTCGATTTTTCATAAGACAACTGGAATGAGACCTCTAGCAAATTAATTTAGATTTATTGCGGGATTGTGTTGTAAGTTTTTAGTTATTCCTCCTATGAAATGTCAATTATGCTATCTCTACAATCTGAGTAATTTCATCCAGGATTCAATCTACTTCTTCACAAGCTTTATAAGCATTTATTAAACTGAAAATAAACTCGTTTGTTGTGATTGTCGTTTCGTCCCTCATAAACTCAAACAAAAAGGACAGTGATCGGAAGATTAAACTTCTACTGTATTTTGCGTCGCAAAAACCAATTACAACAATCAGTAGCATTCCCGATTACAGAGCTGGATTTTTGTTCCACTAATTTTGAATTACAGCCACGACACTAAAATGCCTTCTTACGATGTTGTCAATACTGAAAGACGCTTTGCAACCCACGCTTGCATTAAATATTTTCGCCCCTTTTAGAAGAAATTCAGTACATATTGAACAGTTGTGTAATAAATGTTCATGTCGATGCTAAGATTGTTACACATTGATGAAACTTAAAAACACTTTGTTTTTACGACCTTTGAATGAGAATGCACATTGACAACAATCGGATATGATACATGATAGTTTAATCCATTTTATGTCAAGCGGCATTAACCTTGGGCTGGAATTATCATGCTAAGTAAGAAAATAACAGTTCCTGTATAAATACGTAATCATTCTCACATTTCCACGATAATAAAAAACACTCTGCACTTGATTGACACAGCACAAACGACGACATCCCCGTTCGTCATTTACCGCGGACTCACAAATGCATAAATCTAATTTGTAGGGAGAATTATCTAATGTCTTATTAATATTGAAATGCTGCATGAAACACGACAATCAGTCTACGATAGGATTTTCATTAAATTTGAGTTGCTTTATCTACAAATGCGGTCGCAGGCATGGCGCTTATAACTTGATCATACTTGGAATAGGATTTTGATTTACGCACAAAGAAGACGAAACATTGAAGCACGGACGTTATCACCAATGGTCTAACCAAGTTCAAATGTAGGTATTAAATCCGCGCACAAAAATTTGGTAAACTTTCGTGCATTTATTTTGTCATATATACATGTTAGGTAATTATGTAAAGGTTTTTAAAGTCGAAGTCATTTATGTGTTTTACTAACGAAACCCCACATACTTTCTATTTACATTAATGTAGCTTACATGCGCGAATTAATCAACTGTACCATTGTTTACGATTAGCATTTCATGCAGAAACTATTACCTTAGTAACCGATATGTCTGCAATTTATAGCTACTACTTCAATGTTTAATTTAAATATAATTGATTTTCCTACTGAAAAAAACATTTGCAAAGTTGAATGCAATTTCAACAATACATGAGTTTTGTTTATTGTCAATTGTTGATTGGGAGCTAATGCGGCCCTTTCAGATGATACAACTGTTTATTTCATTCCTTAGAAAGAAAACCAAAATGCTATTAATTTCGTAATGTATTACGCGCATTATCTTCAAAACCTTTGGTACTTTCAGCCGCCATTTCTTTTGTATATGAGCACACATTTACTGCCAATTTGGTTTTCTGCTTATTCCACGTTTTTAAAATTCACATTTTGTCATTTTCGCTGCCATTTGTCTTTGCTAGTCTGAATTTAAGGTGTTACTGAGAAAATATGATTATTGAAACAATTTAATCCAGCATAAGAATTTGTTAAACTAAATATTTATGTCTTCTTTTAAGTGTCGTGTTGCTACAGTAAAAGAAATAACGTCTTTCAGATCTGACATCCAAAACTGTTTAATTAAGATAGGAACATTTAATATTTTAATTGTATGATGATATTTTAATAAACTATTTAGCATTCATTTCCCTTAATTGCATTCGAAAATGCAAATATAGTTTCCTCTGTTTTACCATGCTGAAAAACAGCTTTCAGTTGTGTACCTTCTCGTAAATTGAATGTCTGTCCCAAAATATGAATTTTGAACGTTATACAACAAAATACTACAGTTTATTTTCACACAACAGACAAGGAATTAATATTAAACCAAGCCTTTGGAGCCTTTTCATGATATAAATCATTCCAAAGGAGCATAAAACGTAAAATAGTGTTGTTGTCTCTTAAGATGGAGACTGCTATTGCCAAACAAAACAGACAATGCGCTGAGTTAAGTCCACTTTGAACAGACAACGTCATTAAATAAATTATTTTGCTATAACTTGATTCGAAAGAAACCATACTGTCTACATTATCGCCAATCTTTCTGGTGATACTAACCACTAGTAACATCACATCCTCTGAAACACAAGGCATTAAACCATAAAAGGTATTCTTAGGGTGCTTGTATTAATTGAGTATATTTCATGGAATTGCCGATTTGTAGAGGAAATATTGTAAAGACAGGCATTTAGAAAAAAAAAACACCAAAACAATCTACATTAAAAAATGGTGTACATGAAATATGCGGATGTTCTTAAACGTGTGTACATATTGTAACACTTGTGTGATTTTCTGATGATTTTAGTATTGTTCGTTTGAAAGAAAACAGTTCACTTAAATGTTGGTAGCCAGCGCAATTTAACAGGTGTACTCAACTTTGCTAAAACACTCCACAATATAATAAACGGGTTATTCGTTTGAACACAGATTCAAGTTGTCTGTTGTCTAAGTAGGATGATAATTCAACGTAGTTCTTTAGCATGTAAAATATTAAAGTCAATCTCATAAACATTGATGCTACATTTCAATCCATCTTACCACATACAATGTTATTGTCTTGTTGTGGTTCTTGTGTTTTGTATAGATAATACAAGCAACACATTTTATGTAAACATTGATAAGGAAAGGATTCCTAAAGGCATACAAAACATCCCTTCGTCCCCCAAATACTACCCTTTTCCAAATATTTTATGTTCTGGCGATAGTGCCAATTCATATTGATAAATATATTGGCAATCAATATATTCTGGGAATAGCAAAACTGCTGTTACATTGTAACAAATTAAACTGAAGAAAAGGCGAAAAAATAATTAGTCTTTTGGCATGTTAAATATTTACACAAAATTAATTACAACAACAGCATAATAAAGCAGTCGCACGGTGTAATTGTGCGTAGTATCTCGAGAAAAAGTCATTTAGGCAATCTGCTGTATATGTGTGGAACCTCAGACAGATATATTCCTTGTTTTTATATATTTATTTTAGATAGGTATGATGTTCTTTCATTATTTCCTGAAGGTTTGCAGACACTCTAGAGAAATGTTTCTCAATTTATTACTTATTTGTTATACTGTGGAGCTGTTTAATGCTTTCACTATTTAATAGTTGCTATTATTCCTGAATTTGATGATATCAAAGATTGTATTCCGTTTTGTGTTAAACAAATACGTACAGAATACCGAAATTTCGAATGAAAATTCTACAAGAGGAGAATTAACTAAAAGCTTCGTCATTTTGCACTGCAACACAGTCGTATCATCACGATCTTTATGTCACAATGCAGTAAAGGCATTTTCCACGATACTTGGAGTGTTTCCTGTGTCGTTTCGAACATTCTTGATTTCAAATCAGTTTGACGTTAATAATTTCAGTATCATATGGTAATACAGCAGTCAGTACATTATTTTTATTTGCTAATGTCGTAAGTGAGCCTTTGCGAGAGGAAAATTAGCCCAATCGCGTAGAAAGAAGTCCTGCGAATTATAAGGGATATGCGACTCTATGAACACCTAACAGCGAAATCTTTGACTCGGTGTTTGAAGCAATTTTGGTTAGTACATTTTTATGACAGTACATGTTTCTTATATCATCAGCCATTGCTTGTTGATTCTTTTATCGCTAACCCGGATACAACGTCTAACGTCATTCATGTACATATTCCTATCAACGCACGCCACAAACTACATCAACTTGTTATCCTCGACGTTGGTAGGGGGGCTTAGACATGTCCTTAACATCAGCTCCAAAAGTTCGTTAATTTAGTAACCGACTGTATCTTTTAACTCTCAAGGTATTGTGAAGTGATTCATTCACGTTTAATACATGTATTTCAATGCTGTTAAAATTATTCAACAACTACAGGAAGTGCCAAAAAAACGTCAAATGGTGGCAATCAATTAATTATTTGAAATCATCCATGTGAAAAATCCTTCTAGTATAATTATCTATGATTCTCTTTTATATTAAAATTACCAAGATATCAAACAGTATTTCTAATGAATAAAGAAAGATTTGTTATTAATATGCAAGTCATGGACATCTGCAATAGTATCTGTAACACAGAATGTCATGTCTGAGTTTATACATTTACACCAAACGAGTTATACTTTCATTATTGGCACATTCCTGGCTTCTGTAGCATGTTTTGACGATAGGAGAACCGATATATGTCCAAATCTTTTGTCTGTGGGGCGTTGTAATTATAATCAAAATGTCTAGTATACATATATACATATACTATATTGGCCAGACCCGCGTTTATTGAATTTCTCACGCATGAGTATGTAAAAATAAGAATTGTACCCTCGGTAAAATATCATTTATTTATTGTCTTCGCATTCGAAGAGTAATGATAAAATGTTTAAATTGGATTACTTTTGCAAATTACTTCATTGTATTATGTCAGTTGATCATTCCAATCATTATCAAAACACATTTGCGTTACTGTTAAGTTAGAAGCCGTAGGAAGAACATTGTATTGAAAATATTTCAAAATATGCCCCGAAGTGCCTTACAACAAGTTTTCCGCCAACAGACACAACTGATTTAAATATTGGGATCAAATGTTGCTCTCATAGACCTTAAATTATGTTAACCATAGAAATATCAGTCATCTGGCGGCTGTTGAGATGTCTAACAGTCTCTTATTTTGTATTGTTATTACTTCTGGCCTTATGGGAATACAAGGTTAATTTACGATGATTCGTTCATGAGAAAATAATAGTGTGCCTTGATTATGGTATAATTATGACGAATCAACACCTTACGCCAATATCCTTAGGCTGCAAAGCGATGGACCTTTAATCCAGGATAGCAGATTCGAACCCTGTGTGAGGCTAATGGTGCAGCAACAGCGACTGTTTTGTTAATTACGGACAGTTACATACGTGAGTCAATTTGTTGTTTAATTCTAGAATTTGACAATGCAAACTTGCATTGAGTTTGAATTTTACTTCAATTGAACTGAAACACTTTTTGTGTGTATCTTGAAATGCTGGATAAAACTGCGGTTTTCTTGATTTAATTTCCCATTTGAGGACGATAGCATCGAACAAGTAGACATTATTATAATCTGTTTTATTCTTCCGAAGGACATAAAATCGACAAATATAATTATTGCTGCTGGATCTCGTGATTCGGGACATAAAATGATGTGAAATCCTGAGTGTCGATATTTTCACATGTCATGTTTGGAAATGCATGAAAATAATTCGGTAATACAATGTTAAGGATTTGATAAATGTTCCTTGTGTGAACATTGTACACAAGTTAGCAATATACTCCCCAATGGCATTTAATTTATATTTAAAACACTTTTTTATTTCAAAACTTGTATTGTGATAAAACACAAGCATATGTAACTTATGGCATTGTCATTCCTAGACTGCATTGCAAGGTTCTTAAGCAAATCATTTCATGCAAGGAATAATATAGTAACATACAGTGACCCTTATGTTTGTCTTTTGTTATTACCTAGATCAGGATAAATTAAGATTAGGTCCATTGAGTTAAATATAATACCATATGTTTTTTCGGGTTAGATATTTGCATAATTTGGTAAAGTGGAATCCACAGCCTGAGTTATTTCTATAATATTTTCTCTCTTTTCGTCGTTTTACAAATTTTATTGTCTATGTTTGTTCTTAGAGAGCGTTACAATAAGAATTAATCAAAATAAGACAGACTTCACGTATTTCCCTGATGACATGCACAACTTTCAATACATTTTCATCATTAAAATTGGAACAAATCTTGAAATAATACCATATACTAAGTCTCAGCACCATTAACTGTATGTCAAGTAGCATAAAAGTAATATTGGTACTTTTGAAGAAGCTAACTATCGTCTAGGACGGACTAATGACTAAAAAAGGGATATACGTACTTATGATAATTCATTTATATTGTTCCCTCATTCACATATTTTTTCACGTATGTTATGTGACCAGTACTGAAATATCACTGAGGAGACAAACATGTTTATTACACAAATATGCACACAGCAAACATGCCTTGATTTTGAAAGAGGTGATCGGAACCTTTCCATGAAATAAAACACTCAAAATGACAGATAAAGCTTAAATTAGTCCAGTTGTCTCTCGAAATTCGGCCATTATATGCAAACGGATTAGAAATTTTGCCGAATCAATCCCACCATGAACAGACAGCGTCATTAATGCATTACGTTCTACTCAATTTCAATGACAAGCGAAGGAAACAACCTGAATATATGCGATTCCGCCTTTCGTCCTGCCAACATTAATCGCTCGTACTATTTCCCCGTTTTAATCATTTAAGAATTTAAAAAATCTGAACTAGGAACTTGACAGTTCTTGAAATTCTTGGGTATTTATTGATACCTACATTATTGTATATGTATTACGGAATTTTTAGTGACAATACCTACCACATCAGTTATGAACAATGGTAAGAGATGACATAACGCGTGTTTAAAAATAATTTTGTCGAATGTTTTTATTAAGTTCACCTGTATTACCACTGCATGACTGAAATCACCTTTTGTCGAAAGTACACTATACAGATCTTAAGATGAAGGGGCTCCCGTGTTCGAGTGGTTATGATCTCTGACTACTAACCATTGACCCCTGACCACTGTGAGTTGGCATTCCATCGGGACCAGAAAAATTTCACATGTAATGAAGCTGTCCGGCTAGCTTACGGAAGGTCTGTGATTGTACCAAGGTGTAAGGCTATGGTCTTCCTCCACCATTGAACCTGGAAAAAAATCGCACACCGATGTGACGTTGCCCTCCATTAAAAAGATCATAAGATGATAAGACTAATTGTAGCATTTTAGAATAATTAGTTTTAAATCCAAAGGATATTGGACAATCATTGGATCTACTTAAGTGTCTCGTACGTGAACATGTAATTACGACATACCATTACATGCGGAGTATCAAGATATGACGATATATGAAGAAGACAGACAGTGAGTTTTCAACGTTCCACATATTTTATACATTTATTACAGATAGGCATGCAATGCGTTCATTACTTTCTGAAGGTTTTCAGACACCTTCGAGAAATGCCTTTAGATGTTATACTCAGGGGTAAAATTTGGGGGATATTGAATGATTTAGTAGGTGGTATAGTTAAAATATTTGGCGATATTACTGAAACAGTTTTACGTGTTTTACATGTTACATAGATATGATTCTAAACTATTTCAATTAAATGAAAATAGCAACATTTGTAAAAGCTAAATGACAAACACATAACATCGAACTACACGTTTGTATTGTGTTGGAGAAATAAGTTCATTTCTCCAACATTTGTTCTTGCTTCAATCTTTTTGGATTTCATGAAAAAAATTATTCTTAATTAGTTTTTCCATAAATTTACAATAAAAAACTTTGATATACCAAATTGTCATGCCATATCTCTAAAACTCTATGATTGTACATTTTTATGACATTACTCATGTCTGAAATTGTACAAAAATGCAGACCCTTTATTGTAAAGATGATTGCTGATGTATACAGTACTATTGTAATATAATACATTATGAGATTACAAATATCTCATATCAATGCAAGTTTAAATTGATACAAATGGTCCTCTCTATGACTATGAAATCATTAATCATATGTAGAATGATACATTAAGAATAATAATCATTTTATTACTTGTCGCTTGTAGTGGCAACAATACTTTTTTTAATTAGGCGTTTGTCTGTCTGGTCGTACACAAACTCGCGCCGTCTTTTTATTTCAAGCCGATTTCTCCGATTTTTTCCTGACTTTTTTATTTGCAAGCATCATTAAGCAGGTGTGATGTTGGCATGAGATTCTATCCGCTTGATATTTTAATTTTGTGAAATATGAGAAAATGGTTTATGGAGACGCATATGGAGACTCACTTTCGGATTGCACGTGAGAGCGCTACAGTCAAGGCCACTGTTACATATCAAGTAAAAGGGCATCTTGGTTTTCATAGCATTGTGGACCTTCTTAATATATTTGTACATTCCTCAGAGTTTGTAGCTACGTTCAGCTTGAACGTAATAAAATGTGTAGCAGTAAGATTTGTCCATACAGCTATGACGTGCATCCCTCGATGTAGTTCAAGTGCAATAGCCGATGCCGTACTTTTCATGTTGTCTATTTCTATAATTCTCATATCAATATTCCATTTCTCTATTCTCTTCATTACTTAAAATCCGTCAATCATTCGCTTGTTCTTGAAACATCTACTGCCCAACTACAAAGTCATATGAAATCAAATATTTCCCGAAATGAAGTTTTAAGTAATAAGGAATCGGTGTTTCCACAATATTAGATTATTTTGCATGTCTTTTTCATAAACAGCTTTAATAAGTTGATCAAATAACGGTTAATGTCGTTTAAAGAACTTCACAATTGACAATGATAAACGATAATTAGAATCTTTGTCAGTCATATTTAAATTCAATGTGCTTTATGTTTAATATAAACACAGGTTTTATTCTGAAATGGCGACGGTGTGCCCGGATTCAAACAAAAACTGCATATCTCATCTCATTTAGTTAAGTGTTTTCAAACATGTTTATCGTTGAGAATAAAACAAATACATGCATTAAAACAAAAAGAATCACTCAGGGTTATAGTGAGCATAAAAATGATGTTATGTAACCCCACTATTTTGTTTTATGGGTGTACTCAACATAAAGGAATGAGTATCAAGATTGAATTTTAATATATGACACAATGCTCATGTACGGTTACCTTTCTACAAATACGATTGTGTCTAATGGGAATATTCAAAGGAATCCGTATCACAACTGAGTTGCAAAAATAATATGCATAATGCTCATGCATGATAGTCTTTCTATAAATACGATAATGCGTAATAGGAATGATTAAATGTTCTTGTATGTAAATGTACTGATGTCATTCGGGGAATACAAAAGAACAAGGTTATCGTATAACAAATAATGAAATAAAAGGATATATTCGCAGGGGAATAAATATGTCGCTTTATCTTATTTTTCATCTTTTCAGGCCTTGCTATAAATTATGTAGCTGCATTATACTGTACATTTCAGTGGTATTTTCTTGTTATGCTTGTACTGTTTTGCATAGATGCATGTAATTTTCAACTTACCAGTCACTAGTAACACAATTTCATAATAATTAACAACATTAAACCACGGGTAACTTCATTTATCAGACATTCAGTTCGCTTTAATGATATCAAACATCGTATCAAGGGTTTCTGTCTGGCAGATACTATCATTCTTAAAGTAATTATAAATTACATAGCAGTTCAGTGACATCTATGTTAGCATATTAAGACGGTAGAGTAGATATATTCAATGCTGTGCAATGATCATATGACTCGTTGTTGTTCGGCAATATTGTATATATCTCTAACAAAAATATCACTATTTATAAGTGCGCATTATTCCTTTCATGAAGAGACGATGATTGTACATACATTCACAATAAATCATTCCATTGCTCCGTATAGTCCCAAGCTAAAATAGTCGAACGTCTATGTATGCGTGACTTCATCTGATAAAACATTTCTTTCACCAAGATTCGATTGATATCTGTACATATTTTGGATACATTTTTAACCAACCATTCAGATAATAAAATATTTTCCCGCAATAGTTAAACATTAATACAATTTCATTCTTCGCTTTGTGTCTACGCATTATACATTTGTCTTAATTAGTTTTGTATCCGATTATTTTATAGCAGCTGAATGTAGAAAATCCTAGTCATTTTAATAGGTTGATTGATCCTGACTTCTGTTATAAATACATTTTGATTCTGAAAATAGATGAAAAAACTACGTAAGTGCTATGATATAAATGTCATCATGACTTCAGAATATTTATTTACAATTAGATGTAGTGGGTAAAATCTGAATAGTATAATATATATATATTGGAAAAATTTATATCATCACTCAGAAAATTTAACAAAGTAACTGAACTGGTAGATTGGTTATTAATTAAATTACGATACATAAGATCAAGTACAGATTCGGAAGTATTTTGCCTGAAATTGATGAGCAATTGTGTAATTTGAATGTGGCGTTTTTGTTTTTCCGATACATTTTTGAAACGTCATTAGGATAAATGCCTTGATACTTTGAATGGAACTGCGTGTTTCGAAAGAAGTTTACAAATACGATTTAACTACACATTTAACAACTCTTCGTGTTATATCAACCAGAATGTGTCATAGAACACAATTAAAGGTATATTAAAATCAAAGTGAGAAATTGCCAATTGTTTATTGTGTCAATTCACGGATGCAGACACCAAGACAGATTTAAAGATTTAAATTTATATGTAAATCTTGTAGGTAAATATTAAGAACCTAACTGTAACTAGAATTTCATTAGCGACTTTCTGAAACATTCAGTGTTATTCATTTATGTCAATCATTTGTGATTTACTGAAATAACGTACTCTGAATTATATGTACACCAACTGTAGGCATCTTTAAACATGATTATTATTATAGCAAGTAAATCTGGCTTAAGTCGTTGTGTACAACGATATATTCTGCAATATGTGAGATAAGGAAAATCGTTCCAAGCTTATTGTGTCCTCAAACATTTTGTGAAGTCAACTATGGACCCGAATTTTTAGATCTAAATCGTTCTCATTATCATTGCAAGAGTTCGCGATTTTGACATTATAGGAATTGTAAGACTTGTAATAAAACTGAAGTGTTTTAGCATAGTAAGTTGTAAAAGCAATTGTCTCAGACTGATATGTATTGTTATTGAACATGTCTCGTTCAAGAATATTTCATACGATTTACATTTGTATTCATTGAATCAAGACATAACGATACAAGATGGAAAGCCAGACAAAACATACTCCATGTTCCATAATGTTCCATGTTTTATTCAATATTGGTATGAAATGCCTTTGTTATTTCCTGAAATCCTCGAAAACTTGTATAATTTTATTTATAATTGTACTTTTTTGTGCCACGTAGAAGGTAGTTATGTCTGTTTATGAAGTTTGTCTGTGTAAAATATGATATAATTCAAACGATTGAAACGAAATGTGAAATATCAGCGAATGAGGATGACATGAATAGAAATATCCGATATATTTTGTTAGGAAGAAATTATTCAGTTCATTGTGTATTATTTCTTGATCAAAGATGTAATGTTTATTCCAGAAACATTTTACTTGAAACAGAGACATCCACGTAGATAATCCGTATTCTGTCGAAACAAGAGTTGCTGAAATGGTGTGCATTATTTCGTTAAGCTCCTATTTTGTATATGTTACGGACGCTTTTTTTATCTTTGAAGCTTTAATTGTAAGCCGACGTTTTGTAGAAGTATGTGTGAGATTAACAACTTTTGGGAGAATATATTGAAACTTCTTTTCTAAAGACTTCAACATCAGTCAGACTATATCCAAGTAATGGAAAATTCTGGCGTAGATATTTCATATATAGATATATTTCTTGTCTGGGGCGTGCGTCAAACTAGCTTGACTATGTAGTTTTTTTCTGCCCAGATATGTTTTTCATTTGTTCTTTTTACAAGACTTTACTGTTTTTTTATGGTTTTGACAATAAAAACCCTACAAGTCGACATTACATCTGTGTTTAGTTATTACTATTCAAAACATACAAGGTTCGCCAGTCTCCATCACCATGTGTCAAATATACTCGTATATGTGTTGCTCACATTGATCCGTCATCTAGCTACTGTTGAGACATCTAACAGTGTTCAATTTTATGTTGTTATTACTTCTGTTGAGTATAGGGTTAAATTGTAGTGATCAATTTAAGAGAACATAAAAGTTTGGAGAAATCGCGAGGCATTCTGCATCAAACGCTTACAATGCATATTCAGTACCTCAAGACTAAACATAACATTCAGTGAGCGGCATGGAGCTTCAGACCTCGTGATGATTCATTGTAAATCATTACATAGTGATAGTCTTATCATGAATACATTACAAATGTTAGGGAATGTTATTTAATTCATCACGCCTAGCTTTCTACAAAAAATGGGCAACAATCTAAAATAGCTATACTAGCAAAAATATGTAATTTCATAATTATGTCACAATAATTCATTTGTAGTCTGTAATTATTTCAGTTTTGTCGAACCAAATTTGTTGAACAAATAGAAATAATTGTGTATCATTGTATGGATATGTCTAAGTTTATTCTGGTTATAGAATAAATATATGATTAAAGTCGTCTACTATTCCACAAATAACTTCGTTTTCCATTTCAGACTGTTTTGTGTAGTAATATTGTTGTATTCTCACAACACATTAAATAATACGATTGATGAATTGGGTTCTGTCACCAGACTGATAGTGGATTTATTACACACACAAAGTAATGTTTATATAGAAAGATGATTAAATCATTTTTTTTCAAGTATTTTTTTCTCTGTTTTCTTCTTGCTCAAAGCGATCGTGTTAGATGTTAATTATCATTATGTCAATAACTGCGCATAATTAATATACTGATATAATGTGCGCATGTCATGTTCATATCTAAGTGATTTGTTACAGTCTCTTCAATAATAGGTAATTCAATTTAATTCGCACGTTGATTTATAGTTCCCGAGACATTATAACTAAACTCCATCGAATTGTCGGATGTGTTTGATGAGCTCGTAGCCCTTTTACCTAGGTCAACCTCGATTTCATTTTATTTTTGTATATGCAAATATTTTCCGAAGTGATATTTAGAGTGATAACGAATCGGCGTTTCCACGATGGTTTCTGATATTTATGGTGTATTTGCATAAAAATGTCTATTCATTTTATCAAATAATTGCTAACGTCGTTTCGGTACTTTAAATTGATCATGGTGAACGATGATCGAAATCCATTTCTGTCATACATGAATACGATCTGCATTTATAGTTAAGATAAACACAGGTTTTATCATGAAAATTCAGACAAAAAATGCATGCTTATCCTCATTTAGTTAAGTGTTTTCAAATCGTAGAGAATAAAGAATATACTAGTATGCTGTAAAACAATTACAATATCTCAAGATAATGGGGAGCATAAAATAGGGCGGAATGATGATTCGTAACACCACTATTTGTTTTATTGGTAAACTCAGCATAAAGGAAACAGTATTAAGATTGAATTTTAATATATGGAAGAATGCTTATGTATGGCTACCTTTCTACAAACACGATTATGCTTAATGGAAAGTTAGAATGATGCATGGATAACGGAGAAAGAAAATAATAGAAGTAGAAGGTTGCAGCGCATTCCTTGGTTACTCATTTTATCCATAACAGATAGAGAAATAAAAAGACTGTGGGAATAAATAATTCACTTTATCCTATTTTTGATATTGTTGTATTTCATGCAGCAGTATTAATGATACTATAGTTTCCAGTTCGATTCGGACGTTTGCTTGTACTCTATTGCTTGGATGCATGCAATCTGATATTTCACAAAACTGTTACTTGTAATACAATTTCATAATGATTAACAACATTAAACCACGGGTAACTTCATTTATCAGACATTCAGTTCGCTTTAATGGCATCAAATATTGTATCAAGGGTTTCTGTCTGGCAGATACTATCATTCTTAAAGTAATTATAAATTACATAGCAATTCAGTGACTTCAATGTTAGCATATTAAGACGGTAGAGTGTACATTCAGTGTACCTCGTGTCACTATTTTATTTCTGAGACAAATTCAATGTTTCGCAATGATCTCATATGACTCGTTGTTATTTGGCAATGAATATCGTATATATAGTAGACGTGCATAGTAATGTAAATTTAGGTGTATGTCACAATCCTTCTAAATTTTGTGGGATTGCTATAAAACATGATTTAGTAGAACAAATCTGACAAAAAGATTACTATTTATGAATGCGCATTATTCCTTTTATCGCAAAGAAACGGTAATTGTACATGTATTCATTTTAAATCATTGCATTGCATAGACCCAAACTAAAATATTTAAACGTCTGTTTATGCGCGACTTCATTTGATAAAACATTTTCACTTTCACCAAAATTTGATTGATATCTGAACATATTTTGGACATATATGTAACTAACCATTCAGACAGTAAAATGTTTTCCCGCAATAGTTAAACATTAATACAATTTCATTCTTCGCCTTGTGTCTACGCATTATACATTTGTCTTAATTAGTTTTGTATCCGATTATTTTATAGCAGCTGAATGTAGAAAATCCTAACCATTTTAATAGGTTGATTGATCCTGACTTCTGTTATAAATACATTTTGATTCTGAAAATAGATGAAAAAACTACGTAAGTGCTATGATGTAAATATCATCATGACTTCAGAATATTAAATTTAGAATTAAATGTAATGGGTTAAAATCGTCTATAATATATTTGTAAAACTGTATACAATATATCGTAATTGGACATATTCTCTTCGAAATGAAAATGAAGTAGATATTTATCATTTGCTCTAGAAGTTATGTTGTGTAAATTTCAGGATCGGTGACGGAAGATTCATATTCGTTTTATATCATTCAAAAGATTTAACAAAGTAGCTGAATTAGATGATTATCTAATGATTCTAATGAAGATTCGAAAGTATTATTCGACTGTGTAATCGGTATTCTGTCATTTCCAAATCTGATTTGTCATGGAAAGTGGCGTTATTGTTTTCCGATTTCTTTGAAATAAATGCCTTATCACTGGGAGTGGAACTGCGTGTTCCGAAATCAGTCTTCAAATACGATTAAACCGACAATGAGATACAAAATCAACACCTCTTGGTGTTACATCAGCCAGCATGTGTTCTAGAACTCAACACGTGTGATAATAAAATCAAGGTAAAAAGAGCCAGTTTTATGGGGTCAATTCAAAGATGCAGTTTCCAACGCAGTCGCTTCCAATCAAGTATCGGGTCTAATAGATTAGAATACGAATTGATGCATTTTTGTCAACAGTTGTATTTTAACATTTACGTGTACTTTAAATTACGCGTCATTAACCACGTACTATAAATGCACAACCACTCGTCTATAACATGTTCTATTATAAGTTATTATTTCTTCAAGGTTCTGCCTAATTTTAAACATTTAAAATGATTGCTCCTTTTTGCAATGTTCAGTGAACATAAGTCTGGTGGGAAAATGCGCATTTATTGACCAGAACGATAAATGTGTTCATTGAAAGCCTCAATAATATCCATTTAGTTCCAGACAAATTTATCACGGACGACCGCTAATTTTATGGTATTGTGATGACATTGCTAGACTTTCGGTCACTTTCAAGGAACAAAATAGATTATTTATTAATGTTTTGAAAGTATTGAACATTCGCAAATTATTTATATGAAGCCTAAGTCTGCTTGTAGGTGATACACATAAGCCATAACTTAGACATTAGACATGTTATTAAACAAAACATATCAACGTGAAAATAGATCTTTTCAAAAGGAATTAGTGTGTTCAACCGAAAATTCCTGTGAACCTATGACGATTACTAAAATTACAAAATTCTGAAATTTTGTTGACAGTCTGCACAGCATATGCTTACATTCAGTCGCTTCTATGACGTTGCATATTTGAATATTTATATATTGGTTGTATTGACTAAGTTTACTGATACAGCAAAATATGCTGTTAAAGAAATTCTCAAGTTTTACATTAAGCGTCTACAAATGGACTTGAACACATCTCATTGTTACATTAAATAAATAAACATTTCCCTTTCAAATTGTTGAACTTCCGTTTCCTGAATTGATTATTCCTGTATCTGTGAGCAATTTATAGTATATAATTTGCTGTCATATCTGTCTGGTTGAATTGTTTAATGTACAGGCAGTGAATGACGTACTGTTCACCTGGTCCTAGGAAAATTTTAAAAAATTATGATGAATCGGTTGCAATTGCAATGGTAATTTAAATGTTAACAGGCAGCACAGTTCGATAGGTAAAGCCTTAAGTATACAGGCTAGGATTTATGAGTCTCATATTTTCTATGTGACGCTTTTCATACGCGGATTTTTCTTGTCGATTCACTGATATAACGAACTCAGAATTATTGGGAGTTATAAAACATGATTTTTATTAAAATGAATAATGAACAGATCATGTTATTGTGTAAAAATATATTCTAAAAACTGATGTATAAAATAAATATATATATCGTTCCAAGCTTATAGAATCCTTAAACAATTTGTGAATTTACCTGAGGACCAAAACGTCTATTATCATTAAGTTGAGTTGAGATCCATCGAACAGGTTTGCGATATGGACGTATTACGAATTGTATGATTTCAACCTAATTGACCTAATTGAACTGTTAACGTTAGGAATATTTTGAATGCATTTCAGACAATGCAAGACGATTTGATTGGTTTTTTGATCACGATATTATTGCAGTTACGGTTATTCACACATTGAGGTCGTATAAATATTAACGTTTTATAAAGGAATGCAGGCAAGGTTCATCTTATTATATGGGCATATATAATTATTATACATTTTCATTCTCTAACACCAGCTTAAACTTAGGAAATTTGATACTTCAACTTTATTCAAGATACAATAATTTTGCTTTTATATTGCATCTGTTAAACACAATGACAGAATTGTGTATAATTATATTACGTGTACGTAGCATTTGTATCCTACAAAAGATTAAATTAAAAACAGTATGCATATAATGATCTTTTACATAAAATAATCTATTTACGTAATGCTGTGAAGCCATTTAATATAAGTCACGTATATATTCTATATTTTTGCTATATACGCCCAAGAGTGACCCTTGGTTTAGATTAAAAAATGACATAATACTTATATGGTCTAGCAATTATTAATCCGTCACCGCTATGAGTTCGAATTCCACCTGGACAGGACACAGTCATTTCGTATACGGAACTTATGAAAGGTAGTCGATTCTACTCAGGCGTGCGCCTATGGTCTTCTGCCAATGTTACAGCTAGAAAATTAGACAAATGACCCTTGCTCAGCACGAAGCAAAATACTAAAATAGTTAACTAACCTCTCTAATTTATAGCTTCCATTTTGGTGAAGAAATAATATCATTAAAAATGTCATGTGTGAAACAAAGGTAACTCAGTGTTAACCCTGTAATTTTGCCATTTGTCACGCCGACGACACTCATTGTCTGAATAATTTCTCACCATTTAAAGTAATTACAATGGAAGATAATGTGTTGCACTAAGTTCGTCGATTCAACTGTTCATTCCGTGTGTTTCACGTTCGAAAGAATATTAGGAGCCTCCTTGGTCGAGTGGTTATGTATTCTGACTAGTAATTACTAGCCCGTAACCGCTGTGAGTTCTAATCCCATCCAAGACCAGGAAACTACTGTTCTACACGTATCTGTGTTTTCCATTATAGAAAGCTTTGTTTCGCAACAGATATTGTTATGTTCTTAGCAATTTGATAAGTAATATGATTAATTGATTGGTTGAGTTTGTTACTTGACTGATGTTGAAATTATTACAAACATGAAGTACTATTGACACAATAAGCGATATTATGATATCACGAACCAATATCTTGTTCTTGCAAATTTATAATGATTGTGTTACGTTGTATTCCTTCGTCTCTCTGTTTATTAGTTGGTCAAAGGGATCGTGTTTAATGTTCTTGTTATTATGCCACCCATTTATTAAGAAAGCAACCTGATAAGGTCTTTCTTATTCAGTCAAGCCGATGTCAATTGGTGTTACCATTTTCATTGATACAATGTGCAGATGACATGATGAGCGCTTTAAATATTTTGATAATGTCACTCTATCGAACACTCTTTGATGCAGTTTCAGTCCAATAGCAGGTAATATAATTTATCTCGCATGTTGTTTTATAGTTACCACGATATTTATCTGGTCATTATAACTAAACGCCGTCAATCTGGCGGATTTTCATGATGCGCTCGTAACTTTTTTCCTAAGCCACCCACAATGTCATTTAATTTTTTTCTATGCAAATATTTCTCGAAGTGATGTTTACTGCGATAAATAATCTGTATTTCCGCAATGCTTTTGGTTATTTAGGATGTTGGCATTTTGTATTTGCATAAAAAGCTCTAATCATTTTATCAAATAATTGCAAACATCGTCTTAAGTACTTTAAAATTGACCATGATAAACGATGATCGAAATCCATTTCAGTCATACATGAATACGATCTGCATTTATGGTTAAGATAAACACAGGTTTTATCCCGAAATGGCGACTGTGTGTCCGGATTCAGACAAAAACTGTACATCTCTTCTCATTTAGTTAAGTGTTTTCAAACATGCTCGTGGTTAAAAATAAAGCACATACGATTTCAGTTTATTCTTCTCGTATGCTTTAAAGCAATAACTACCATTTGGGATAATGGTGATCATAAAATGGGGCGGAATGATAATATGCAATCCCCCACTATTTAGTTTATGAGTTCACACCACACAAAGAGAACAGTATCCACACTGTTTATCGAACGGAGTCACCTTTCTAGAAATTGTGTTTATAATACTCCATAATACTCCATAATGTATGATATTCGAATAATCGATATTCATATGTTCTTAGTGGGGAAAATATTATTATTCAGTATAATTTTATAAAATATAAAAGTCTTCGTTATCCTTTAATAACACAGAAACATCACATGAAGGGATTCTGTCGCACAAGTTATTTGATTTGAATAATCATACAACGCCGCTATATGGCTGCGATAGGTGTGTATGTTTATCTAATAGTTCTTTTATAGATAACTTTTTTAAAAAAAGTACTTCGTATATTTAAACATTTAATATATATTTGACATTTAATGCTTAATGCAAAAGGTATACAGACATGTGATATACTAAACACACAAAAGGATGTTTACCCTACTACATGTATTTGTTATCTGAAGCGGTTTCCTATTGGGTTGAGTCTTATTTTCGGTGTGCCTGTACAAGAAAATAGCAATGAAATTTCTTACAAATCTTTTTCGTTGCTTCTAACATACTATGTGACGCATAATTCATAAACAGTTGAACATGTCTGGCAAAAGAGAGAACTTATGATAAGCACAAACTCTATCAGACATTGATTTATATGAAGAAAACTGATTTGTTTACTAATACGCCGAAACAGTGATTCAAATATCAATTTATGTGTACCCTTGCCATGGAAAACATTTCTATAACTTAAACTCAATTGATCACTGTACATATTTTTGGGTTATTAAACACTCTTTCAGACTGTGATATGTTTTTCCTGACAATATTTTTACATCAATTTCAATTTATTCTTCTCTCTTTGTCTACGTATTATACATTCGTCTTAATTAGTTATGTATTGAAAAATTTCAGTTCGGCTGAATGCGGAAAGATCTAATTCCCTTTGATTAAGTGATTCCAACTGCTTTTTACAAATATAGTTTGAACTTTGAAAGCTATTGTTCATTTTATGAGGTGTAAAAGTCAACTCCGATGCGTATAAAATTCAGTTTCTTTTAAAGATGAAATATTGTCTATATGATGCAATTTGTCATAATTTCTAATTTACATAGCTGTAAGACGTGTGTGCAGAAAGATTAAAACTTATTTTGGGATGGTTGAAGTATCAATTTAGAGTAGAATATACATATTTGTAATTTTTGAAGTTGGTTAAATTGTCTGATACAATTTTAAATTATTTTGATATATTGCACTAGAAACCATGAAATTAAAGTCTAGAAAGTAAACTTGAGGTGAAGCGGTTTGTAATTGCCGCTGAGGAATATTCATTACTGATTTGTCTGGGTTGCGAATTTAGTATTTTCCAATGAAATTTTGAAGTATCCTCGGGATAAATACTCAATTACTTGAATTACAATTGCATGTTCCGAACATGGTTTACAAATAAAATTATACTCACAATGAAATACAAATTCAGCACCTCTTGGTGCTATTATCAGCCACTATTAGTCTCGTAGAATTCAATTCAAGTAGTGCCAGTCGCCATAATAGAATCAATTTGAACTGACAATTGTGTGATACTCACAGATGCAGATACGAATACATCAATTTGCAATCTTGTTCGTTTAATAGTGATATTGTACTAAACAGACAAAAGTGCGACTTACTGCATTTACTGTAACGAACTATCGTGTTCTTATATTTCAATACATTTTCGTGATGAATACATGTTGGTACCATTAATACATTCACTGTAGTTAACACATCAGAAACAAAATATTCACATAATCAGTTTCAATAATTCGTTCTTTTATGTTGTAAGCGTTTTATTTACTGTACTTGTGTAACTATATGTTAATGCATGACCGACAAGGATATTCGTCTGTACGGGAGTCACCTAAAATCATGATCAGAACTTGCTCGAGTGGAGATTGATTTCTTTTTAGGTATCAGTTTATTTAAAATTTCAGCATCAACTAAGCCAGGGGGATGTGAAAGTTGTTGGAGAACTTAGTATATTCTCATTCAGTTCATGAAACAAAACTAAACCGATAACCGACAATTTTATTTATTTTACTAACGTCGACTAGCATTGGATCCCTCCCAAGGAATTTGATTTCGCATCTTATCATTAATCATTTCAGAGGGAATTAGTTGTTTTTATGCGTGATTCTTACGAAAATATCACCCAATTAAGACAATTCTACTTGATAGTAAAATAAAAAGACATTGCAGTTGTCAATGTATGATACATAGTCACATTATCCTGACATTGTGCCGACGTAGCCCTTAATTTGTGGTGCTACTAAGAATTCTTCTAATACATATTCTTTGTGTTTTAAAATGTCTACTTATAATTTGCGAAACATAAGTTTGAGTTATTTGGTTCTGTGCGTATGAATTCATATATGTCTTTGATTTCAGTTTCATGAGGATTTGTTAAAATGACATATAATAAATACAACATTACATGCAAATAACGTATTTGTTTTTAAGTAAACATCAATGATGAGCGCGTAAAATATCTCATTTGTCACGTTAATACAATATTCTCTCCACATATTCTGGAACTTCTTTATCCTGAATTGATTCATTAGGTTTTTAAATACATTATAAAGTTGGTTGTCAACTTTTGATACCTAATGAATTTATCTGTAACAAGAATGATACATCAGATACATCAGTTTGTCTTTAAATAATCGGGGAAACCACGGAAGCAATGCTCGCTGTAAGTGATCCAATCAAAATGTTTAAGAGAAAACATTAATGCAATGAATAACGTGTATATTGTCCTTTTGTTTTTGATTTTTAATCATTTATTGTTATGATGTATCAGTTGTTGTGCGAATGGTGCATTCAAATCATTTTCAGCATCTAAACTAATTCCAATTCTCACATTGTAAATAATAAAACATGATATATTATTATGAGAATCAACGGAATGTCTATACAATTAGATTCCGCTGAATAATTTTCATTCAAATTATTGCTATTATGTTGCAATGATTGAGTTTACATATTATAAAGACATTGATTTCATATTAAATCTATTTCTTCAACTGAGACGTACTGGGTTACCACTTATGTGAGTTACGAACCATTGACGAGTTATAATAAAATCACATACTCTGACATACATATATTAATTTTCGTAGTATGTCTACAACACTGCATTATTTTAAAATGATTGATTGCAAGTAGAGTCATTATATTAATCGAAATCTGATCATTAAGAAGGTGGAAACGGAAACACAAGAATCAAGCAAAACCTCCGAATATACTAATACTACAAAATCACAAATATACCAATACTACAAAACCACAAATATACTAATACTATAAAATCACAAATATACTAATACTATAAAATCACAAATATATCAATACTACAAAACCACAAATATACTAATACTATAAAATCACAAATATACTAATACTATAAAATCACAAATATACTAATACTATAAAATCACAAATATACTAATACTATAAAATCACAAATATACTAATACTATAAAATCACAAATATATCAATACTACAAAACCACAAATATAACACTACTACAAAATCACAAATATACCAATACTACAAAATCACAAATATACTAATACTACAAAACCACAAATATAACACTACTACAAAGCGTACGCATCATATAAAATTCATGAATTACAAAACCGCCAGTATGGTTTTTTAAACCCAGTTAAATTCATACAGAACTTTTGTGGAAAAAGTAAATCAAAAAGATTGAAGTAAGTTACTCTTAATTAATGAACGACACATGTAGACTAAACGTTTAGTATAAAGTCGAAGCTTTTTAATACAGTCGATATGTGAACACTTGCATAAAGTTTGAAATTGGCAAATTATGCGATTTTATTGGAACTACTAGGAGCCGAAACTAATTTGGAATCAAAGTGGGGAAATGGGGGAATAAAAGGATTAATTATATTGGAGGCTGTGTTGATTGCGTTTTTTGTGCTTATTACCCTTCACGCGGACATTAAACTACTTATGCTTGGTAAAATCAAATACATTGTAAGACGTAACTAATTCAATCGTTTGAGTATATAGCTTGTTATGACATTTGCATAAAGAGGACCTATGTTTTATTCCCTTATATATGGTATTTATGGGCAGGTTAGGTGGTAGGTACTTTGTGTTTCTTATTTGTGTCCACTTCAAGGTTTCAGAAGTATCTTACCTCTTGTCCTTATGATGCATCGATGAATTAAGCGTTAAACAAATTATTTATATTGTAATAACTGATATCAGGAAGAGAAGCAGTCTTCCACTCCGAAATGTTTTTATGCTCACCATTTCAAGCAGATAATTGTAACAGGCGATCAAACTGCATTGTAACTGTATGTATTGTAAATGTAATATATTTCATGATACCATCATTACAACATACTTTAAGGCTTTTCTCCATGTCCACAACATGCGTCGATGGTTGCTCTAAGACATGTCCTCTTTGATATTTATCAGGATCAAATTTTCGCTCAGCTATAGATACTTCGATGTAGTCGTTGATTGGTTATCTCCCTTTAGGTGATGATAATTTAGGTCGTTTGGTTCATTTATAAATATGCACATACTTCTAAAGCTCACGTTTCAGATAAGTTTCTTGTTGACAGTTTCCAAGAAGTTGTTTGATCTATATCTAACCTAGTTTCTTTGTTTCTTTACATGATCATTTATCATCATGTATTTATATCAGATTGTCTGTTAAAAAGGGAAACGTTTGAGCATTATGATATGTAATAAGCACTCGCAAAATACAATGAATCAGAAGTTGTCTTTATATTTGAACGTGTTACTGGTACAAAAATGTACAAAGCCTTGTTTAATATTCACTGCTCGAAAAAAAAATGTTTGTTTTCCTTTGATGTTATGCAACATCATTCTGCTGTATAAACCGTGCCTAGCTGTTTACAAAGAGCATTTCAATAATGGTAACAGACAACTATACACCTTACTTCAGTATATAATAGCAACATAATTCAGAGACTCTACAAAAACTACTTAAGAAACACCATTCAAGCAAATGGATAAATATAAAAGTAAGACGTGAATAGAGTATTGTGAACATCGATGCAATCAATCCAATCGTATTTGACACAAGATAAATATAAAAATTCAATATAGATTCCGCATATGAAAATGTCAAAGTATCAAAATTTATCAATGTGTCAGGACTGTTTCCGTACCATGCAATAGTATTTTACTATCAGTTGTTTCCTTTTGCATGGTTTTACAATGACATCACCTTCTGATTGTTTTAGGTACTGGACAAACAATGCATCCATTATGTTCTTATTTTGTGTTTATCAATTTTTACAAAAGAAAAAAACGACGGCGTCATCGTGTTTCACGTGTATTGCGTGAAACAACGGTTTTGTGCTTCGTTCAATTGGAATATCACACGTATCTTTAATTGTTTTAAATTTCAATCTATGCGTAATTAATATTATTTTGCTCACATCTGAATTAATTGAATTAGATTACTAAGATTGTTTCATGATAATACAACCTTTTGCAGATGTATTGCTTATTTTCTTTTAATACATTTGACAACCTTTAGTCGGTGTTTTAATGTTTTAAGGACGACTATACCGTACACGACAATTGCTGAAACACAGAAACGTTTTATGTCATTTGTTGGAAGTTGATATACATTTTTGTTCATCGATTTATGAGTTCCTCCATCCACTATTCAGTTATTTGGGGTCAATGCCTTTTCGTATCATTCATAATGCTGATGTGCAGACATTCCATTCTGTCTGGATGCTAAATCACTCAATCGCATTGACTGTATTCATCATCAGTAAGTCCCGCTTTGAATGTATCAGTAAGTCCCACTTACAATGTATCAGTAAGTCCCACTTACAATGTATCAGTAAGTCCCACTTACAATGTATCAGTAAGTCCCACTTACAATGTATCAGTAAGTCCCACTTACAATGTATCAGTAAGTCCCACTTACAATGTATCAGTAAGTCCCACTTACAATGTATCAGTAAGTCCCACTTACAATGTATCAGTAAGTCCCACTTACAATGTATCAGTAAGTCCCACTTACAATGTATCAGTAAGTCCCACTTACAATGTATCAGTAAGTCCCACTTTGAATGTATCAGAACTGACAACAAAGAAACGATTCCAAGCAAATCATCAACTTCAAACATTTTCACACTTGAGTGAATATATATGAGCTTATATATATTGCCGATAATTTCTACATATCAACGTACGTTTTATTGTGCATTAAATTATGTGTAAAATTGTTAAATGGAAATGCCTAATGTAATACTTCTCTTATTTGAAATGGTGTCCATGCCGCAATTATATCTCTGACTTTATCTTTGTCCGTAGTGTATCAATATTTCTGACGAATGAAGAACATGCCATAATCACAATGCCGTGTTAATAGATTAATTATGCATTCCCGAATGTGCCAATGATTCGCTATGTATACCTGTTTTTCGCCTTTGTTAATAAATATATATATAAATATAACATATTGTTTATAGACTTAACATCTTATTGGAAATGCTCATTTCAGTTTTGCAAAATCTCTTTAAAAACATCGGAATTGTCGACAAAAAAAAACAGACCGCGTTCCTCGTTAGATTCTTATGACAGGAGTCTCTGTACTCGTCCATCGTTGTTTTACTTTAAATAAATCTTGCAAGATTTGCATCTGCAACCGACACCGTCCGCGTTCTCATATCCTGGGTTGTTGGAGATAAATGCGGTAAATACAGGATAAATATTAGACTTTCAAGGCAATCTATTTTCTGTACAAGTTGCAATAGCAACAATAAATTAAATCGTTTCTTACAGCAAAAATCAATGGAAATCAATACACTGCAAAACTTGGTATATTGTCATGAATTCAATCATTTCGGCTAGACAGTTCATTTTATTGAAGTATTTGTCTGTTAAATTACTGACAATCGTTTTGTTATGTGAATGGTACGTTATATTAAGACATTTACGTCAAAAGACAACGCATGTTTATAGCACAGAGTTTAATTGTTGAACTCTCAAAATGTAGGTGTCTACCGTTCTGTCATCATCTTAATAATTATCTTAATACTGACTCGCCAATCTGTTTAGCTGTTTTATTTACTCGTTTTTAATTGTTACCTACAGGATGGTAAAATATTAGCATTTATTCAATCGTAGCTCGTAAAGGCAATTATTCGTCTCAATGAACTGTAATATGCTTTTATTAGGTCACATGGACCTCGGTGACTATTGATTCCAAAATATACTTCTCTATGATGCATGGATCATAACTGCCAAATACTTCATTAATCTCGTAAAGAACTCATTGTATTTTAACTACCTTTGAGAGTGTGTGTCCACTTAATAAGTATAGCTATGACTAAATATTTTTTGTATAAGATAATTACAATTAAACATCGCACATGTTTTAGTATATTAATTGGTGGAAAAGGTTTATTACGGATAAGTAATACGAACATCAAAGAAACAAATATTTTCTATGGCATTGGACGGTAAAATATGACTTCAATTTTTGAAAACATTACAATTTGCGATTTTTTTACAACATAGCAATATAACTACGTATGTGCTACAGTTTCATAAGTAAGTACTGTGCTTGGTAAATATCGTAATTGGCTTTTGATTTGTAAATATCGTAACTGGCTTTTGATTTGTAAATATCGTACCTGGCTTTTGATTCGTAAATATCGTATTTGGCTGTTGATTTGTAAATATCGTAATTACTTTCGATAAAAATATGGAACGACCTTGAAATGAAAGCTCATAATTGTCATTGTTTATCAATTCTTTAGACAAGGTTTTCGGAAATATGTACCTGTCCGTGAGTTTTAATGTTGATACCGTTATATGGGGGTAATTTTAGACAGTATCATCCTCTCATAGACTAGTGCAAGAGTAATACCGCTGACTAATTGTGGAATCAGTGTGACGTACTGGTCAATTTTGGGCATAAATTATGTTAATTGGATCACTAGTAAACGTAGACACCTAGTACATGTCAGTTATTCAATTCAGTTATCTCTGTTATTCAACTTCATTAACCATATCCCTAATATTGTTGGGACAAGATCTTATCATCATGTTCTGTTTAATCGCCGTTCGTAAAATGATTGTTGTTATTGTCGCCTTTCAGAGCGTTAATGTGTATAAAAGAATATATCTTATAAGAATAAACCTTATAAATTCTCGTATATTGGAAAATAGTTTTCAATGGCCAAGTTCCGTTACAAATTGCTTGTTACAAATACTTTCTGACGTTATTATTTACAAAATAGAATACTTATTGTCATTGATAAACCATTCAATCTACCACCAACGGACAACTTGAACCCGAAAGATAAATGTGTTTCTGGAAAATGTTACAACTTATAGAAGTAATACTCATTTGCCTTATCACATAGATTTATTATCAGACAATGGCTTTTCTCGAGTATACTTAACGACACAATTTGAAATTTGATCACATTTTAGGTTCTAGACAACGGCGTTGTTCAGTGGAATATAAGTAGACGTTTTGCGAAAAAATGTATACATAGACTTATCCGAGTATTTAAATGAATCTTACCGAGTTTAGAATAATGCTGCCATTAATTCATCGAATGACTTTAGAATGTTGTATTCAGAATCCTTGTTATATAAATTCTTACGAAATAGAACCAAAAAAACCTTTAATGATTTAAAAATCACATCATTTGTCACGACACAAATAACCATTGAATCGTTCAAAAACCACCCATTCTGCAACGCTGTAAGTTAAGTGTAACTGGATATCCAAATCAAGTTGTTTTGCAACCATTTCACTACTTCTATTACAATATAGCATCCGTTATTTATCCCGTGTATACGATCCCAGCATTCAGAGTCCACATAGTTCATTGTGATTTATTCATTAAGTGTATGATTGGCATATATCTTGTCATTTTGTCTCTGGCCAATTTGCTGTAATAGCACCAGTTTCCATGGTAACCGTAAATTTAAATAGTTCAGTACCACAAACCGATATTATCCCATGAATTGTGAAACTCTTGTCATAAATATTATCATTACGGCTAGACAATATATCCTTACTGAATAATGCAACTGTCAAAATACTTGCATTAAATTTGCCATAGGTTGATTTCACGATCTGATGAAGTATACTGCACCTGACACTGTAATCATTCAGATATAGCAACTGTCACAAAGAAACATACACTGTCATAATAAAACTTCTAAGAAACGTCAATATAAAGACCATATTTGGGACAAAAAGCGATCATTGGCAATTGAAAAGATGAAAGACACCGGGGGACAAATTTGATACAGTCTCCTAGTGTGGCTTCATTGTTTATCAGAATGCTTCATCATGAATACAGCTTGCCCTATAAATCAGTACGTGAGGGCGAAAGTTCGTTGAAGTTTCACTTCTCCGACCCACCGACCGAAATGTGTGCGAAATTAGGAAATGGAAATATTTGAAATAAGAAAATCTAACGCTGGGCAACTTTCAGTCATGCCATAGGGCATAAGGTAATACTCATCAAAATAAAGTCGAGTAAACATCTCGGATTCTGTATAGTCAGTGGAATAGAATGTAGTTAACAAAGTATGTACACATTATATTCTGAGCAATACTTCATATAATTATCACCGGTTTAGGTAAAATATTAATGAATCTTTATTGCAATATCAGGTTATATTCAAAATAGTGTCAAAAAATTGCTAAAGATGCTAACAGCAACCTCACAGACTCAAAATCAATGTGGTATAGATGTGCATTTGGTTGGCGTGTATAACATCTGAGTGTGATTTTAGATTTATTTTATTTTTAAAATCCCCCCTCCTGTGTATATTTTTTTAGAAAAAAACCCTCTAGCCCTATATGCTTTTACTTGCAAAAATAAAATAATTATCCATGTATCTTGTCTTAAAATAATTTATTTCAGTTATAAAAGTATATTAATACACGTTTTATACTAAATTGTAGTTTTGAGATTGACAAAATTGTTCGTGTTGAAAATGTTATGTCTTATTTCTAGAAATTACGATGTATTGCAAAATAATTCAGTGCTTATCGTAATGTTGGATGACCCTGGTAAAGTTAACATCCATCGTACAAGCAGCAATTTAATTTGACGGTGTTGGTGCTGTTCTGGTGAAGAATATCAAAACAAAATTTAAAGGAACTGTAAAAACGAACCTTTTTAACAAATGACGAGGGATAATGGAGAGGCATAAGATGATTAATCGCAGTAAAATTTGCAAAATGCAGTCATACTCATTTTTCGTCTACGCTGTATGATTAATAGAGACATTGTCTGAAACAACAGCATTTAGCCACTAATTAGCAACCTTATATTCATAGACCGATTGTAGAGCACGTAATGACAAGTAACCGAAATATTTGATTTACACACGTGACAATTGTATCGTTGATGATCAAAGCATGAAGAATAAAACTAATTGATCATTTATTACAGTCCTGAATTATTTTAAGACATTTAACTAACCTACGTTCTCACCATATCAAATCAATACATATATTTTAAAGGAAAGTCCAACATTTCCATGTACAGCATTGTTTTTATTTGCTATAAACAGTGAGTTATTCTATTAATTTCATTCCTAGAATCATTCTTTCTTAGACAGCTTTTAAATATTTCCTAAAACTTTGTTTTATTCTGCATCTGTATTAGATCTCTCAAAATTCGACAAAGTACCATGTGGAGTTATTCAGGCATTATTATAACGATTCATCAGCAGCTCAATTTGTTACATAGTTGCCGACAGAGTATCTCTCGTATGTGTATAATGTAGTCCAGTCTTGGTTTTACTGCATTACGACATAATAACTCTGAACTTCATGAAATTTTAACTTGAACATTTGATATAAATTTCTTTAAATAATTACCTAGTTTCAGTTTTTCATACGTAAGTTTAAAAACTCCCAGAATCGATGTACTGGTAATATAGAGTCATAATACAGTCACGTATTATAACATTCAAAAGCATGTGTAAAATAAAACAAGCATGTCACGATTTAAAAGGGTATGTATCAATAATTGAATATTTTTTTTTTAAATTCAATAAGCGCCGTTTGTCAATCCATGGTAAATATGTTTGGTAAATTAAATTTGATATAGTACATTTTAGATATATAATACTAAAGATATTAGGTACATCAGTTATACAGATTCTTGGAAGGTGGGAGAAAGTGTGAAAACATTATAAATTTCAGATCAAAAGTAATGCAATGTTCTAAGAGAAGCTGGTCAACATCTACGAATGTAAACAAATACTACGTTGAATTGATTTTACTAAATTAAAATCTAGCAATTTGAAAACATCTGCTCAACCACAAACGTTGTGATCTGCACATTGAATAAATAACCGCATACATTTTGATTTGATGTTCTTTATACAATACATTTCAACACTTTCGTCTCTAAATGGCATAAATATGCAAACCCAATGCATTATCCGTGTTATTGAAAAACAAACAAACCATTTCTTTGAGTCAGTATTCTTTTCTATTCACGAATCAGTCATCTATCTCTATCATTCTTTCACATGTATTAAACATTTGTGAATTATACAAATGGTATTAGTTATTTATTAAAATGCGTTGTCCGACGTGCGTACATATGTACGCGAGCTTTTGTTTTTAAAGTTTATCCAACACACACTTTTTCAGTGTTCTTCTAAAGCACTGTCATTTGTAAATTGCCTTAGAAAAAAACAATTGACTGTTCGTGTGCATGCATTTATGCCTGCACTTCAACTCTTGTAAAAACCGTTGTGAAATCGAGGCTATAGAGATGTTTACTGAAATGATGCAAATTGGTTCAAGTAGCTAAATGAAGCACACATGATATATTCCTACCTTGTATTTTTGTAAATTTTGTCTGAGATTAGTAATAGTACTTCACCACTAAACGGCTCAGGATACAAAATTAACACAAAAACCATATTTTGAATGTTTCTTTCAGTTGAAAGAGCTCTCAAGTAATTTGCAAGATTATGTAGCGAATAATTGAATAAAAGCTGTGAATGTCCCGAGCGTTTTTAATGTGTCGAAATGTCCTCTACGAATCATTACTCTTTTTTTCAAGTAAATTATCATTTGTTTGCACTTAGTGGCACACAATATAAACTTACATGCTTGCAGTTGAGTTGGCAGAAGTACAAATGAACCAATACAGTCATGTTTCGCATTGCACATACTTTGGAATGGGTAGGAGAGAACATCTCCCGAACAACAAAATGTGTCTCAAAATGCAGACTGGATCAGAAAATGAGTGGGAGGGATAATGAATAGAAGGATGGGAGTGTTGACTAGAATGCTCAATATCCAGACAAGCTACTCCCTAAATAAAAAAATTTGTTGTAATAACAAGCATTCTGTTAGACATATGTTTCACTTCGATTCCAAGTGCATTAATTCATCGTGCATTAGAATGTAATGTCGTGTGTGGCAGAATGTCACTTTAGCTGCTTTTTCTGTGGTAACTCGGTTTGTATGATGAAACATTGGATGCCGCATGCATTTTTCATATTAAATTTATACAAAGCCATTATCGGTTTTAAAGAGAATAAAATGTTTTTGTAGTAAAGTTACATTCGAAATGTATTGTTTGTGTCATGTAAATTTCCTCCCGTTCTAATGGAAATTGTTTTCAGTTATTTCAAGTAACAATTTTTATTATTATTATAAATTACATTCGTTCGCGATGAGACATTATATAAGCAGTTCATTGGTAAACTTGGAACAAGGAAATTGTCGAGCTGGAATTCAATGAAAGGTGTCAAAATGTGTACGAAAGGTAGTGAATTGCATCATTCCCAAGTATCGGTGAAGCTAGGACACAGACATTCAACAATGTGAACTAGCCTGCAACTTTATCAAGGAGAAAGTATGACCATGTACCGATACAACACAACAACGTCATTTCTACAGAATGATAAAGTGAACAGCATTAATAGTCATGTGATTTTCATGTAACAATATTTGCAGTTTAAGAAAAAAAGTTGTAAATATGTCAAATTAAATTGAAATGCTGGCATGCTCATAACACCCATTTCTATGACCACATTCCCTCTGTAAATAAGGAAAATTTATACGTTACATTACAAGATTCTGATGTCTTTTTGTAAAGTTTATTTACTCGGTGGTCTGTAGAACTACTGCATTAAAATTATATTTAAAGTAAAATGATAAATATTTCCTAATATATTGTTATGTATAAAATTAAGCAGTATGTTAAGACACAGTTTATAAAGAGGGCTGGTCTAGTAACGCAATGGCTTTCTATCAGAGAAATTGTCAATTGCTAAATTTGTGTTTAATCATTGTTTACGTGTATATTATAAACATTCTGATGTCTGCCTATTGGACTAATGTAGATATCGTATATCATCATGATTGCCAGTCACTTCATTGTGCAGTAACAGATTTTTTGCATCTTTCCAGAAAATAATATTATACATATATTATCAACAACGACGTTCGAGGTTTATGTACTGTATAAAATCTTGCTGTGAATCAAATTTTTACCACCTTTATTGTTCATGTACAATTATAACGTACAATACGAACATCATCAAAGCAAAAGTGATACCACTGACTATTTATGGAATCAGTGTGACGTATATGTCAGTTTTGGACTTAATTTATGTTACTAAGTACAACAGTAATCATAGTTGGGACAAGATCTTATCGTGATGTTCTGTTTAATCAAGATTCGCTAATTTAAATGTGTGTTGTTGTTTTGACTTTAAGAGAGCGAATGTGTATGTGAACCATCATGATTATGTTATAAGATAATTCATCTAATGGGAATAAATCTGGTAAATTCTCGTATCCCAGAAAATTGTTTTCAATGACCAAGTTCCGTTGCGAATTGCTTGTTACAAATACTTTCTGACGTTATTATTCATTAAATAGAACACTTGTTCTCATTGATGAAACTGTTTCAATCTACAACCAACGGACAATTTGGACCCTGAGGATAAATGAATTGCTAGACAATGTCACCACTTGTTTAAGTAATACTCATTTACCTTACCAGACAGATTTATTATCAGACAATAGCTTTTATCGAGTATACTTGACGACACGATTCGAAATTTGATCACTTTTTAGATTTCAGACAGCGGCGTTGTTCAGTGTCCTATAAGTAGACGTTTTGCGAATAATATATACATAGACTTATCCGATTGTTTATATTAATCTTAACGAGTTTAGAATAATGCTGTTATACATTCATCGAATAATTTTATTGTGTTAATTGTGTAAATTGTCTGATACAAACGAAATAGAACCTATAAATGTGATACAATTTCAAACTGCGAGTACACTCTACTTAACTAATTAAAGTGAACTATATACATATATAACACAATATCGTATTTATTCAAATAGTGTCTAATTACAGCCGTAGTCCATATGATCCATCGTGATTTATTCATTTAATGTATGACAGTCATGCATCATATACTACTGTTTCTAACCAATTTGCTGTAATCGCATCAGTTATCATGGTAACCGTAAATTTAAATTGTTCTTTACCACAAACCAGTATATTATCCTATGAATTGTGAAACTACTTGCCTTGTCGTAAACATTATCATTAAAGCTAGACAATAAATCCTTACTGAATAAAGTGTATGTGTCAAAATACTTGCATTGAATTTGCAATAAGTTAATATAACAATCACAAGAAATATACTGCATCATTGTAATCATATGGATAGAGCAACTGTCAAATAGAAACATGAAGAATCATAATTAAACAACAATAGAACCTCGGTATTCAGAGCACACTTTGGACAAAAACGGTCTTGTTGTCGAGGTTCTTCCATTATCAAAGAGAAAAATAAAGAAACTGGATGAATAATGAGGAAGTTGTTGTATAAACGAATCGCTCTGTTAGTCAGGCTTTATTGTGCATCTGAATGCTTCTGTGAACGGCACCATATATACATATTAATAATACATGGTTGATTTAAACATGTACTTTTGAGATTGTCAAATAATATTGATAGTATTGAAATATGTTACATAATATACCGAGAAATTTCGATAACCTAGTGCTGATGGAAATATTTTATGACTCTGATATAGTTTACATTCATCAGACCAAAAAGAATTTTATCCATTTGACGGCTTTTGTGGTGTTCTGGTGAAGAATACCGAAATAAAATCCTTTTAACGAAACTGAGAAAAAAACGAAACTAATTAATAAGTAACAATAGTAAATGATTAATTATCTTAATATTGGCAAAATGCAGTCATAATCACTTTTGCCCATGCTCTATGATTAATAGAGATATTTTGTGAGACAACAACCTGGGACACAAATTGATAACCTTTAATCTGAATGTAGTGCAATGTAGATTCTCGCCTCTGACAATTGTGTAGTGTATGGTCAAGGCAAACAAAATGAACTCAATGAAACATTTATGAAATCCTGAATTACCTTAAGACATTCGACTAGCTCACATCCTCACTATATTGTCAGTACATATATTGTTCAAAGGGAGGTCCGAATTTCTTTGTACAACGATTATTTCATTCACTGGTAGCTGTTATTCTATATCTAGAATAATTTTTCTGTGAAATATTTTCCCGAGCTATGTTGTATTCCATATTTGTGTTATATCTATCAACTTTATAGAATTTTCCCAAAAGTGCCATATGGAGCCGCATAGGTATTGATATAACGATGTATCACACCTTAATTTGTTATTTTGTTGCTTTTGGTCGATAGTGCAACCCTCGTCCGTGAATAATATAATTCAATGTTGTTTTTACTACACCTCGACTTCACTAAATTACTTTAATGACTTTGAACTGCATTCAGTTGTTGCTTGTTAGATTTAAATATATCTAAATAGTTATGTAATATATATATATACATATATTTATATATATGTAAACGTATATATATGTATATATTACATATATATGAACACGTTTACAACCTTAGATACAAATGTATTTGTAATACCGTTCCATAATATATGTAATTTATATGTACATACAAGAACACCGTGTAAAACAAGCAGGACCAACTTTATCCGGATACTTATCCATGCTTGAATATGTTATGATGTTAATTCTAATTATATGACTGCCGTTTGACAAAACATAATAAATTAAATCCGTTATTCTGCAAGGTTTAGGTGTATATTTTGACTCTAGGTACGCCAGTTATATAGATATTTAGATGAATATACAGACGTGTTAATCTGTCGAATAATAAGAATATTATTATCATTCCTTTTTTGTACGTGTGATATATTATACATATATTTTTCTTTTGGACATACGTAAAGTGGTAATTTTTTTAAATAAAGTGAACAGTTTACCGCAAGATTCGTTCCACACCAAGTCTGAAATATAGCATTTAAACACATGAACGAATGCAACATAGATACATAGATTCAATTTTTAAAGTCGAGCGGTACTAATTTGCTAAACTAAGTTTAGCTTTTTCAATGCCATGCTGAGGCCAAAATATTACGGACTTCCATGGTTGCATTGCAAGAGTGAACAATACAACTTGAACATATGCAGAGGAGAATCCGACTTAATATGAAATTTGAATGACCGTGTTGTTCTTGTTGTAATATACTTCAAAAATAAATGATTTATAGTATTATGAATATCACACAAAACGTATCGCTTTATTTGATTAGTCTGTGGTGTTTCTATCAAAACAAATTAAGCAATATGAAAACATCTACTCAACCACATGATTAATGTTTACAATTAACAATCATTCACTGCATCTAATGTAGCCAAATCTTATGTTGAATTCAAATTTTGTGATATATCATCGAATGTATCGCTAAGTGTATGATTAATATGTCTATGGTGTGGAACAAGACATTGTAAGCATCGATGTATCGGGACATTAAGTCAGCAAGATGGTGGAGATTTGCACATTGAATAAATATTCGCATAAATATTCATTCGATGTACATAAAATACATTTCAACACTTCCGTCTCTAAGTGTTGTGTAGGTCCGAAGCCCATGCATCTCCAATATTATTGGTGGGATGCATAAACAAGTAAATTATTTATTTTCAGTATTCACTTTTATTCCACAATCACTCGTCTATCTCTATCATTCGTTCACTTGGCACTGTATAAATTATTTGTGAATTAAACAACTCATTTTAGTTATTAAAATATATAATCAATTACGAGTAAATGTACAAGGTACGCAAGTTTTTTATCTTTAAGTTTATTGAACACATTTGTTGAGCACCTACACTCGTGAATATATGTTACAGATATAGATCGAAAGTTTATTTCAGTATCAATAAGCCAGTAGGCCCATGTGAACATAGATAACGTACATACATATTATACAAAACGTGGCGATGGCATTGAACCCATAATTATGTATAAATTATTTAACAATTGAACAAAACAGAATGAAAATAAGTAATAAAACAAAATAAACAAATGTCAATTGTATTATTTTTACTACATTTTTGTACAATTTATCTGAGATTATTGATAATGACCCAAATCACTAAACAACACAGGCATAGAAATACAAAACCATTGTTTGAGTGTTTGCTTTTGTTGTAAGAACTCTTCAGTAATCTGTGAAATTGCGCAGCGAATAATTAAATAAAAGCTGTGAATGTTCGGAGCGCGCTTTATATTTTGTAGTGTCCTCTGCGAATCATTATTCGTTTATTTTCCTCCAAATTAAATCATCATTTGTTTGCTTTGAGTAGAAAACAATATTTATTTGCTGTCTTGCAACTGGCAAAAGTACAAATGAAACAATACCAATCATGTTTCAGTAGCATTACACATAATTTGGAATGGACATCCCACAATCGACCAAAAGTCTCTTAGTATGGATACTTGATCAGAAAATAAATGGGAGGGTTAACGAATACTAGGTTGGCAGTGTCGACTAGAATGATCAATATTCAGACAAACTACTCCCTAAATAAAAAAATAAAGTTTGTTGTAATAACAAACATTCTGTAAGACATGTTCCATTCCAGCTGCATTAATTTATACGGCATTAGAATGTAATGTCATGTCTGGCAGAATGTCGTTTTGGCTGCTTTTTGTGGTTACTTGGTTATTTGAATTGTGTAATATTGGATACCATATTTTTCGGATGAAATTGACAGTAGACGGATTTTGTAGTAAAGATACATTCGAAATGTATTGTTTGTGTCATGTAAATTTATTCACTGTCTAAATGAAAATTGTTTTCAGCTATATTAGGTAACTAATGTTATTACAAATTACATTCGTTTACGATGAGATAATTATCTCAGTAGTTCATTGGTTAACTAGCAACTAGAGACTTCCCTACCTGGTATACAAGGGAATGTTTTAAATGAGCTACAAGAGGTAATAAATTGTATCATCGCAAAGTAGCAGTGTAGCTAACCCATAGACATTCAACAGGATGAACCAGCGTGCACTACTGGGTAATTAGTAGAAGAACAGAGCTAGAATTATGTACAGAATGAAATGATAACTTTGATGGGCATTTCTTAATGTGTTATTAACAAAATTAAGTAGTATATTAAGATACAGCTTATACTGGAACCAGTACCAGGATGTTTCTACGTGCTATCTGACACTTGCGTCTATCGTCATCATCTTCACACGTCCTTTACAGCCGTAGAGAAATTGACAATACATGATACAAATGACTTTGAAAATGATCGTCTAATTAGTTTGTTTTGTTAGTTTGCCGCTACAAAATAATTAAAATGCATCTTTCAATCAAAAGTGTTGATTTATTTTATAGTTTTTGTTATAGATGATTACAGGAATTGATGTTTTCGAAAATGCAAATATGATATTGATTATGGGCATATATTAAGTTAATTGTTGATAAATAAATTAAAATTCCCAGTTTCATTTCATGCAATCCGTGTGGCGGGCGGCTGAAAGGAATATTATTGATCATTGTTATAGAAGAGCTATTGTCAACCTAAGTAGCTACGAACGACATAAATTTATACAAAAATGAAGCAATGAGCTTAAGAATCGCCATTTTATACATTATGCTTAAACAAAATATTGTTGAACATCTGTTATCGTATCATATAATTTCGAATTATTTTTATAAAATATATATTATTAGAATAAAAAATGGGAGTGTTCTAACCGCAAAGGCTGATAGTCACCACCTGGAATGGACTAAAAACAATTCCGTTCAGGCAGCAAAATGTAGCCTGTGGCGCTATTTTCCACCATAGTTAACATTAGTTTACACTTCAGTATAATAATGCAATTTTTCTTTACGGTTGTACAGTCAGTGTTGTATATCAACGTTTGAGACAATAAGCGACTATGAACAGGTGCAATAATTCAATCAAATCTAAAGACTCATTCCGTGTCACAAACACAACATGCTCGTCCTTCTTTTAGAATTACTGCTTCGATTCGACACAATTACACCGTTTGTTGCTGGAAATGAATTCATTCATTACACGAATCTGCACTTTCCTCTGAAAAAGAAGTGCTCGGAATTATTTTCAATTGTGTTAAAATGTTGTCAAAGAAGGGAAACTAAACCAATTTCGCTCCCAAACGTCATTTTATGTATACAGCAATCGGAACATTTCAGACTGATTGTCTGAACGGATATCCGTATATAGTTAAAGCAACTGATGATGTAGATTCCTTTCTAAGCAGATATATGTCAGCATGTTCACCACGTATAGAAAAGTGCAATATGTTAGTTTGTAGGTATCAGGAGTTATATCAAATGCATATTTAATCTTTTTTTTGTAAGCGTTTTGCATTTAATTTACTATGAACTATTACTTACATATCAATACTTCGGGAAGGGTAAAACCATTTAATGAAACTTTGATTACCTAAACTTTTAAAATACATGCACGAAGCAAGCGAAACATCTGTTTTTATTTTATGAACGCTCTTATTTACTGAGTTTTCATATTTTTTATTCTTTTGGCATCGTGTAGAACTATTGGATGTTTTATTAAGCTCATTTGATCACGTTTTTGCATTTCACCAGGCTATTCCAGTGTCTCCAAGCTTCTTTTGCCGAGTAATATAGACTTAAAGAGATTGTAATGACGTTGTATTAGACACTAGATTAGTTATCTAATAAGTTTTGTCTGCAAAAGAAATTCTCGTCTGCGGCATAAGATACTTCTCGCTATACTGAATAAAATAGAAACTACCGCTAAGTTCACCGGAGCTGGAAGAAAACAAAGAGGAATCATTATTATATATGGCTTTAAAGAGTGTTCCGTGATGCATCGTTTGGTGCAAAAAATAGTGACCATTGGTCAACGAAGTATGGGAGAAAGCTTGACCAAGTGAGGTTGGTATAAAAATACAACATTTAATAATGGGAATGACTGATTCTTGAGTAGACTGTCTCACTTATGTCCAAAACATCCCAGACGAGCTGAATTGCTTTGAAATGAGGACTTCGAGCGGACAAGTCATCAATTTTATTCTGCATAAGAAAAATGACTGGCGTCTTTATCTATATTTGATGTGGAATTATCATGCGACAAATTGAGATGTTAGCACTGCTATGAAACTGAGGATTGACATGATGAGCGGGAATGTCATTGTGGAAGTTTTGAGCATTTAAATAGCCATTACTGACTGGTTGTGCACGATTTCTTTGACTCGTCAGTAATTTGTGGAACTTAATACTCTTGATTGCGGCGTACGGACCGTGATAGAGGTTCTCTCCCATTTACCGTACTTAACTTAGAATTAAAGACCGGGACATATCAAACATGAGCCAGGCTTCTTTTTCCAGTTGAAAAGAATAGGTCTCTCTCTTCCCATTTTAGAGATACAATATTTTAATTGTTGCTATTTACGAGCGCATTTCGTGGAATTTGATCGGCGTATACATCGGCTAGATCATATTGATTGTGGCATATGTACCATGTATCATGTAGTTTTCTTACTTAGCGGGTTCGACTTGATATTCAGCTATTGACTGCAGTAAAAAATAAACGATTTGTTACTTACGATTTTGTAAGTTCATTCAATAATATAAAACGGCATTTTCATTTTTTGGAATTTAGTCATGACCATGTCTGACATTGCACACGCTACTTCGGGCTGCGTTTGTAAGAATTGATAAGTATTAGCTAAATGTGTGCCTCGACCTTGAAAGTTCCATTAATGTCTACCACCAAATGATTGACATTACAAGAACAATTATCTACACAGCAGTCTCACTTGCTGAACTATAAGATACTAATTTAAACAAGATCTTACGAAAGTGATTCTTTCGTAATTAAACCGACTCTAGACATAATAGGTTTCTAGACACGTTAACAACTCGTTGTAGAAATAATTACTTTTCATGACAGGCAATTACGTTACTAGTTTGTCGTACAAGAAACAAGTGGATTTGTATCTTACAGGAGTAAACACGTTACAACAAACACACTAACGGCATTAGAAGGTGACAAAGTTTTCTGAAGAGAAGTGAATGATCGGGTTAAGTTTTTGTTATAGTGCAAACAAATCATACTGTAATCACTAATAATGGACTTCCTTCCTCTCTCAGAAAAAAAAACCGAAAAAATATGGATAAACAGCTAATATTTCTGGTATTAACCGGGTAGTTACAATATTTTATATTGTATATAATATACATATATAAAAAAGTACAAATAAGTTGTATTAAAGTCTAATTGGTTAATTGTTGACAAACACAGGGATACCTTACGCTGTCCTCATATCCAGAAAAGTATGAAGAAACACTTAACATGCGGAATATGTTATAAACAACTAATATTCATTGAACGGTGTTGAGTCATATTTTGTTCGCATTAATACTGAGTGCATTTATGAATAAACATTGCGTCAAACTATCAACATAAATATTCCGTCGAAACCATTCAGTGTAGACCCCGGTGGTGGAGAAAGTTTGTACTTCAGCCTGTCCGAGGATAAAGTGATGTTGGTATCATTGGTCCGAAGTGACAACGTGCGAAATAAACGGCTCAGTGATATCACTCAGGCGTATGTCGGTATCTGGTATCGGCATGGCTCAATTCAAGAGAATAACCCTTGAACTCCGACTACTCCAGGTACTCTTTTTCCTTGGAATATTCTGAGATATTTTGGGAGTATTTTCTCTGAGTACAAACGTATATATCGCATGAAAAAAGGAAGCGAATTTCGTGACAGTGTATTCAATTGATAAACGATTAAAATCATATGAAAATTAAATTTAATCGTTTATACATTTACAATTTCGCACACATTGATGTTAATTTGTCAGAATAAACCTTTATCTGTTTACACATTTTCGGCATTCAATACTTGAAAAATGGTACATGTATGATAGAATCTTATTTAACGCATGTATCTCTCAAGGACAGATGTGAAACGGGTTGACGTATAAAAATGCTAGATCGGCCTCATCGTTTTATGGTAGCTGAAACGGATCGTATGTTACTGTAGATAAAACTTGATTAACTTTATTCACCAATTAATGACATGTTTTGTAGTGATGCAAATAATTGATCGGTTTATTAAAACCTTCCGACGCTGATATTTCGTTATCTTCATATTTTGTCATTAACTACTTATCTAAATGTTCATGAATCATAAATATACAAACTTATAATGAAGTACAGTACAGACTTACTTAGCAACCACTTCAGTATGAAGACAAGCTCTCCCAACAACCGCATGTTAACGGACTGGTTTTCAATATTTATCCTGCTTTTCAATTTGCTAATGAGACCAATTTGTTTTTATGGTACCCATAGTGGTTTTATCATCGAGGTTTTACTGTATGTTGTAATCAATGTTTAGAAGAAACAAATAACATTCTCTTATTTTAAAATCTGTATTAACCACCTATGTTTGTGTGTACATGTTGGAGGTTGATATATATCTGTATAATAACTAGCTAACAAACTACTTTCTTGTAATTATGTTATCCATATAAATAATTTTATAGAAAATTGAGATAGGGAACATTACCTCGCCATACTTACGATTCTTATTTATTTATCGGAACTTTAATAACTTATTAAATAATAATAACTTGTTAATAACCGATAAGTTTTGATAGAAATCTAAGAGGATCCTCTGTGACCGAGCAGTTATTATATCTGAATAGTAATCGCTGGCTTCACACCACTGTACGTTCGAATCCCACCACGAACGAAATTTTCTCGTGAGACAAAGCTTTACCAACGCTTTGTAAAATATAATAATAGGAATGGAGCGTAGTATCATACAAAGTCACAGTATTAGTACACTTTGTGATAATCTGGACATTTTCTAAATAATTGCAAATGTAAAAGTAGTGCAACTCGTAAATTATATACAACCATTGGAGGCTGTCTGTCTACAGGTCGGGTAATTTTTGAACATGTTGGAGGGTAAATCTGAACATGTTTGATAAAAATAAGCCCAGCATGCACCAATTAACAATCCCTAAATACATTGTCAAAAGCTTGTTTGTTTTTACTCCCACATACCGGAGATACAAATAGTCCTCTAATGAAATAAAGTACAGATGGATAACTTTGTCAGATTGCAACCTCATGGACAGCAAAAGGCTAAAAACGAAAATACATTTACAGTTTAATATTTTTTGTGCAACATAGTTTTAACAGTAGTCACTCTGATAAAGACTGCAAATTTATGGTTTAAAATTCAAACCATAAATTTGCTGTCTTTATCATATAAACTTTAAGTATAAGATCTGTGCAACCACCATGGGCAGTCATGACACGTGATCCAATTGTCTGCATTGCTAAGACTTGACTACAAGAATAACATTCTGTTTTAAAATGTTTTAGCGTCTGCCATTTCATCACATAAACCGATATTTCTTACATCTTGTCTGTAGACTCATCTGAAGAAGACAGGATATCTGAATATATATGAATTTGTATTCGCTTGCTCTAACGCGAATGTTAGCAGGTCTTGTTATTAAACAAATTAAAGTAAGTAACTTTCTTTATTGATAGAAGTGAGAATTGAATATTTATTCATAATTACACTCCGTCTAGAAAATTGTTTCGGGTATTAACGAACACCGTAATAACATGAATCAAGCGCAGCAAGGGACGTAATTCGTTCGTTTCGTTGAAGATTAAGATAGGTTGGTCCGATTTTTCTATATAATAGACCAGGTTAGATCAAATGTTTTGCGTAGAATTTTAGCACATTTAGCACTTGTTTAATTCACGAAAAAATATCACACAAATATATTCACAAAAAAGCAATTCACTTTAAAGAGCGTCTGCAAAATTGTAAACCGGAAGCGGAAAAGGACATCCTTGAATTTTTTAAGGACATAAACATAACGAATAACACTAGGAATAACAAAAAAAACAAAACCGATCTGGTTACTTTAATGACTACAGTTAGTAACGGCAAAATTAAAATATCTGATTGTATGTGAATCACTTCAGGTATTTTGAAGATGTGAATTTTATTACCGTTTCGTGACTAGTAGGTTCTTTGTATGTTTAATCTCGTGGCGTGATCTTGAGCTATTTCTACCTTAAATAACTCCTAATGATCAATGTTCTCTAAAATGTATTTGAATGTCAATGAAAGGAATTATCTAAAATATAAACGAGAAATGTATTGCATATCTTATAAAATATATCTAACAGAATTCTTGTTCGAATTGTGTGATGGTACTATATGTTTTCCATTCTTCATTCTTCATTTTTTTGTCAGAAGGCGATGTATGGATTGATTGCCTGCGATATGAAGATTTAGTTGTAAATAGATATTGCAGAATTTGCTGGAAACGCATTGCCAAAACTCATTATATGCATATCAAACCGCATCTAAATCTTAGGTTCGTTTCTTGTTTCTGTAGATGACCGTTTTAAATGTACCGTGATTAAAACAAATGACTACATTATCCAAGGAAACACTTGTAACGTGCAGCAGTTGTAAAGATTACATAACTCTAAAACATTGAGACCAATTTATACGACTGTTAGGTTATTGATCTTTTAAGTGCAAAGCCGCACACAGGAGCAATGTGTTGCTTCAGAGAACATCCCTTCTCAGTTTTAAAAGCGAGAATGAATTACTTTTTCCTCCCAGTAAATTCGTGTCATTGAATACCGGGTGAATGGTATAAGTGTTAAAATGCATTGTTTATTGGTTTCTAATGAGAGGTAATAACCTGTTAGCATGAGATTTTTACATCAATAACAACTTCATTTGCGGCTTGCTTGATGTAGGAGTACATTCCGTCTTTTCACATCCGTCATAATTCCAGGAACATTCGTCAGTGATAAATAGTTCCCGCTTATGAAAATCAATGAAGGCATTTGCTTGCCAAAATGCAGCGGAGGTAATTTGTCTTCTCGTGTTTGCGTGGCTGAAGTATTTTTGATTTGTACATTAAATGATATGTGTTTATTTTCCAATATATTTTGTTTCTTGGAAGACATATTTAGACATGTTGAAACAATTTATCCAATTATGACATCATTTTAACGTATTTTGCGGGATGAGATATTGAACACACGAACAACTGTCAGACATTGTATATTCATCATTTCCTAAGCTACACTACAAGGAAAAGTATCAGAGTAAAGTTGTAACATATATTCACTGATTCTGATCTCTGCAGGGCTGACGTTTTCATATATATATATATATCATATATTGGTGTTGCATGTACATATGTAATATATACATATGCAATTTAACTTTGTGAATGTAGCTATTCCGACAGTATTTTATGCACAATGTTTCAAAATTAAGGAATTGTACATTATTATAGATTATTGTGCAAAAGACCCACAAAGGACCTTAAGTATGTGTTCCATACTGAAAGTGCGGACAAAAACGGCAACAATGCCAATCATTTAAAATCGAATAAAATGTGTTGTGAAGGAAAACGTGCCTTATGTTTATATTTGAATATTTAAATTAACACACGGCGCTCTCTAGGGGTATTATGTTTATAAACTTTAATACATAATGCAGCTTTGCACATATTTTATAATTTTATTGTTCTTGTTTTATAATGGGAATATTTTTGTTTGAATAAAATAACTTTGGATTATGATGGTTGTGATAAGCGTATTTATCAAGGAACTGAAAATTCTAAAATTCCTAATCATCTCTACAAGTACATTATTTTCTAAACTTTGCAAGCCAAAGCTCCGAAGCTAATTAAACTTTTAATATTGTCTTAACTGCAAGTTTAGTATATCTAATAATACCAGCAAATTAAAATGTTTAAATTAAAAATATAAAAAATAATGCTTATTATTAGGTAAAGTCTAGGACAAATGTCAGTAAATTGCATGTCATTGCAAAACATCAGAAAACGCGCAAATATTTATTCCAAGATTTTGGAGAAATTAAATGCTCACGTATCTTTCTAAAAACCGTATAAGTGTTATTCATTCTGTTAAATTCGTACCTTATTTGAAAGTAAATTATAGTATTATGTATTTCATAGAAGGTGTATAATTTTCTTTGGCTTACAAAGTACTGAATTATCTTAGTGCAATTCTTGAGATTTGATTTGAAAACGATAAGAGTATTGCACATCCGTGCTTGCTCTTATATATTTTGAAATTAAAACAAACAAACATATCTCAAAAATATTTATACTCAAGACAAAAGATTAAATACTATTGCTTATGTCTAAAATGGTCCGTTTCCGGTTACCCGACCGACCCATTTTTTTACCTGCCGACTCATAAGTTTTTACGGCATCCTTAGTGATATATTGTAATTTTCACAACAGTAAACACAACACAACAATGTGAAAAAACATAAAAGAAAAACATCCCTACCTACCGACCCATATGTAACCGGAAACGAACCTTTTTTGTCTATGCCTTAATGATAAATCCACACTAGTCATTAAATGTAAAAGGAAGTCATCAACGTCTCGTGCGTCGCTCATTGATGTTGAAAACTGTCTCAGTAATGCATTGAATATAATAAAAAAACTACAACAAATTTGAACTGATCGTGAAACTTATACATCATCACAACAGCTTGGGGAATGTTTATAATGTAACCATACCGCCAAGTATCTGTTCTCGGAATTAATAGATCTCAACGGACCACTACATTAACCATTTTTCAAATGTCATTCTCAAAATTGAGATGTTCAAATTATTCTGACAATTGCCAGCACCCGTTATGTCGTTTTCTATACGCGTTAACAACCCGTTAGACTAATAAAGCACACACACACACACTTCCGTTTCAACAGTCACGCAATTGGAAAAAGAACAACCCACAAAACAGGTCTTTCAGCTCTTCTTTTCTTCTTTCCTTTTTTCTTTCTTTTGTTTTTTCGTTCTTTTATTCGTTTGTTAGCTCGTTTGGTCGGTCGGTAAAATATAAGTACAAAGCTTATCCTTGAATTTGTTCATAATTTTTGTACATAAAAATATGCCATTTGATTTGTCCACTGGAGGTGGAATTTTAAAAATCTGCAATATATATATATATGTATTTAAAAATATTTATATCATGCGTTGCATTAGGTTTGAATCGATGGTGAACGATTATTTGTTTGTTGCTGACAATTGATATTCCAGAACATACTAATAATGGTGTGCATTAACGTTTACTTGCATTCATGTTACAAACTGCTTTATCTTGTATGCAACTCACGCTTTCACAGACAACCATCTCAAATATACCGTATATAATATTAGTATGATCTTTACTTTCACATCTACTTAGTGATAAAGACAATACGATCCATAGCGAAATTTATACACATGATCAATGCACTTATAACGCTATTAATACTCAATGTTCAAAAACTAGAACTTATCAGTTCCAGTCATCCAAGAAAACAGGTCTGGCGAAGGTTGTAATGCAAACCTAATTTACGATCTCTCATTACCGTATCATCTGAAACTGCACAGATTTGATTCTAAGATGGGGTAACCAAATTAAAACACGAGAGTATAACATCATCCTTTACTGAACCCATCTGCTTTGATTGGACTTTCCGTCAATTGCTCCGTCCCTTCATCTAATAAAGCTACCAGACGCGCTCACAATATGACGTCATTAACTTCATGTACGAAGTTAGCTTTCTGTATGAATTATATGAATATTTATGTTGTTCATATTCGTCTTTCATTAGGGATAAATACTAAGGTATATGTTAATAGTCTAAAACATCGTAATTTTGTTTCATGTCTGTTTGGCTAAACTGTTTGATCTGTGCGTAAAATAATAATTTATTATTTGATGCATATTTAGTTCTTGCAAGACATGCCAAAGTTTTACATCAAATTATGATGCTATTTCATGCATGTCGTTGTGAGAGAAATTGAACACACGAACAAATTATTGTCAGACATTGTAAATACATTATTCCCTGAAGCACACTAGAATGAAACAATTGTACAATATTATCAGAGTAGTCGACAATATTCCAGTGCAATGTGCCCGTTTATGCTATTTTCTGCATGCCAGACATTTCATATTTGTTAGAAGTTTTGTTTTACAACAATCATTTTCATCGTCGTTTTTAACTGAATGCGCCTTTGGCAATATTATTATTTATTGACAATTTATTTTGATTTAAGACCCTATGTTTCGCAAGAGATTACATCCTTAAGATAAAAAGGTCCGGTGAAAACAACACCGTCAGGATAAAGGTCCCTCAAACGAACTCGCCAGTTCTAAAAATTCTATATAAGGATAAATGTCTTCACCACACGTACAATGATCATGTGATAAGATTTAAATTGTTTTAAATACAATTAATAAATGCAATAGATAGAAATTATATAAGAAGGCTGGGCCATCTATAATTCAGGTTCACTAATTCACTTATTTGTGAATCACTTCTGGATGGTGTACCTGGGATATATGTTGGCATAGTATTGAAGAAACGAGATTTTACTCAATTCGAAATTTGCTTAAGTTTTGTTTTAGAAGTATTACAATAGTCTATGGTGGTACGTGAACTGATTTTATAGGGATGTTCTCAAAGTTATCAAAACGTTTAGATTTGAACTGTCTTTGTTAAGATGTCTGACAATCTACATTGTTATTTGTTTTTATGTGACATAGTCACTGGGATTTAACGCCGTTTTTCAACAATATATTTCGGGTATATATCGCGACCGGTTCACCTAACCAGTTTTCCTGGACTGTATGCTAACCCTTCCACAAGGAGCCGGCAATTTCTCCACATATGGAGGAAAACGACATTTTTGTCACATTTTCTTAGAAGGGTATGGCCTGCCGCAACCGGGATTCGAACCCGGATCTCCGGGTTACAAGTCCAGTGCACCAACCACTGGACCGCGGCCCCAGCTTTTGTTTTAGGATTATTACATTAGTCTCTAGAGGTACGTGAACTGCATCAAGATTTTATAGGAATGTTCTCAAAGTTATCGAAACTTTAAGATATGAACTGCCTTTGTTAAGATGTCTGACAATCTATATTGCTAACTATATACATTTTTCGCTAAAGTCCATAACTTCTGTGTCAACAGTGATACTTAGGTACATCGTTTGACAAAAGTAAATTACTATTATTTATATCACCGTCTGTATGATTCAATTACGTGTAGGGAGATTTTAGCGTTAATCCTTAGAACCGATGTATTGATAATGTTTTATTCAGATGTTTATTATTAGAGTCGGATAAATTGATAAATAATTGGTCATATAAAATGTTTTTCTTTTAGAAACTCGATTTTGAATAATGTTTAAATGTTCCATACAACGTTTCACTTGCCAATAAATCAAAACTGAATTCAGATTTACAAATGTCATAAATATTATGTAAGTTTAACAAACAGGGTACGATTTATTGCAAAATAATGTTACTTGGAGAGAATGCCCTATAAAGACAGAAACCTGTATCATAAAACAGCATCCTTTTAGTAAAGTGCGTGAATAAATTGCACGAATAATGTAATTTCAATAAGCATTTTGAATTTGATGAATGTTTCAATTTATTCGAACAGACCTTTTATGTACCATTTGTACTGTAACAATCAAACCAGATTTGAAGGTAAATCGTATGATTATACAAAACAATACTTCATTTACTCGCAGCGTTTGCTTTTAAATTATTATATTATCTTGTTATGTATTGCCTGAATTTGCTTTTAAAACATAATGACATTGTTCCAGTCTCATATTTGCTGAGCTAAGCAACTAAACGTGGAAGCAAAATTATATCTTCTATCGGGCACTTTCTATTATATTAAGAGAAATGGCTGGATGGGAGCATTAGTTGTAAAGACATGTTTGTGTCCTGACTTTTGCTAAAATGGCGTGTCCTCCGATAATAATACATTCTAAGTTCTAAATTGAAAATCTTATTATATTTCTCTTATTTTGCATAGCAGATAGAAATTATAATCAAATTTGTTTATCCTCATGTCTGTTCATTGAACATATCATTTGCATGCATAGAAATCTTTGAGTGTTTGTGCGATCATTCATTCATGTGATAAGTTGATTAATTATTTGTCTGGCTTGTTGTAAATGCGGACACAAAGGAGGATTTTCTTAGAAAGCACATTTTATCGATGAATTAAATCATCGTTACAGCGCACAGTTGATCGTCCTAATTTGTTCCCGATAAGGTTGCGTTGCGTAAAAGCAAATTTTCTCCCTCCATAATATCTTATAAAACATCATTTGTTTCCATATTAATATGTCTTTCGGACAGAACATATTAGGAGTATTTATTTGATCTGTTGGATTGCACAAAAATAACAATATAATGAATAAACACAAAACGAGTTAAAGCATCTCGACCAATTTCATTCTTTCAGAGTGGAAACTATGGTGGCATATTTCTGAATAAGATAGTCAGAATATTTTCGCGAAAAGCTACCAGATTTTCATGAAAAACAAAAACATTTTGACGAAATTTCAATAAGTTTTCATGATAAGGTTTCTTTACCAGATGGTAAACGTACTTATTAAGTAGACGATATATTTTCATGAAAGTAAAACATTTTTTCCACGGAAACTTAGAAAGCTTTTGCGAAAATTAACTCAATAAGTGTATGCAGAAATATGCCACCAGAGGTAACGTTTGAATTTCATTTTGTATTCATATCTCAACGGAATTCCCTAATGCCTAGTGCTCACAGTTACACGTATTTTTGAAAACCAGTTGGAATAAGGTCGTTTATGAAGTTACGTATTTAATATAATTAGTCTATATTTTAATGCTTGCAAATTGCATGAATATTTAAAGTCTTGTTCGATTAGAAGAACATGTTTCTCTATACAGGGTCGTCTCTGTTAGTTTCAAGCAGCTCGTAAAATCAGGATGCATTATTGACAGCCAAACGAAATAAAAATAAAAACCCTGAGCTATCGTTTGGAACGGTCGTTAGCTTGCATAAACAGGATGCTTGATTAAGCCGATTCAAATGAGAGAGGAAACTCTTTCAAAATATATCAATCTATATATTGGGTAGGATATCATGTTGCAGCGAATACCATAGTCTTGCACTAATGCGTTCAGTCGTATAATGATCACGTGTACGCTAAACTTGCAAACCAAATGATTTAAGCCTGTGGTAATAACCTTAATGTAATGTCATGTAAAGAGATAAAGTCAAAATAACAAATATCCAAATAATACAATACTCAATGCTATTTTAATGTGATGTTCAGTCAGCCTAAAACATTTTAAGTGGAAATGCACTAAATTAGAGATCGGTACAAAAAGTTTTAATTGTTTTGAACTTGCAGTTGTCACAGAAAGACATGTTCATCGCTTGTGGCATTTTGATTTAATTGTTTCGTACCTGAATGAGTCGAACATGTCGACCTTGTTTGATAATGTTACATCGAGAATGGTAATAGGATGTGTATATTGAAAGAGCCTTCTGAAAGAGCCGGCTACAAAAATATTGTGCTCTTTACATGCGTTCCCTGCGTTTTCTGGTTTAATTTACTCGCCCAAAATGTTCGTCATTGATCTATCATTAAAAATCAAAGTTTAACTATATAAGTATGTGTAATCATTGGTTAAAGCTTAGATAAACATTTGGAAACTCCAATAAGCAATATTCTTAATTATGTTTCAAACAGATAACCTGTCTTATAATAATATCTAAAACTAATCACTTAAGAATCTTAAAATAATGAACATTGCACTTATGTTTATTCGCATTAATACAGTCACTGCAGGACATAACATTAGTGAAACATATTGTTGCTGTATTACACAATGGATGGTTATTTATTTAACTCGGGTTTTGATGTAAACATTTTTACAAGTGATTGCCAAAGTACCAGGTAATCGCAATACCAAACAAGTTGCTTTGTTCACAAAACATACGCGATAAAGCTGTACCCACGGGCTTTTATTCTGTGTGTACCTTTTTATGATCGTACGAATTTTGTTCGCAGTTTAGACATGGTCGCCATTTCGTCGTTTTCTGAATCCATGCCATCTTTTCCTTACCTATACATCAGATGATATGATATGATGTGATATGGTATTACAATTTTATTAATATAATATGGTGCTATGATTTGATGTAATATGATTTGATATGTTATGAAATGATATTATACATGTATGATAATATGTTATATGCTATGATGCATTGTTGTATTAAATTATATGATATGACGTTATAAGGTACAATAATATACTGCATTAATTATATGGCATGATGTCATATGATATGATGTTATATGGTATGAACTTATACGATATGATATTATATAATAAGATGTTATACAATATTTTTATGATATGATGTTATGTGATATGATATTACACGATATGATATTATATGGTATGATGTTATGTTATATAATGTTGAGTGTTTGATGTTACATGATTATTGTTACATGATATGTTGTTACATGATATGATGGCATGTGTTTTGTAATGGTATGATATAATATAATGTTTTATGATACGATGGTATATTATACAATGATATATTATATAATGTTATGTGTTCTGATGTTATATAATATAATGTTACGTGATATGTTGGTATATTATATAATGTTATGTGATATAATGTAACATACAAAACAATATCGTTTTCAAAATAAGTACAACGTATGCGGTACTCAATAATCGGTCAGTACATCGTCATTATAAACCTGTGTTTATATGATGGGTCTCGATATTGCTGATTTCAATGCAAGAATGTGTCGATTCAATACGTCTATAATGGTTTTGTACGCCTACTGAAGTACACATTTTATGTGTTTTCACCGCATCAATGATTTCTTTGATGAAATATTGTTCCTTAATATCTTCACTGCGTCATTTATGTTCTAATGTAAATATCACTAGATCGGTTAGATCTTTTGTAAATATGATGTTACGATCATCAGATATTTCGCATTTCAAAAATATTATCAAACCAAATTTAATGAAGATAAGAATTATCAATCATACACATCGTTTCAACTGTTGCATTAAATGTAGAAAATGAAGTAATGTGACTTGTATCTGATTGTGTTTCCATTCGATCAGATCTAAAGATTATATTGGCATCTGTGAAGGGTATTCTGAACAAAGTAAGAACGAATAATTTACTTGTAATTTGATCATTCCATTATTTTATTTTCTTGTAATAAAATTGGGTTTTCGTATTTAAGCTACTGAAGATTATTTACGTTGATATCATCGAGTAAACACATGTTTACATGTAGAAATGATAACGTTTCCGCAATATTTTTTCTAATACGGTAAAACTTCATTATTACGAGCATCGATATCACAATCAACCGTCTTACCTCTAAGTGTTTTTACAATCCCGTCAATTTTTGTTCTCAATTGTTTTAATTTTCAACCAACCAACAAACACCTCATTATTACGAGCACAACGTTTATCTCAAGTATTTAGTCCGTTCTGATGACTCCTCGAGATAACGAGGTTTTACTGTTTAATGATAGAGCACAAAATAGCTGTTAAACACGACATTTAGCAAATGCTTATATTAACATAATTCTGAATTAGACCTTTTCCATCATCAAACACAACAACGTCTGAATGATTTGCAAGATGCAAGCCTTTCCTCATTCTGATACATTAAGAGCAATCATTCACAACATAATGTGTAAAACAACTAAGCAAAATCGAATACATGTGTATAGTTGAATTTGAAGAAGAAGTGTGTGTTAGCGCCATTGTAAGAGTAAAATAATGTTCATTTGCTTAATTACGCGTTAATATCGTATCATTTTGATAAGTAGGGGAGAATATGTAGATAAAGCGCCTTCATACAGGAATTGAACTAGTATCTCGCTTGTATACTGTTTCATTATCGTAACTGAATTTTGTAACACGGTCGTTATTTCTTTGTAAGCTAGTTTGTGCAATGGCCAATATTCTGTCGAGATAATAACTTAATGATTTCTGCATATCAGAAAATACTTAGAACATGGATTGGATGGACGTCTGATGGGCTTAAAATGTAAGACAAACGCTAAATTTTATTGAGTATTGTGTCCGTCAAAACTTGGGTGTGGATGTTAAGTCCTGCGGATCTCCAAATGGGTCTTAGCATGACAAAAGCTTGGTTTGCCCAGCTGATCCTGGTATAAATATCTTTGTCTCAGTCGCGTGATGTAGTGACATTACTGCCAAGGTATGTAAAGTCTGCAACGTACTCTAACGGCTTACTGCCGATAGTAACTGGACTGGTCTTGGCATTAAGCCTTAAAACCTTTGTCTTTTGAGATTTACTTTTAGTCCTACCATGCTCGCTGTGGTGTTGAGGCATCTGCTGGATGTTTTTTTGTTCATGTTAGATAGTAAATCAATGCCATCAGCATAATCCAGGTCCTCGATAACTGATGTCAATGTCCATTGTAAACCCTGTCCTTTGCCTTGTATGACGCTCCTCATGATCTAATCAACGGTTAAGGAAAAAAGTATAGGTGACAGAATGCAGCCTTGCTTGACTCCAGCGGTCACTTTAAGGGGCTCTGTAAGATGGTTGTCATGGATCACTGGGCCACATTAGGACCAGGATCTTCAACAGCAATGCCCTCAGTGTTCAGCCGTATGGATCAGTGTGCTGGAAGACCTATGTTGTCATCAAAAAGAAACCGGAAGTCTTCCACAATAAATGTCTTCATCAAATCCTCAAGGCCTCCTGGCCAAACACCATCTAAAATGAGGAACTGCACAACAGAACACGTATGAACACAATATCAGAGACCATCCAAACAAGACGCTGGCGCTGGTTTGGTCATGTACCTCGCATGCCTCCCAACGCACTACCTAGGGTTGCTCTCAGGTGGACACCCCAGGGAAGAATGTACATAGGCCGGTCGAAAGAGACATGGAAGCGAACCGTACACAAAGACCTGAAGAACAAGGGTATGACAATGGAAACGGCGCCTCGGATTGTCACAGACAGGATTAGATGGAGAGCCCATGCAGTTGCCTCAAGCACCAGAAGGTGCAGGAGGATTGAGTGAGTGTGAATGAGTCCGTCAAAATTGCTCTGTAACATGGTGTTTAATTCATCCACTATTTTCCTAAAATGTCCGAAACATGCATTTACGATGTCTACTAAGCACTGATTTTGCTCATGCTAGAAATAATGATCATGTTCAGGGTTACTTTCCCTCCAAAATAGGGTAGGTATGCCTTATTCTGGCCTCATGGAGAGTTATAAAATGAGATATGCACTCTAGAGCGGAACTTCTTATTTGAATGGCATTCTTGTCTAATCATGTGTTGCACGATTTCATTCTTATACATCGATTCGATTTTTATTTAATGGGGTTTAAACCTTTGCTTATGTTAGCCTTCAGAAAATCCTTCATTCTTAAATTTACGTCAGCTGATCCTGATGAGAAATAGTACTGGAAAAAATAATGCTCATCTTTCATAAGATTAAATCTGTTTCGCTCAGGACCAAAACACATATTCCTGGATGGATTTCTGGTTGGCGTTACCTCCCTGAAATTGTAATGTAAGCAATCGAGGTTCCGAGGCGCACATAAATTCCGATAATTATGAGACAAAATGTATAGTTTTGTCATTTATCGAAGAAACTATATTGTCTTAAATTTCTTATGTTCACGACAATATCGACGGAACCATTTTGTTTGTTGAGATGAAGTAGGCAATTTGTTTTCCGAGGCATTGTGTTTTTGTGCGGCAAATTATGAACTATAAAGATGCATGCGTGTACCGCCATATTTACAGATTTGGCAGTCGTCCAGACGTGCTGGACTTGTTTATCGTCTTATGTCTGATCATTTCTGTAAGAAGGAAACAATGAGTTTACATAATTACATAATTATGAATTGACTGCAATAGTAGAAGAATAAAATTGGTAAACATTTGTATATAATAATTCATAAGACTACATAAAAACATTGACAAGTATTTGATGAAAACCTAAACAACTCCTAATTATTTAGATCGTGATTCTGATGAGTATTCTTTTAGATATGTGCTTTATGAAAACAACCTGCTACTGTAGTCGACATTTAAGACACGAGTAGATACAATAAATATGGACTATCAATTTCTTTAGACAATGTCTAATCTTAAAATGGCTATCACAACATGCAATGTTTCTATATTCATATTGTAGTCGAGTAATGCATAAAATGCGGTTACAAAAGAAGTCTGTGCTCCAACATTTTCGTATATTTCATCACTTCATCAATATAATTATAGCCCCCGCAAAGGTTAGTATGTGCTTTGTCGTATTCTGGCGATAATTATCAGATAATGGTGTTAGATTAAGACATCTTCAATAATTAGTAGAAGGAAAACTATTTTCCCACGACTAAGTCCATGTTTGTCCTGATTAGTATGTTGTACTAAAGAACATACTATTACATGTAGTGAATATATCTGTTTATCCGAACACTGAACACACGACGAAAAAAAACACATCGGGGATAATGTGGAGGCGTGAGAATAGAGTGAAAAATACATTGGACTTGAAATATGACCGTATAATATTCACGTAGAGATATTATCAACGAATACATATGCTGAATGGCTCGTTTGAGTCAAACACAAGTTTATGTCGATGACTTACCAGGAAGTTATGGACGATTCAATGACGTATGGTGTTTCCATTTTCTTTTCGCAAGTGACATTTACCGAGAATCATCGCTCTCTCTTCGTGTGCTCAGTGACCTTGGTATTGGTATCCTGTAAGCCCGTGTAAAAAGTTAATTTTATCATCATTGTTTACAAATTGAAAACAGTTTGTTTGACCATGCGGGTTTTATTCAATAAGAGATCCACAGACGATGGTAATAACAAACTTCAAAAACTCGCCGTCCAGACAGATTTATTGCAGCAAATAATCGGTCCCGCAGTGATAGTCTTACCATTAATTAAATGTTGTGTGCGGCAATCAGCTCGTCTTATTGTCTGTTTATATAAGTCTAAACGGAATGTGACTGAAGTAATCGAGATAAAAACGATATTTTTCACATGGAATTACTATCCCTGAGAGAACCCGGTAATGATGTCTGATAGCCAGCTCGTAGTAAATTTTCAAAACCTTTTACGACCAATGAAAAGTTTTGAGTGAATTTTATATACAATACGGTGTATCCATTAATTATGTAAAACCTATCAATTTATAAACTTATATAATGTAAGTGACTGTATATTTCAAGTTAATGGTATGTTAACAATGTGACAAAATAAGGTAATCAGCGTGGTTGCCATTATTCAGTTCATACGAGCAGATTTGTAAAACGCAAGCATATTAGAAGTCACGAATGAACGCATTTAAAACATGCAATTGACATGTTAATAATGTTTTCATAAAAATGCTTCCCATAATTATATACTTTTTCTACTGCTACATTTTCTTTAAGATCCCAAATACTTTTGAACGTATTTAATGAGTAAAATAATAATTAATGTGAATCATTATACTAGTCGTTTTATACATCTACCCGTAAATATCTTATGTAGATTATGTTAAATTTGTCTAAATATAATCATTTGTCAATATGAAATAAAGACGCGATTGGATTTTTATGAAACTTGGTAATAGTCTGCTGTGTACATTTAAAACAACAAAGAACATTGTTAAATACGCACACGTATCGGATTTTCCGAGTATCTGTATACAAGGTTTATGATAAAATATCTTATTTATTCTGTTCAAAGGTTGACAAATCTGATTTGTACAAATTATTCCCAGTAACGCATAAAGGAGCAGTGTCTAAAAGAGACAGATCGCTGGTTCAATGAGTGTACAAGATTGCAATCAGTATGCAGTAAATATATATATTGCCAAATGACGAATAACAAGTTGGACATCGTCCTCACGCTGCATAATTTTATGTGGTTACTGTATTCCACATGTACTGTGTATTCCATTATAGTTCATCATCTTAAGAATGAATAACACAAATAACGATTAATACACTTGCTATGTTTTGGTCTTCAGCTCATTTTTCGCCAGACAAAAAGCGATGAAAGACGATGTTGCAATCGGAAACAATGAATAGCCGATGGAAAACAATATACCTCGCCTTATAACTGAACTGAAGGTTTATAGTGTTTTTCAGTACTTGCTTACGTCACGTCTGTTGCTTGCCTTCACAGTCTTATTACGTTTCAAACAACAAATAGTTTTCTTAAAGCAGTTTCAATTCCCCAGGTTCGTTTTAAACAATTTACTGGTGATTTTGTTCCTCAGTTACTCGTGACATAATTGACATCCAATGCGTAAAGGTTATTTTAGAAATCATATCTTTACACAACGACTCCCAGAGGCGACAGTTTTAATTGATTAATAAAACATTTCAGTTTCCAATATATTTACAGGAAGAAAGAAAAAAATAAACCAAGAAGAATAAACAACGCCTACTCCCAAAGTCGACTCACCACGTAGACAATCATATTACAATCCAACCATGGTGACTATTACCACACTAACAAACGCAGCAGCAACAACACAGAAGATACAAAATAACACATTTCATATAGAAATGTGAAAATTATATACTGTTAACTCTCGTTATGAGGAATTTCGTTGGACTTGAGAAAAAAAGTTCGTCTAAACAAAAATTCGTCATAAACTCCTGCAGGGCAGAACTTGTTTTGGATTGTTTTGAAATAAATCCGCATAACAGTTAACCAACTATAAAGTCCACTTTCATCCGCACGCAATAGTAAATTCTGAGATAGGTCACTACGAGGGTATTTAACACATTGGTACCACGCACTATATAATACGCAGCTTAGACATCCATTTGTTATGCACATTACCTGGTTCCATGGACCTTGTTACACAGATTGAGAGGCTTCCCATGTTTTAATACAATCACCGTAAAACGCCTGTCCTTGGAAAATGCTGTTTGTGAACTCGAAAATTTATATGTGATAATCACTACATTTCTTATAGTTTGACCAAATACTCGCCCGTTTATTCTGCATTTTGATGATTGTGTCATACGATCATATATTTGTGTTTATTTATATATATTTAAAATGTCGCTATTAAATGCGATGATTATTCTGCGATGAGAACTGGAAGATATGAACCGTACGTGGAACTCTTTGGCATTTTTTAAAACGAACAAAAATACAGCAGTGACTTGTTCGTCCAAGTCTTACTTGTCAAATGTGGACAGCTTTTAATGCTCGCATTTTAAATACATTTGGAAATTATAATTGATTGAATGTTTCTTTTTTTTCACATGTCATAGCGTCCATTGTGTTTTAATTGTTTTCAAATGGAAATGTAACTTTGGAAATTGCATTGTATTTAAGAAAATAACCTCAAATAATACCATCTTTATTCTTATCAAAATATATGCATTTATTTTTATTGTTTAGATAAAATAATTCGGAAGCGCAAACAGTTTGTGACATGTCTAGTCTAATGGGTTCATATAATTATAAACATTTGAACGAACTTATAATCACAACAGCAATTAAGATAAAAAGGCATCCATCTAAACATCTAAATTCACTACAAGAAATCAGCTTTGATGCATATCAAGGTCATTCACATTTTGTACGAATCTTAATCAGAAAAAATAGACAATAAATATGAATAAAGTATTATCGTATAATTAGATCAATTCAATGTTTACAAATAAATGCTTTCTTCGTTGTTAATACTGAGAAAATTCATATGATCTTAATCAACGTTTTAGGTAAATAATTTCGTTCGTTGTTTCTTTTCTTGTATTTCCACAATAATTTTCTAAACATATATTTGAAACGTTAATACTATTGAGTAGTGCAAAGTGGCTCGAACCTAATTATAATCATATCATAAAATGCTTTTCGAATAACACATACGACCTAATATATTTCCATGTCGGCAACTTAATAAGTTCACATGCAATCAAAGTAATAATGGAATTATGTGTCAATTTATACGCAGGTTTTGTTACGAACACTGAATTATACCCGCAATTTGCGGGTCTCTACAGAAGTTGTTCATGTCAAGGTACAAAGTTTAACGGTTTACTAATCAATGTTAATTTCAAAAACAATGTACTGTGTATATAGTTCTACTAGCATGCAATCATTAATTCGAAAGGACCAATTATCCGAACACTTCATTTATTTCTTTTATGTATCTTTCGCGAATATTTCTTTTCAAGCATTCTAATACAATTCATTCGATTATTATAAAATAATATGCCTCGAACCTCTAAATAGTTTCATATTTCTGTAACTGTTTAGACAGACAGACGAATGACACGTGGGAATTTACGTCACGTTTAGGAGTGAGTCGATATTGAGGCAGCTGACGGGATTTCCAAAGCCCAATTACGTACTAAGAATATGATTTGATATATGAAATTCTAGTATTTTTTTAAAAAAATGATGAAGGGTATAACAACTTGCACACCGAACTTTTCCAGAAATACGGATTTAAAAATTAATTTCACGTTTTACAACAAATAATCTTCCTAAGATGTCCGTAACAGAAGTGTTGTCATTTAAAAAATGCACAATAGCTCATGCTTTCTCGCATTTTCTGTACTTTCAATGATAAATATGAGATTTAAGGGACGAAGATTGGCCAAGAAATAATGGAATCTTCACAATACGGACATTTATGAAATTCATAAATTCTTCGGCGTTGTCATCTACTAAAGTCGTAAAATCAATTTTAAGAATAATTTAAATATGTAGTTGTCAAAACCTGTTGCAGATTTATTTTTCCCGGCTTAGTTAAACCGCTGAACACTTGTATATACACTATCAAAGCTAATATGTTCATAAGACATGTTCATAACTTACTAATATGTTGTTGTATACATTCATCATTTATATAATATTTGGACTTTGTGACTTTCTGTGTATTCACTGATCTTGATTTAGATCAAACAAACGTGGTAGATCTATATACGTGTTTAGATTAAATAATTAAAAGTAAGATGATATATACCTCATATAAGGTGATATATACCTCTTATTTACCGCAATTTTAAACCTTCTCATTTTTTTGTTGTTTCATGTGTCCTTGTTTTTTTTTTTGCTTACCTGGCTTGCTTGGCTCTTCTCCCATTTTCCATATTTATTCGGATTTACGACCGTGAGAGATATTTTACGCCTTGTATGTTTATGATGTTTTAAATACCACGCTGTAAGTCGAATAAAGGTTGCAGCAGTCAATTGGACACATGGCGGGGAAATGACAAACATGCACTCTGAGTTATGTTACTGCACTTAAGAACATGGCACTTATCTTCCCAATTTTAATATTGCTGAAAATTGTTAAGTAGTCAAATGCTTGTAACATTTAAAAGACGTTTATAGCCCCAAGAATTACTTTTGCCGAGCCGCTAAGTACATATACGTATGTACACTTTGAACTTAACAATATCCGTCATACAAGACTTGAATGTACTGAATGCACTTCACTTGTGATGAATGAACTTGTGAAACTTCAACACAGCTTTAGAAAATGCTTCTCTATGTGTCAAGTCCAATGTCAGGTTAATAAAAAATATATAGGTGTTTCTATGGACGTACGCAAGAGACCCTCGTTGGGAACCAGGATCCTAGCTTATTAAAACTGAAATCTGTCTGCAAGCTAAAAAACTAATTTCTTCTCAACTTATATCATTCTAATATTTATTGTTGCTGAAAGTGTAAATATATATTTGATCACATGACCAGAAACTGTTTGTGTAGTGATAGAATTTTGTCATGACTAACTTTAGTATTGCATTCTTTTGCATAAACTTGTCAATGCAAAAATGTAAATTAAAAAACAAATATAAAACGTACACATACATGACTTTTTGTGTATATATTTTATAAATTTCTAGAATATGGAGTAACGTTTCGGGGTACCTTGAGAGATTTAGCTTTAAAGAATGCTTGTGTAGCTAACAGTTTCAGCTTGAATAAATAGACTGTCTGGTCACTAACGTTCAAAGTAATCATTGAGCACAGCTTGTATGAACAGTTTGATAATTTCAATAATTACCTCTGTCCTATTCAGATCGTGAACCTAATATTTCTCTTAGAGTTATCGCCACATGCAGAGTCTTCAATGACATTGCAATGATTTTGAAATGGTCTAGACAGGACAATTTGCAGACCATAGGCAATATTTGGTACGAAAGTCAAGTGAACGTAAATGTATTCTTGTGAGGATATTGCAAACTGATATACGTATTATGCACGAGACAGAACAATATTTAGGACTTTGTATTTCATTTGTTCTTTCATATAAACCGTTTTAATAAACATAGTGTTTCATTGACTAATGTTACGCTCCTGCCCTTGTTTAATGTATCAAACACTCCGGACGAATGGCTAAGTATATTTTCCAGAATAAAGCGAACATATTTTATGAAACTTGCAAATCACACCTAGGTGGCGAAATCATAGCGTACAGTACTCAATGACAGCGAAGTTGCGAAAAAGAAAAGTGCACGAAATACCTTATATATATATATATTAATACGTTTTTCGGACTACAGTTGGAGGTAGACAGAACGCTCTGTAATTGCTGTGTACTGGTTCAATTAATATTCCAACTGTGAAATGTTGGTACGTAATCGACGCAATCTATGGCTACGACAAAACACTTCAAATAAATGCTTGCAAATCGGCTACAGGAAAACGTACGACGTGATTACATTCGAAGAATTAATTTTAAGATTTTGTTTATATTTGATAGTTCCTGCACGCCCTGGTATGAATAAGTTATTATGAGTAAAACAAAACAACCAGAATGAATGGCTAACAGATGCTAACTTTCATATGCTTATTTAATACGTTCAAGGTTCTACAAGCCAAGGGTGTCACAGTTTGGCCGCAACTAGATTTATTTTGTTCCAAATTTAAGAGAGGTTTTAGACACTGGAAGTCGGAGATAGATTTGTTTGGTATTGTCCATGCAAATGTCATTTGAAGTTAGTCGTTGCATCTAGTATAGCAGTCACACCTTTATGGATTACTACAGCAACTATTGTATTAAGCAATCGGTATTTGGAGACTACTATGACAACCATTACCGAATATATTAGTATAGCAACTAGCATAGCAACCAACATGTATGCAAACTTGGTACGCTTGTGACTGCACTCTGCTGATACGGACAGAACCCCATTCTTGAAAGCAAGTCGAGTAATCAAATATTTTGATGTATATATAAAAGCTTCATAATTAAACTTTGTTTCTAGCCAGCTTTCAACAGGCGAAAGCTTTCTTACAATTTTCACCATAAGATGGTTACATTTTCCCAAAGTGTAGTTCATACGCTAGTTTAAGCTGAGCTATTTTTAGTCTGTATGGACATCATGTCTTTTTAAAAAGTTTATCCATAGAGCATTGGGAGGTATGAAAGATGCATTGTCTACGTTTTTGATCAACTGCCTAACAGATTGGTTTATAGTGGTTTTATGTTGGAGATGTTTGGTGACTCCTGTAAATTATTTCCCCATTTGAATCTTACAGGAATATCGTATCAGACAAAATGTGCTTTACTGAATGTATTTCTAATGTATTTTAGATCCTCATTTAATTGTTGATCAATTTGTTTTGTTTCGTGTCAGTAGAATTATTCCCCCAAAATGATTAAGAATAACCTGTGGATTAGCTTGCTGCAGCATCTGTCGCTTAATGGTTTGACGCAGCTGCTCCTATCTGATGCCAGGCTTGATACACCAACTGACGGAGACATCCACTCGATTTGCATACGAGTATGCATTTGCTTGTTGGACTGTAGAATTACCATTTATCAATACCTCTGAAAAAAACACTTTATGTAAACTAGTGTTTGGTTTAATATCTGTGTTAGTACTGATGTAATTATATACTTGCTGCTGTTATCCAAAATTAAACCTTGTCAAACGACCGAACCATCTGACGTATTTTCTACATGTGTTTGAAGTCCAGTAACCCAATGTCTTAATATTGTCAGCCATAATGCCTTTGTGAAACTAGGTCTGTTGCCCTGCCAATCCGAAAGGAATGTATTTTGTAATTATTGCTTGGAATACCTAAGTAGTTCAAAAGCTTGACCAGCACTGCTGCAAATGGTTATCCAGTCAGTGCATGCTTATTTTTGAGGCAAAACAAGTGACCCCCAAACTCGGGCCTTACTGTTAGATAAAATTTTATTGCCTCTAGACATCAAATGTTTTTGTTCTAAGATGCTTTTATCTTGATTTGCTTTGAATGTCCACATTAATTTGTTTAAGCAATCCTGATAGTCACCAGAATCATATTATATTATTGCTGTTAAGCATGCACCCTTACTTTGGAAGACGAGCACAAAGAGATTGTGTTGTAAATATGACTTCGCTTATGCTAAGCAGACCAAAATATGCAAGGGTGAAAGCTACTCTAAATAGGGATTCTTCATCATTATTGAAGTAGACATATGACAGACAGTTGCGCAGGAGTAACGATGTGATTAGCATTCTACTGTCAACCTGAATTCTGGGACTCTTGCTGCCTTCTAAGAGTTTCTCAACAATAAATGCGTCAGTTGTATTCATTGTATCATCATGGACAAATCATATGACAGAACTATGAATGTACAAAGTATATGGAGATTATCACTGCTCAAACCAGTATGGTATAAAATGACAAATCTGTTCGAAAGTGGCTGGCCAAGCTAATTCTAACATATCCAGGCAATGAAAATTATTAAATTATTTGGATGACACTTTTTGTTTTACGTATTTGTAGTGTTTTCAGACATGCTAGATCTAATTTTTTCTCTCCGCGAATATTTTCCAAAGATGGTCTGGAAATTTCTCTGTTTCAGAGTTTGCTCCTGGTGTATTTTTTTTTCACATTTTCTTCACCTGACTATCAATTTTGATATTTTGCTCACCTGCAATATGCTCTGCTATCAGTTGTGGCACCTCATTTTCATCTATAGCGATAGGAACACCAAGCTTTTCCATGGATGTTTTCAATTTTGGCATTAGATTCCGGAATTCACTGGCCATTTTCTTCATCTGGATGATGTAATAATTTCCCAGAGTAGTTAGACTTCATATATAATATTTTGACAAAGTCTGGCTGATTTTTCTGCCAATTTGTGCGTTCGAAGGCCAGTGTAATTGAGTAAAAAAACACAAATTTGAAGCAAATTAAGATAATTGTGCATCATCTGACCTGTATTCAGGTGAAGTTTTTTCTAAAGCTTTAATGTTCACAAACTTCCAGAGTTTTTGTCTCTACTTCGTGTCTCTTGGCTGGCTTTTCCCCCTCTGGAGATGACCTCTCGATCCGTTTTTTTCATTTGCCTTTTCCAGCAGGCATATTCACGGGGCTTGAGATGGCTTAAGATATAGCTGTATATATATATATATATATATATATATATATATATATATATATATATATATATATATATACAGCTATATCTTAAGCCATATATATATATATATATATATATTGCTGTGTATTATGACTCATTACCCAATGCATCATTAGTCTTCACTTTGTTTCTTATTTAACATCGAGAAGCGTTCAGCTTGCATAGAATCCGTCAAGGTGATTTGTGTGGCGGAAAACCCTGGAAGAGTTGTCAGCAAAAACTATAGTCTCTCCCATACGAGTTAGCTACTTTTGTCCAACCTGACATCTTCAATCTTCCACTTGAAGTATTCCTTATCGACTTTGTATAACAGAATCTGTCACTGCTGCGATAATGCAAAGTTTTTAAGACAGAAAGCATATTTCGTCAGTCACTCGTCAAAAGGAAAAGTTTGTCTTAGATTATTTATTTGCACGGAAATGTCAACGAAAACATTTTACTCCTGGACGTGCAGCGGATAATTTGTCTCGCAATGACTCTTGTGTTTCCATCGTAGACAGAAACAAGTTTGAACTCAAACATATATTTTGTTTATTTGCAGATTTATCAACCTTTAGTCAAGATAAATGGAATTTACTGATAGTATTTGCAGTCAGGACATCTTCGTTCCAATGTAAATTGGATGTCAGTTAGAATTGTCGATTAGGTAAACTTGACACTGGTATGTTTATGCCATCTACCAACAATTACCGTCTTAAGAACATTTATCAATATCACACACATATTTGTTCAATTCTTGTTATGGTCTATGAAATTGATATTTATGTGTTAAGTGGATGCCTCTTAATATTTTTACTGTTATTAATCTTTACGTATGCATTGTATCAATCAGTAATGAATATTTAAGATATGTGCATTATAAACGCTGAAAACCGGACCCCTTCCGGGCTGGTTTGAAAATATCCGGTTTTCAGAGAAGTATTGATAACAAAAGAGTTGTTGTATTATTATCTTCTAATTATATTATTAAAATGAGACACTTAGATTGAAAATATTTACAATCAAATATCTTTTGTAAATCAAACATGCGTAATCACTATTTTATCAATCGGCTTATATTGTATCTTGCTTCATACATGTAAAGTGTAGTGGAAGACCAGTGTTGAACAAATCTTCTATAAAATCAAATTACTACAATTTTTACACAATCAAACGTTTATCATCTCTACAGCGCTGCTGGCTCTGGAACACATAAATGCCTGTTTTGTTATAAATTTCTTTAATGACCGTTTTGTTTCTGTCGTTAAGAAGAAAACACTGAAAAGCCGCAATCAGTTTTTTTCAAAGTCATTGTTAATATCTGGCCTGCAGCGAGTATTTTCTTCTACAGTACAGATCATTAAATGCTTTAATTGCTGAGTTTGTATCGAATGGGGTTGTGTGAATTATATGAGAGAAAGAGAGGAAATTATAGGAAAACAATGTTTTAACGGCAAAACCAAACAACATTTTGTATGAAAATCCTGATCCATTGTGTGAAATCGTATATCAGAAATCGTGTCCTAGTAGAGATGTCACTAATATTGTTCTAAACATAGGGTAATAAGTGACCATGTTTCAGTAACATTAAGAACACTTGATCAATTATAAAGTCACGATAGGTAGCAGGAGTATTTGATCAATTACCCGGCATTTTTTTTCGTGTAACCAATGGTCAGAATGGGATAAGGGAGAACTCTTTAAGCTTGAAGATCATGTTATCAAGGATGAGTAAAACGACATAAATGTGCAACAGGTATTGTATGTAGCGGAGATCAATCACATGTAACATTTTTGTGACGACAGTGTTCGGGGCCGATTTTTGATGTTACTTTTGATGTTACAAATATGATCCTATATAACCACAGGCCATTTTCCATAATAGTTTCGGTTATCGATCTTGGAATCTAATTAAATTCTACGGCATTGAATTTATACTAAGCAATTAGTGTATGAAAAGTTCTAGCAGAAATGGGACCACACAAAGAGAATGACAAACACGCACTCGTTAGCCATTCTGTTGTACTGAAGAGTTAACATTTAATATTCACCAACTTTAATATGAGGTACGTTTTTACCTGCTTGTAACATCTAAATGACGTTTATGGCCTTCAGAATTACTTTCAACGGAACTAGTTAGTTCACATATGTATACTTTGAACTAATTGAAGTCATTATGTTAGACTTGAATCCACTTAATGAACTCGAGTAATTATGAACGAGCTCTTAAAATGCCACCACTAATTTACATAATGTATTAAGACTTGTAAAATTATGGCTACAGCTAACGTTTAGTCCATCGTTCGTATTTGTTCATTTTGAGCCGAAATATCAAGTAACACAATACGATCTGTTATATGAATATATACCAATGTTTGAAAGAAGGTGCCTTATTTTCAACTTATTCAACCACGGACAAAACAATGAAGAAGCCTACATTACAGTCTTACACATATTATTAGCATTTCTAGCATTATCATTTATACAAGTCGGTACATTCTGAGAGATCCACGTGAGTTGATTATTGGTACATCAAATATGTTCGTCAAAACGATCATTCTTGCTGCATCAAACAATCGTAAGTTTCATTGAACACTGATCGTATGAACCGTCAGATAAGTTCTGTTTTTGTCTCTGTCATTTCCAGATTACCATAAAGACTGCACGTATGCAAAATCGTCAATGATATGACTGCAGTAATATTTTTGCAATTATCTAGGCAGCGATATCAAATGTTAAAGTATACATACAATTTGCAGATATGGAGTATTTAATGCTACAAGCGCTCAGTGCACGAAAATGCAAGCATATAGAAAAGGTTTATATAGTTTTAGACCATTGCACGATTATAATAAATGATGGTGAATGTTGTTACATTATGTTTGCATTATTTTTGGTACGGTTTATTTTGTATCCGATTAACGAAATGACACGAGTTATCTTACTGTGTATGTAGTGTGCCACTTTCCACCTTCTGAGCACTTTATGTTACAGAAGACAATTGTTTTTGGAACAAATCTCATTATCACACTTGTTCAGACGTCTGGGTTTGTGTAACGTCCAGACCAAATCAGACTTTGTTTGTTTAAAATTACTTCTAAGTATATTATTAAGATTAAAGAATTCGTTGAAGGTATAATGCGGGACATTTAGAAAATTGTACTAATTACCTCGTGCATTTCATTTTGTTTGGAGGACCGTGTAAGATAGATGGATCCCACTGTGAATGCTGTGTTCTGATTTGCTTAACGTATTGATAGTGAAATGTTGCAGCTTGAAAATCATTACATACTATATAACAACTGAAATTGTTTTTGCTAACTTAAGCTTGAAACAGATTATTATTGATTGTTGTCAAGTTTTGGATAACATTTGAATAGTTTGGTACTTTATAAATCATTACGTTAGTGAAACGAAAGTGAAGAAAAAACGAAATAATGTCTATGTTAAGTATGACATATGTCATTATTGCATAGTAAAGTGTTTACAATAAGTTAAATTGATGAAATTTTGAGTCTCTCTGATACATCTAAATAGATTTTAGCTATTGTTTTTATGTTCTAGATACGAATATCATAAATACCTGCAATCATCCCTAGATCCGTTTTATTATAGATATATGTACAATGTCGGCATAATTTAATACCATGACTGACATTTCAAGTATTCATTAAAGACGTATGATACAGACCGCCTCAGGCATTTTACCGAGGTTTCTACGAAAATTATAATAATCTGACTATTCTAGTTAATCCTTTGCTTTGTCCTGTTCGTAATAGTTTCTCAAATAATTAATATCATATTTGGAGCATCATGATCACACCAATTCTACCCGAAATTTTAACAATGCCTCTAAATAATGATTCACGACATGAAGTATTCTAATAGTTTTTTTTCACTTTTATAATTAAAATGCTAAACATGGTCATTACTGTACATGTTCCTAAACGTTGTCTCTTTCTGCACATAGGAAATGGTCATATAAATACACATGAAAAACTCGAATGACAATAATTGACTGAGGTTGAAAAAAAAACGTCGTAAGTACACATGCATTCCTGTAAAACTGACTAACCATGTGAGCGTTGTAGTGTCATGTGACTCCTAACCCAGTGTATCATTAATCTTCACTTTTTTAGCTTCGAGAAGTGTTCAGCTAACAATGAATCCACCAACGTGATTTATGTAGCTTTCCCTGGAAGAGTTGTCAGCAAAAACTGTATTCTCTTTCATACGAGTCAGCTACTTTTGTCCGAAATGACATCTTAAATCTTCTGTTTGAAACATTCATCGTTGGCTTTATATAACAGAATTTGTCATTGCTGTGAAAGTGGTTGATTATATTTTTAGACGAAAAGCATATTTTGTCATTTATCAAATGAAATTGTTCGCCTCAGACAACTAATTTGCGCGGAAACATCGATGAAATCGTTTTACATTTGACATGTGGTGGGTCATTTATGTTGCAATTGCTTGTTTTCCATGATTTTGGAAAATCATGTAGGAAGAAGCCAATATGTACTCCAACACTTGTTTTATTTGCAGAATTTAGGAAACATGTCCATGAGAAATGCTTGTCTTTACAGGCATCTTCGTTTTAATGTGAATTAGATCATATTAACGGCTATGAGTTGGGAAATTCTGATGTCCTAAAAGTAAACACTGTTCTTAGTGATATGCTTTATTCATAAATGAACGTTAATTGAAGTATTCAAAAGTTTTAAAAATATTGTAATGTAGTCGCTCTGTTCTCAGCACGAGTTTGTATTTTAAAGTTTTTATGTAAATATACAATGTTTACACTAATCGATCGTCTAGTGTTATTTTGCTTCAAAATATTAATCACATAAGCAATTTTCTTAAATAAACTATCAAAAAAATAACTGCATATAGTCCTATAAGACTTTATGGTATCATTGATCTGAATCATTCTGATTCTTGGCCGAAACAACACAATGTGAAGACTTACTTTATGCAGTAAGACTATAGTTAATCAAACATATCTTAATGTCCATTATAGTTTTCTCTTGATTTGCGTTTATCTCGTTTAATATACATATACATGCATATTTTGTTCATAGATAACTAGACGCAATTCTGCATCCAATTGTATAAGCTATCGTTAAATTTGAAGTTAGGTTAAATTTTGGGTTTATGTTTGGTAAAGTGATTGTTTAAAACTTTGGTTAAATTTAACCAAGAACAACTTCTGGTTAAAATTAAGAAAGTGTCTGATATTGGCATAGAAACCTATTAGGATCTTCCGTGTGTCTGATATTTGGCACTACAAAGGTCGCCTAACGTTTGGTACTACACATGCCGTCTTTTTGTTTCTAGTTAACTCATGGTTAACTTCTTAACCAGACATCAATTTTAACCCAGTGGTTAATTCAAAATGTTCATATAATTGGGTGCTGATGTTTAAAATTTCAGTTCAGCCTATTAACAACGTTTGTTTTCACAATCAGAAATTTTCTTCCTCAATTGCGCTAATGGCTCCGGAACATATAATGTCTGTTTTGATATAACTTTCTTTAATGACCGCTTTGTTTTAATACTTGTGAAGAAATAATGTGTAATTATTTTTCCTCGGAGCAATTTATTAAAACATTTGGCATAACGTGAGTATTTCGTTTTTCATTACAGATAATTAAAAGACAAACATTGTTTATTAAGGAGTTTTGTAACCGAATTAAAAACGCCCATGTTTGGTACTAGAAATAGGATTTGGCTGGAAAGTCAGTAATTAAGTGGAACGTACGGGTGATATTTGATTGTATGTATTCTGTTCAGATTTACTAATTACTTGTACTAAATATTCCGACAAACGAATCCCGGTAGCGGCAGGTCATACCCTTCTATGACAATTTGACAAAAATGTCGATTTTCCTCCATATGTGGAGAAGTTGCCTGCTCCTTGTGGAAAGGTAAGTTAGTACTGGTTAGTATGCAGTTCAGGAAAACTGGTTAGGTTAACAGGTCGCCGTATATAACTGAAAAATTGTTGAAAAACAGTGTTAAACCCAATTGACAATAAGTCAAATACAGACAGACAGACAGACGGACGGACGGACGGACGGACGGACGGACAGACAAACAAACAAACAAACAAACAAACATTCCGATAACATATCAAATTGGTTTTATCATTTCCGCGTTTGATTGACCGTTCGTTCTCCTTATAACATGCAAACCGTATTTGTTCACACATATGTATTCTAGAATGACATTGCATTGTTTAAAACATATGATATAGATGAACGTTTAAGAAAAACCAAGTCGCAACTACTTGTACAAGCGTTGTGAAAAGCAAATTAATCTACGAGCCACCATATATCTCCTTACAATTTTCGATGATGACACAAATCTATTGCAAACACCAATAATCTAAACATGTGCAAAATGTCGATTTCATGCCCACTTTCGTAATCGAAGGTATACCTTTTACAAATAGTTATTATGAAATGTTTTTATTTACACATGATATTTTCTTCAATCAATTTCAATTATGCAACACATTTGTCCAGTAATCACAATGGGTATTCTCGATACAATTTACAATCCAAAAGATTTTTTTTCTTCAATTTTCTGGGAGTTATTTCAGGATTCAAGATCAACAAGTGTAATTTCTGTTTAACTGCGAATATCCCATTTATTTAAATTACCTAGATACACCACATCTTCGGGGAGAAATTGGCACATTTTCCGAGCTTTGTAGTTTGATAGCATTTGTGTAGTATATGGTATGATGTTGTAAGAACCTGGATATTTATGCATGCCTTTCAGTGACATTTTATTCACCAACATTATGCTTGAAACATTTGTCTAGTAGTACTGTAACATTGCATAGTTGGTAGGGGACACTTAAGATTCTTATATTGGGCACAAAATACTTTTTTGTCCGGTAGCTACGGAGTGCAACATCAGCAAAACATTTAGAATGACCCATAGAAGCATATTGTTTAAAAGCATTAAAGATATATTTACTATCATCATGAAAATTGGAGCGTGGAAAACATGTTTCAATGGACTGTAAAACGAACTCGCTTTGTGAGCAAAACAAATCTCCATGATAGAACACTATTCTTACGATTTATGCATTATCCCATGGAGAGTTCATCCGGAAAAACAATGTGCTAGATCGCTCAGTTCAGACAGATTTATTGCCATGCTTAGCAATTCTCGCGAAAAATGTCAAGTGGGTTAATTAAATGGTATAAAGCCGTCGAAATACATTCTAACATAATATCATTCTAGATCGAATGTGACCAAAATATCTGGATGAAAGTCCATGCGTTGACCAGGTATAACTTGTGCCTTGTGACCTCTAATGTTAACACATTCCATATCCTTATTTCCAACTCCTAATTTCAGCACCATCCGATTGAATACCTTGTAATAAATGCTATCTAGAAGAGAAACATTAAATTAGTATAGATGATAATATACTCACTAACACAAGAAAAAATCTACACATACGACGCAAATGAATAAATTAATGTTCCATGATAAAGACGTCCATAACATGTTATAATTATATAAAACTGAAAATACTCATATAAGAGTATACTAACAGAGTGTACATTTATCCGAATACATGTGCTGACTAATGTTTTCCCGTATTAGGTCAGTAGCAATTCATATCCAGTCAGTAATCAAATTTTGAAAATAAAAATGACTGAGATCGCAAGAAAAGAAATTGTAGTAGAAGGAAAGGAACGACAACTGTGTTAAATCTTAACTTTTCGCCGAATCATCCTCTGTTCGCTTCTTAGTGAAGTAACTACTGTAAACAAATATGGCTGATGTTAAATGCAGTTTACTGCAGACGACTGATTCTGATGCAGAAAACTTAATAAAACGGAATCGTATTCGGTAAGATAAATTCGTTACATGGCTTTTTACTGACCTAATACGATGTAATACGGAGTCCGTAAATAAATATTGGGCGAGAGCAGGACGCCATGTAATTTATATAATAGTTTTCCATAAGAACATCCATTTTCTGTCGACATTGTTTTTAAATCGCCAAGCTTGCCTTTTGTTGTAATCACACATTCCTTGATTTCAGTTTTCCCACCTCTTCTTTTACATTCCATCTTCATTACGTGCAGTTGCACGTAACAGTTCTTTTCCCACAGGATTTAACGCCATTTTTCAACAATGTTTCAGTTATATATGGCAACCGATTCACTTAACTTGTTTTCCTGAACTGTATTCTTACAAGTACAAATTTACCTTTCCATAAGAAGGCGACTTTTCCACATACAGAGAAAATCGACATCTTGTCAAATTTTCATTGAAGGGTATGACCTGCCGCAACCGGGATTTGAACCCGGATCGCCGGGTTACAAGTCCATCGAACTAACGACAGGACCACAGCCTCGGACTGTATGTACAGTAAATACAATGAAACGAATAGCGTTTTACCCAAACAAGCTTCCCAATAATAATTTCCATCAGTTTAAAAGTAGTATGTTTATTTGATATATGGTATATCTCAATCATATAGACCTGTCATACTATATTTGGATACAAAATAATATAACTAACGCAGTTCTCAATACAATGAATATTACTCGGCGGACATATAAATATATATTTCATCAAGAAGTGGTTCTATACAAATCTTCTTTAATATCGGTTTTGTTTAGTTTTATTATTTTCCGTAAGGTCTTGTTTTAATTTTCCTCTGACTTCTTATCGGAGTACAATTAGTATGTCGTTCTAGTCGGATGGATGTATTGTCCTGTGAATTTATTTCAATTATTGAAACTGCTTCCCTACACAATCCTATAAAGTCAGTAACTGTTCTCTCCAAATTGTTCTTTAGCATAAACCACTTCTCTAATTACTGTAACAACCCCACGATAATGTAAAGTTTGCTTTGCTAAAGTTCTGATTAACGATTCCATTGTTTTGTGCTTTTCAAATAAACATTGCTATAACAATAGAAGAGGAAAAAACACATTTTCGAGCGACAAATTGATGTTTGTCTTTCGATAAGAATTTTTGCGTGCTATAATTTAGGTTACATGGATTTGTATGCTATCTAAATGGTCAAACTCGGAGTAAAAGGAGTCTCTAATTGTAAAACTACCTTATTTTTGTGCGTTAAAATATTTTGTAATTCAATCTAACTCCACCAATGTTACAAAGGTAAGATTCTATCAAAATGAGAAATCTGTGATCTTATTATGGAATTAGAATTTTCATTTAGATTCAATATCGTTGTTTTTTTTAACAAGGGGCATGTTTATCAACTTAAATACCACGTTTGAGATCTGTTGCATGTCTACAGACTGTACATTGCAAACACTTCAAGTTTTATATGTATGTTCAAGCTGTCAGCATATGATACCCATACAGTACAATGATCTCCATTACCGACAAAATACCGTATCTCATATCTTTAACTTAAACTAATTACTACATTTTTTCTGCAATTCGATAACATTTTTTTTATTTTCATATATTTTTTACCTCACGCTCTAGTAATTTAATCAGTTGTAAACAAAAAATGTAATTCATTTTGCGTGATTTTCATATGCCAAAATGATATATTTCCGTATATTTTCGAGTGTGTAGGGAAAGTAGTTACTCCTTAATTAGAAGTATCATGCTTGTAAATTCTACAATAGATGCAATTACGTTAAGAAAAAACTCTAATATTAAGTTTAGTTTGGCTAAAACTAACGCATTGTACATTGATAATTCCACACTTTGCGGTCGTTGATAACAATCGCTAGATACTAGATATTAAGCTAGCTTCTCTACTGTAAATTTGTCGTCAATTAGATGACATAATTACACAAGTCATCTCTTACCATCTTCATATGACGGTCTTGGCGAGCCATATTATGAAAGCGCATGTAGCGGGCGGACTGGCGGCGTCCACGAAAATTAATTATATATAAATTTGCAGTTTGGATGAAACTACATGGTTATTTAACCAACAGGCTGACTTAAATTGTTGAGTTCATGCGCTATTATAACCAGTGGGCAAGTAAGGATGAATTTAATTGGCTAATTAAAGTACTAATATGAATGCGAATCATTGGCATGCTATGCGACGAATACACGCTGGAGTTATGGTGATTAATGCTTGGATGTTAACTATATATGTTTTTTTAAATTATTAGCTTAGTGGAAGGACTTAAAATTAAATCATTATGAGTTTATATTTCATTTTGTTGGTGTACTTCCTGTTCTACATATCATCAGCATTTTGCATGGACTTAGATCCATAGCAGAATCGTCTGTTTGCAGAAATACGCTTCTTCAAAATAAGAGATAATTGCAGAATATCTTATATAACTGTTTGAATATTACAAGTTAGGAAAGTATAAATACCGGTCTTTCTTATGCTGTTATAGGTAACACTCATCGAAGCGGGCGGGGGTGGCTCCATGGTCGAAGAGGGGTATTCCGTGGTCGAGTGGTTATGGTCTCTTGCGTTAAACCACTAGACCCACACCACATCGAGTTCGAATCTCATCCAAATTTAGGTGTATTTGGGGTCTTCCGCCGTTAAAGATGGAAAGTCGCCAAATGGCACTTGCTGTTGGTGCTTCGGTAAACTCCAGAGAAAACAGAAGCCGGATTATTAGTTCGCCATCATTGTTCGCAGACAAGCTCTTTTCATAAAATTCCTTCCTTCGTTTTTGCAATGTTTTTAATCTCGACTGTCAGTTTAGCCGACTGTACAGAAATCTTGAATTGAAGGTATGTCTGCATAATCTTACGTGAGAGTTAGGTGCTTGTCACGTGTGACGTTAGTTTGGTGATAACAAAGATAGCAAACCATTTGCAAATATTGTAACATATTTTTGCATGGCCCATCATACAAATTGCCAGCACTATGAATTGATATCACTGTATCAAAAGAATATGTTCAAACGCAGCTGTTTATCAGTCGGAAGATAGTTTCAATCAACACCAGTTTGAAGCAATCCCAAGACATTGTTTCAGATAATGGTTCATTCTGTTCCGTACTAAAATCATGGCATAAACATATGACACGTACCCAAGAAAGGAGCAAGAATGTTAACAATCGTTATTGCAGTTTCGTGATTTTCAATTTTTCCCGTGATCATAATGTGATTAAACATGTGATTAAACATAAATAATGTATGGATTCCTAATATCCAGTTTTCTTTAATCCGCTTATATTCGTCATGTATTTTTGCGGCATCCCGTCCCTTGCTGTATGCTGTGGGGCACCTAATATCTGTGTCATTTGATTTGGACCCAGCACTTCAACTTCTCACAGCTGATCGTGGAAGTTAGAAAATAATTTGTACACTTCTACCAGTATTTTATAAATTCACTAACATTTTCTTATTCACTATTTTTTTATGCTTACTTCAGTTTGATGTAGAACACTTTTGATCATATCTGTCAAACGTTTCATTTTAGTTTATTCTCAACATATCTGTATATAGTCCTTCGTCCTCGTTATATCAACAATACTTTGGTATTATACCAATGATATAAAAAGCCCAAAACCAACTTAAGCTCTCAAGATGTACATTTCTCCCTAAAACAAAGACAGATGTTCTTTGCATCAATACAATTTTGTATAAAAATGTATACGGTAGTCTTGCAGTTGTGCCTGATGATGATGATGATGATGTAAACAATTATTCTATAATACTGATAATTTGTCACATATCTGAAACTCACCCATTTAATTATGTTGTACAGGGAACCAACTTTAGCATAGTCCTTAGTCTTATCCTTAACACAAGAATCATATATCAAATATTCATAAAACTTGAAAAGTTAGTAGTAATCGTTTATAGATCAATAATTTAGAAAAAAAATACTCAATGACTTCGTTTCCTCTTCTTGACTGAATAAGAATCTATTTTGTGCCTCTTCATTTTGTTAAAATACTAATTGAACGTTATTTAATGTTGCTGGTAGTCTCATAGCAGCTAATACCAATGCTTATCCAAATTGAAAAGAATGAATGTCGACCGACGTACTTGTAATTGATATTCGTCAACCGTCTCCTCTCGTATTTGTTTCTAGGAACCAATATAATCCGTCTTACTTACTTCGTTAATTGGAGAAACTAGTGCGGCTGATAGTTTATTCCATGAGAATGTATACTGATAGTTGTTTACTCACTTACACAGTTATACATTTTCTAGCAAACGATCCAAACGACTTCAATTAAATATCGAAATAGACTCTCTTTCAGAATTCTCTATCTTTAAATGTAAATGGTCAGTACATGCATGAGAAAGAAAGATACTAAAAGGTTGGCGAAAACTGCCCGGACGTGGCAATCCTCTCGCAAACAGATAATTAAATATCATGATTACATAGCCGTAACAATTTAATATTTAGAACTGGGAATATGATGGATTTCAAAGCAGTTAAATCTGATTCAAGGTTATTTAGCGCATGTAACGTAATAGCTGACAGATAATGTTAATATATATATATTAACTTAACATTATATTATATATATATAATAATAATAAAGCACCCAAAACAATACGAATAATGTATGAATATTTTGATAATTTGAAGGCACAAAGTTTTGCATATGGGTAAACCCGAGCTTTAGTGCTTGAGAAGATGTGAATAAGCACGAGAGAAAAAAGGTTCTAAATCTGCTTGACGGTACTATTAAGCTTCCACTGTACATTTTATTTTAAAACAATAAGGATGACACAAATCCGTATGCAAAATGTATCTTTATGATTTATCCATTTATTCTTAGATGCATCATTTTCAAATCACTTCATTCCGATTGATATCTCGATATGAAGATGTTTGAAATCACGGGATCGGTTTGTCATTTTTAGCTCGTCTATTTCGAAGAAAGACGAGCTCTTATGATCGCTCCGTCGTCGTTGTTCTCGTGCAAAAACTTTAATGTAGCCCATTACCCAAACCTTCTTAAAGATATCAACACGACACTTGGATTACTTAATTATAATGACAAGGCGCAGTTGCAAGACACGGGGAATTATTCTCAAAGCTATAGTTTTAGAGTTATGCCCCTAGAATTTTGATTCAGAATTATACCTTATCAAGTTCAAACTCAAAATCTCAGATGTTGACTCGTTGCCGACGAGTAAAACAGACGAGCATTGGCGCCGCTCTGCGAGCACTATTTTATGGTTGTACTTGTAGTAATTATACAGACAATGGCTTTTCTACAATACATACTTCCCGTTGTGCATTACATGAACTTCTAAGTATGCAAACGAATGGTAATACAATAGTTTGTAGAGTACTCTCAGTTGAGAGATGTTCTTTGTCACTTTGTCTAAGCAAGTATATGTAATAAAAAAGACAGATTAAGAGAATAAGCTATGAGACGTTGTTGCAAAAAAAGAGATGTATTGGCAAAATACAATGATAATAAAACTGCGTTATTGTTAGGATATCATATTCAGGGATTTTTACCGTTCATTTTCTTTCCAATGATCAATATCTGGACTATTTGTTTCGGAAATGCAGCGTAATGGTATGGGCATATTTGGCTGTGCTCTGCATATTAGCCGTGATTGAATCCCACTTTGGCGAAAAAATCGTTGAGTACCTGAATTTTTAAAAGGTGTATATTTTCCAAGATAAAATGATAAAAAGGGTAACATTGCATCAACCTTCTTGCTATTGCCGTCTCTATAACAGCTCCCGTTAGGTCTATCAGCAAATTTCCCACTGCGTCATAATAATAAACATCTTTATGACATGGTCTCGTTACTAGAATGTAATTTTTTTCGCATTGCTAATTGCTAAGTACAAAATATCAAGTAAAGTGCGCACTATGACGCTTGATATGTAGGCGTCATCATTTGTGTGACGAACCATTCTTTTCGAGGGAGATAATATTCATTCAAAGTCAACATCTTTTGTAAAAGCCAAGTAATGATATATTGAAACAAAATGGAGCTAGACTCGTATATATATCTTTGATAAAGCTTTAATGGATTATTTCATGAACTTGTAGGTTAACATCACCCTGGGCTTTGGAAATTGTCCACTTCTGTCCAGACGCTCATCCATAAAACGGTAACTTTAATCATTTTCGTAATATCATTAATCCCCACCAGACACCTGTCCCCACATGTTTATACCACTACTATTTTTAAATAATATTAACACTATAATTCTCTTCTTTTCACACAATTACACACCAGTCTAATATGTACAATAATCAAGATTTAAGCGTAGGATCTTTGAATATGAAGAAGACGTATTGACTTGTACTTCAATAGTCTTTAGAGACACCATTATCCTGTCAATGAAATAGCTGAGTACTGAATCATTTTCCAAGGTTACCCATCGTTTTTCGAATACCATCTCTATATTTGGCCTGGAGAGTATAACTCCTGGAAATTGTAAAAATATGATCTGTAAAAAGCCCTGTTTTTCTATGGATGAACTACTTATTTTACGCCCAGAAACTATGAACATCCACAGTATTATTTTAACGATAAATCGTCCTTCTTGGACTTTCTGTGACCAGGTGGGGTTCTATCCATGTACAAATGTATCTATCTATTTGTAGACAATGGAAATCAGTCTTGATTTGTCTTTGCTTCTGACAAGTGTTTAATTGTAAGCTTTCAGACATTTGTGAGACAACCCCGAGATATAATTTGAGAAAAAATTCAACGTTTTATCGTTATCTGTACTTACATGATACATATCCTAGAAGAATTGTAGGTTAACCAATTATTACATAAGAAGGTTTCCTTTTCTTATCATCCAGGTGATGACGTACACGTTACATGTGGACATAATAATTTACTTTTCACATTCTTACCACGAATGATATGATTTATGTAAAACTCAGCCTGTACCTTTACACAAAGTCCTACAGCAGGTTTCACGAATTTCTGAGTGCTTTTCGTTATAAGTCGCAATCAAATGCGTAACATTAAACTCACTTTTTACGTCATGATTTCATGAAATGACATTTTTTCGTTTGAAGCTAGAAAGAATACAATCGGTTAGTATGGATTCCAAAGTACTTATTTCTGGCAGTGATAAACGAAGTATTTATGAGCATAAGAACTTGGCTGAATTTTTATACAATAATGAATGGAGGGATTGCGCACAATATGCAGGGCATCAATTCATTATAAAGAACGACACCATTTATTCCATGCAAGCATATTTACAAAATATTTTCGGGAAGAAAAGATCATGAACGCAACTCTTGTGTAACACTTACATTGTATCACTAAAAAGTGGTACCAACAGCTGTAAGCAAATTGTCAAAACCACTCAGGTATTAGCAAACGATGTCGATATTTACTTATCGTTCACAATGGCATTAGTTGGCATTCACTTATAATTTAGTACAAGTATAATCGAATAAAATAATTACTAAAATGAAATACTTCTGAGACAAAAATGCTTGCATACTAATATGTTTTATGTAATAGTACCCATTTAAATCACATAAATATCTGATGTTTTATGTACCAGTCGTTAAGAATTAGTTGAGAATGACGAAAGAACAGTGGAATTGTTTTACTAAAATTGACAGAAATATCACAAGATAGATTCATGTCCTTCTTAAAATGAATTCTGAGTGAAGAATTTTGTGGTGATGGGTATGTAATTATATTATAGTGAATGCTCGAACAAGTCTCACATTATGTGCTGTCTTCATTGATAACTAGGAGTAAGATTAACTGTTAAATGTAATACACAAATTGATGTGACAACGAATAGTAATCGCTGATCAGTACTTCGTTGTTTTCATTTCTTTCTACGCACTACTTCTAATTCATTATCCCTTAGTATGGATATCATTGTTCATTATCGTCAGTTTAACAATGGTATTAGTAAGAAATTACTAATGTAGCTCCACCAATATTACAAGAGTTAAGCATAAAATACGTCTAACATAGATCTTCATAAGCTGTGTCTCTTTTATATGTAAAATACGTCGCGCGCATTTTACATTATCAGCTGGATTTTCCTTGAAGTTTGACGAAAATCCTTTACTTTACTTTAGATCCATATGTGGAAAAAGGCGTGTACATTATTATCTAGTGGACCAGTCAACCGAACAATAAAATATAGTTTACATCGTAGGAATGTTTGTGAAGTTAATATTTGACATTACTACTTCTTTTTATTTACATGTCCCACATGTTCGACAGTTCTGTTTCACTACTAATTGGAAACATTATGTTGCCGAAAGAGATATCAAATTTGTTCGTCCAGGTTTGTTCTTTGGACATGCATCTACCTCGTGCTAGCTATACTTATGCTCTTGGAACTTACTGACCCTTGTTCATACTTTATGCTCTAGTCTCTGTACAGCGAGATTATGTTCGTCCAAATCAGTGTTTCTTATACTTCATGCGAGTGTTTATTCTTACACTGTTCTCTCCTTACATTTCGGTATTCTTTCGTTTAGTTCATTTAGTAAGTGCTTAGTGCATTTTACTATATGCACACATTACAAATGTTATTCGATCACTTGTATACATGTTTATAATTATATATGTGTGTATTCCTGTATACACTCACACACACACTAATATCCAAATTTCTGACATTTAGTTACATGAGTCATATATTTAAAAATAGTGCTGATAGCGTATCTAGAATTTGTTATAAACCCTTAAAAAGTTATTCTGCTGTTTTTATTCATTATAGGAGGACTTATAATCCAGTTTGATCACAGCGCCTTCTTTGTTTTTGTTCAATAATTTAAATTATTTCTCGACAAAACACCATAATATCTGTTTTCTTCGCTGTATTCAGAATCAAGAATTACTTTTCTCATTAAAGCATAGCCCCAAGAAGGCTTAATATTTGCTTTGAAACAATGTTTGTTAACTATTACATTGTTTCGTGCTATAAAAAGGATATTCCTGAAATAATAGGCCGTGGGCATATTCAATATTTCATGACAACGGTCTGGTTGTTCCTTCAGGGAGATGTTTTTATTAAAATGTTGTGTAAATTATCACGTTATTTGCAAAAATACAAGTAATCAAGTATAGTGACAATATAACGGACAAACAATCTCAACCATAACGTTGACATCATTTGTAAAATACTACACATTGACACCTAGCAGGGTTCACCTTAGGTGAATGGGAAAACAAAGCAAGGAATGTCTGTTGTATGATTTATATAGCTCCAATACTTATAAGATGATTGGCGTTATCATTCATATCATATGGTTTGTTATGTATACATCTACTCATAGTTTGTCGTAACAAGCAGTCATACATGATATTAGTACAAAATTCCTTTGAGCAATTTGACGATTGTAATCTCAAGTGGCGACAGCAATCAACAATTAGGTACTAATATCATATCATGTATGCATTGTAATGCAATAAATTACAATTATCACGACATGCTCTTCATTTGCACCCAACTTCAGCTATTGGTGACGTTATCGTATCGTAGATTTTCTAACGCTGGTAGAAAATAAAATTAAAACTCAATTAAAAATATTACGTGTGTGTTAATACAATAATGGAGATAGTTAACGTCAATAATATGCGAACTAATTTAGTTAAAGCATAATGATTTTCGACGTATATAACTGTACTCTAAATCTATCTTACCTCAAGCTAGTCAAGTGAATTCATTAAAGTACATGACTGAAATTCTCTCCAGTTATGATTTAAATCAATCAAAATTACCATAGACCACAAAAAATGAATGCTTACACTTACTACACTCGGGTATTCACAGACGATGCGTGTGACCTCCGTGTTAGTTAATACACCTTGTTCCGATAACAGTCCTTACCATGATGAATCAGTAGTAAGGAAAACAGACCCTTCCTTTGGCTATTCTTCCGTAGGCCGAAGAAAAGTGTTGAATATTTAATCAATGTAATGGACGTTTCAGATTACTCTAATAGCCAATTGATTCCACTGAAACTATCATTTATCATTGTTTCTGTTTATCTTGTGATGATGTCATATGCTACCTTTGCAAGCTTACTTTGAAAATAACATTTAATGAATATCCTTACAAGACAGATAAGGGAATACATTCCATAGAGAGATTGTTTACATCATAGCGCGTGCATTGTGCATTTTAGTAACATTTTACGACTTGTTTTTTAATATGTGTTTTTATACATCACGTGCCAAAAAAAAAAATGCCGCGCGTGAGAATGTTTTTTTACATATCCAGGAGGTTAATCGAATTCATCAACTTTACAGAATTTTAAGTCCGTTATAAATGGCTTCTTAGAAGAACATGTTATTTATTTTACGGGCATAACTATCAAAGACAGACAGCTTTATACAAACATATATCAAACAAACCACAGACCTATAATGTCACTTGGGTGATACAAAAAAGAGAAATTCACGGTATTATATATTAATTTGGGTATTTACGAAAAACAGCCGCCCATGCCGACTTCATATCGACGTTCGACCTGGGAATATTTTGTTTCTTTTGTTACGTATTTTAAAAACAAAATGGTTGGCAATATAATTTCCACAACTTGTTAAAAATGACGATGACATCTATCTTTTTTTGAAAATGTGCCCATTTTTAATCATTGGTATTTATTGCCGATCTCATAACGCAAACTATTTCATCATTAGTTTTGGTTAACCATTCAGTGAATATTTAACTACATAAATGTACCACTCTGATCCGGTTGCAAATTGACTTTTAAATAAGTTTGGGTTGATACGAAGGAATTCTACCATACTTATTAAACCTTTTACGCACGATAGATAAGCGAAGTATCTATTCAGGACATTATCAAAATCTGTGCAAACTAATTCGTACATCTAGAATTGTCAACGCAATGAAAAACTGAGCAGACGTCCTCTGTTTCACAAATTTGAAAATAAATATTACTTCTGGAGGTAAGCCTGGATCAAAAGCCAATTATTTTCTACGAGGATAATTTCATCCTTATACGGAAATCAGGGATTATTTTTGGAATCTGACGAATGTTCTAGTAAATTCAATCTACACAAACTTTTCAATTTCCAGACAATTGCACGTAATCATGTCTTGCAAGCCATGAAATAGATCTATACGGATTTCGATATCTTTAAAAACAAACTTCACTGTACCATTAACAACATTTCTATTTGTATAAACAAACAATAGATATTTAGAACATTTTGTATTGATATCTCCGCTGTCAGATTGGTAGACAATTCTAAGATCTGGAATTAAATATCTATGTGATTATCTTACACCGGAAAGGTTTCCCGACAGATGGCGTCTGTCACGTGTGACGTTCTTATGTCTGATGTTTATAAAGTTGTGATACTGTTCGTCATCGTTGTAATCATTCTTACAAACTCAACAAACACATTTTCCCACTCACTTGAAATTATCTCACAAGCAGACAGTACCTTGGGTTTGTATTATTGCACTAAACAAAATTTGTGCAAACGCAGCTGTTTATCTTTTAAGAAAATAGATAGGTACATCAACATAAAACTGAAACACTCCCAAGCTATTGAGTTAGATAATATTTCCATGTTTTATCATTTGCAAAATCTGCACCGATTTCAACCACTCTATATACACTTTTCATTCATCCAAGCATGCTTCAAAAAACAGCAATATTTAAACATATGATACGGGTTTTATTTTTTTATGTCATCCGTTACGTAACAAGTTCTGGAAGCTATGATTTAGTAGTGTCACCTGCTGTTCTTTTAAACTTAAATCCTAATTTGTCTCGAAATACTGTTGAAAAAAAATGCTTATCATCGGATCAATTGGATATTTGTTAAAAACATTGAGCTGTCCCATTGATATCTTCTATGTTTTTTGAATTTTTTTACGAAACACGTTTCCTAAAATAATTAAGATGATATCATTGGCAGAAAATGTCAGGCATAGTGCGAGGTGGAATAAAATGTAGATATGGGCGGAGCTTACATATTATATCAAAACTTGTTTATTTACATGCTGAGATTTCATTTCATTGTACTTAAATTCGCCTTAATTATAAACAAACCCGTTGGGAATTTCAATATTGAATCAGCGGCAAGGGGTAATAAGTTATAAAAAGCTCTGATTCGACATAGTAAACGGTGCACAGAGCAATCAAACAGTCACAAATGTCTGGGGAACGCTGTGAGCGACAAGAAGACGGAAACAATGTTTGCCTAATAAAATAGGGTTGGTATTTGCGTACCAGGGCGATGCTTCAATGCACAGAACTTTTTTGCTGAAACTCATGATAATGATTACATTTGTACTTTTAAAATGTGTTATGTCAGACCATTTTTTGATGAAACCATCGTGATTTTATTTCTGGTTCATTTGAACCCGATTCTTTTCTCCACAAAATGAAGCAAAAAGTATAAAACAGAACACACACAACAAGTTTATAGCAGTATACACGGTTCCGTTCTACCAAAAAATGGCAAATTAAAGTGGCGGACAAACACATACGCCACAGTTCGCTACTTCCTGTCGTTTTGATTACGGGTATTTAAAATTCTTTTTTAAATATGTACGTAGAAATTCACCGTGAATGAATTTATCCATTAGGCATATCTATTGGCTTATTAACGGTCTCAAATGCATTTTCTCCTTTTCTTTGGTTTCAAATATGCGATTTTTTAAATCAAAACTGTTTCAATGTTCAGCGATGAATATGAAAATGAAATATGTTCCGATGTTAAATGCCTCCAGACTGGTTTTACAAAAATTCAGCATCGCATGCTAACTTTACAGAATGCTATGCAAACAAATACAATTAATTCTTTTCAGAATTTCTAGTTCGAAAACAAATGACGAATATAAGTATAAAAATAGGCTTAATTGCCATCGGACTAGCCGTTCAAAAAAGTGTATGGTGTTCTAACTTTACATGTAGGAGTTTGTTGCTTTTTTGAATCGCAGTTTATCTAGTTAGAACGCGATTCGGAATTTCTACCTGTCACGTTCCAGGTGGCAAAAGAAGCAATAAGCTTGACAGTTGCTGTTTTAAGTCTGTGTCCTCTAAACCTTGTTTTTTTCGCCTAAAATGTTGGTTTATTATAATCGCAGACTGAATGCTGGATTCGAATCGCTGTCTGCAAGCAGCGTTCTAACCTTGTGCAACCGACTCTCTTGATTTAAAAGTTTCTCCTCAACGGAGATGTGTTACGTCTGTATGATATATGGGGCAAATATTCCAGCCAAATCCTTGTACCGTTATGACCATCCCATATATATGACGGCCAGCGAGTAAATATATTTTTGCAGCTGAATTAGTTCTATAAACGTAAGGAAATAATGTGTAATCCATCGCCTCCTGTTCAAGTGCTTTTTCAATGTCTAATGCTTTGTTTGACATTAATATCATTAACTTGATTGTCATCTCATTTATATATCATTCTTTTCAAACTTTATCGCATCCACTAAGTCCGGCGAAATATCCAGTATTATATATTGACTAGACAAGGATTTTCTGTGAATCTCCGCGGACATTTTATTCAACCACCATACAATCACCTACAAACTGTTAGAGGTTAAACTATATATTAATGTAAAAATTAATGGACGACTTTGTAGACTTACTCAATAATACAATACAAATGTACCAGAACAATAGAAGTCACATTGTGTAACATAGGTAAACTGTTATCCAATTGTATGTATTTGGTATAATTACTGTATGTCTGTATCAAATGCAAAACACACATGACTTGTGCACTAAGCGTACTCTAACATGTGGTGGTAAACTATATACATATATTCAAGGCTATTACTGATATGCTCAGCCAACTACTTTGTGCAAATGTAATTATACTGTATAGTGTTAAGTTAAATAGGTATACATACTATTAATTGTACTCATGCTGGTACACCTCCTTGATTAACTTCACATCCATGGTAAATCAATGTAATTCATGTAAACATTAAGTACGAACAATTATACAGTCAAACCTGTGAACGAAGGCCATCCTTTATTGAAAGATGGCTTTTATTCGACGGTCAGTTTGTTCTAAATAATCAGTGACGGTTTTTCAAAGAATTCACAGGGCGGTCATTATTCGGAGATGGTCTCAAACACAGGTTTTACTGCATATCGGTTTTACTTGTATTTCAGTTTTATTTACTCTCGTACAAAAGATGTTATTTTAATGTTATTCCGTCCAATTATAGATTTTAACTTTGTTTCGTTATTAACACATTTAACACACGGTATTCACATACTTCACTTTGTCCTTGTTTGTTTGTATTTTGCATTGTGCATTTTATTCATGAACACAAGAACAGGCTTAGAAAAAGGCATCACTTTCAGATACAATGTGGTAGTGAGTATAAATGTATTTACATTGTATTTCAAGTCATGGGTTCCATGATTACACTATAGAATAAGTCTTAATTATGACATTTTTGACATTGTCGAAATTCAGAACCGTGCCATTGTGTATTATATTGTCTGCTTGGCATTCATTTAGTTTCGACATTAGAAAAATATTTTATATCTTACATATACTACAGCGTTCGTTACACTTGTAATATAACAACGCAATTATACATATTTATAATTTATTTATAATTAGACTATCCCAGTCCAAGTGAACTGAAAATAACATTTGTGCAAAAGCAAAAAATGCATTTGTTCAACAGTGAAATTATTATAAATACTATTTTATGAACGATATGACTTCTGTTGTTGCTCCGTCAAGTAATAAGTTCGACTGGAAAAACATAATCAGTGAAATAGTACCATAAATATTACTATACATATATAGTATGGTTACATATCTTGACGTTTAGAAATTCTAGTGTCTTTATACATATGTAGTATGGTTACATATCTTGACGTTTAGAAATTCTAGTGTCTTTATACATATGTAGTATGGTTACATAGCTTGACGTTTAGAAATTCTAGTGTCTTTATACATATGTAGTATGGTTACATAGCTTGACGTTTAGAAATTCTAGTGTCTTTATACATATGTAGTATGGTTACATATTTTGACGTTTAGAAATTTCTAGTGTCTTTATACATATGTAGTATGGTTACATATTTTGACGTTTAGAAATTCTAGTGTCTTTATACATATATAGTATGGTTACATATTTTGACGTTTAGAAATTCTAGTGTCTTTATACATATGTAGTATGGTTACATATCTTGACGTTTAGAAATTCTAGTGTCTTTATACATATGTAGTATGGTTACATATCTTGACGTTTAGAAATTCTAGTGTCTTTATACATATATAGTATGGTTACATATCTTGACGTTTAGAAATTCTAGTGTCTTGATACTCAAACACGTGTTCCTCAACAAGAATTTTGAATTACCAAAAATGTTTTATCGTGATCACACAATTTATGTGATAACTGTTTATACACAAATGGTCACATCAGTTTTCAATGTGCTTAAAAACAGGAACTCGCGTCAAATCACAGTAATATGTCGGTGCAGTATTTGAAGGTTATATCAAATCTTTCGGAAAGCCATTAGAATGTCACATAATTATTTGATTCAACCATGCTGTAGTAGTTTTTGTGAGCTAGTTCCCCTTATATTTGTAGCATGCAATAACTTCTATTTCAGTTTTAACTGTGGCAATTTATTGCGCTTATACTCGCTGTTATAATTATTACGTAAGAACCAATATAAAATCACCTACATTGTCTAATCCATGTAGACTTTTTTTCTAATGGAATGTTCGGAAAATGGAAAACAAATTATTGATATTATAGTCACGGTGAAACAATTTATAAGACAGAGTCGTGTTTTATAGATCTGTGTGTTTTAGAGCATTACGTTCTGTAATCAGACGACACGCTGGTTTCTGGCTGAGTATTACATGCGCTGGTTGGCAACAACCACGTTCTTATGTTCTGTGCTTCAAGCCGTGTTGTTCTGATAGCAGTGTGATGACCAGGCGGGTGTATTGATCAAGTCTTCGTGTGACGATATTTATTGGACTTTCTTGAATCATAAATTAGAATTAAAACATTTTCAGGTGTTAAGTGGATTACTTGTTCGAATCTTGTATTATTATTAGCGTAACACCTGTTAAATGAGTTGTCTATTCGCATACTTCACGCGTGTTAAAAAACCTGAATATCGCGATATTATTCATTTTTCTCGCTCTTTCTCTGCGGTGTTCATATAAACAGTATTTATATCATATTATTTTATCTTCGATGTTTCATGCTCAATAATTCATAATTCATTCAAGTCCTTATCTTTCTGACGGAAACAGATTTTCAGCATCGAATATTTTCTCTAACGAACAAGTCATTGGGAGTTATTACGTCGCTGACTTATCTTTTATCAATTTCACTTCAATAAAATACGATATTTTGTTTTCAGCATGGACAATGAAAGATGGTGGTACACGGAAGCCAATATTCGAACTGTGATGTTTACTTACCACTCTTGACAATGGATTAAACGGAGAACTAATATTTGTTTGTTTTAATCACGTTTGTAAATATTCAAAGTATTTTAATTTGTTGAAATGAAAAGTAATAGAATTCAGGTTTGGATTTAATGTATTTAAATATCAATAAACAAACAATCTACTAAGGTTTTAATTGTGAAAGTTTACATACGGATTTATTGTGTTTGTAAGGTTTCAAAGGAAAACTATCGCATTGAAAAAAGATGAGAATTTTTGGTGAGATATGGATAGTTAAATAACGACGTTAAGCAGAGTGTAACATGAGGAGAAGGTGTTTATGTGGAGAAGTGAATAAGTTCTACTGTGTTTCATATATATTAACGCGAAAACACATGGGAATTTAAAACATGGAAGAAACTTGGAGAATTCTGCATTTTATAGTAATTGGATACCTTGTGTCTTTAACTGGTAAGTTATTTTTTCAATATAATTATCTTTGAATATCAAATTCGTCATAATAAAACAACCACACTATGTACTCGGAACTCCATAACTGTACGATTTGTTAATATTTGTTCGACTCTGAAGATAAACTTTTTTATCGTAGTTATAAGTGCATTCATTTCTGGCATTAATATTTATAATTCTGTAAATTATGTTCAAACTTAAATAGTAACAAAATTAAATCTTAAACATTGTCTTAATCATATGAGTTCAGCTAATGAATATCCTAATTGGTATGTTTAAACAATGTGTAGGTATTTTGTGTGATTTGAAATTACAGATATTTTTATCAAAGCAACGTGCATGCATTAAGAAATAATGCATTGTAATTACCGGTTTATTATCTCAAGAAGCTGTCCGTTAAAAATAGGAGACATTTCTCTTGTTTCTGATTACGATTTGTCGTTTTAGTCTTTCACTCATACTATCGCTTTGTTCTGGTTATTGAGGCTGAGGTCCAGTGGTTAGTGCGCTGGACTTGTAACCCGTAGATCCGGGCTCGAATTCCGGTCGCTGTAGGACATAAATTTTTATGAAAATTTGACATTTTCCTCCATATGTGGAGAGGTTGCCGGCTCCCTGTGGAAGGGTAAAATAGTACTGGTTAGTATACAGTCCAGGAAAACTGGTAAGGTGAACCTGTCGCCGTATATAACTGAATATGTGTTGAAAAACGGCGTTAAACCCCAATAAGTCACATAAAAACAAACAAACAAATCTGGTTATTGAATTATACTCTGGTCAATATTTACACAGCTGGATCATAAACGTTGAAACATATTTGTGGACCTCTTTTGATACTTTAATGAAAATTTGGTTATAAAATACTTTTGCGAACAATTAACAATATACATACAAATTACGAGACAAAAAAGGAAAATAAATCACTCATGAAATTATCAGAAATATTCTTTCGTTGACTCCAGATTTTAACCCGAAATGTTTATTTCGTAAAATTATTGTAAAATAGAAAATGAATAGCTTACGTGCACATTTAGTTTTCTGACGCTTTTAGCGCCGAGGAAAACGAACACACTAAAACTTATAAAATCACTTAAGTGCAATTAAGTCTAAATCCCACGATCTTTGGATGGATTTCTGTTGTGTATTGTGCTAACTTGGTAGTTTGTTTATTTATTGATATCGTAAAACATTTGTGCCTCATTTGAACAATATTTCATGCATCTCGTGTTTACTTAGATGCGTAAATAATTGCAGCAAACATTGCAACAGTAATCCCGGGATAAGTAAATGAACAGATATAAACCAAAGTTATGAACAAATGTTTTATGGATGATTCTGTAAGCTTATGTTTTTATTTCTGTGCAAGTGCAACATACTGAGTAGACTTATGTAAGAGTGTATGTTAAAATAGATCCTTCAGTGGCTATGATTATCGTTCAATTGGACATGTATTGTATGAGCGTAAGTAAACAAATCCATAGTTTTAATAAACTTTGGTAAACTTAGTGTTTTTATATTAAAACACAACATTTTTAGCTTATCAAGAACAATTTATGTAAGGCAGTAGCTGTTATTTCTGCGTACAAAGACAATTAAATTACCTTGATATATCAAGCTGTACATTGATGAAACGCGACCTTTGGATTCATAGTTACGTATGTAAATCCATCAATAGGTTGATTACACTCGAATGGATTAGGACCGTGATTAAGGCGTGGTGCTCAATGTGATTGTAGTCAGCAATTAGCATTAATTGTATTTATTTCCAATCTTTGAAGTAGCTTGAACACAAGGCTGTAAGCCAACGTGACTTCATTTAAAAGGTACACATGTTCCGTATAGCAGTCAATCAACCTCGTCAGGAATTACTGTAGGGTAAATAAATTTCAATAGCGTATCTAACTGGAAGTCTTGCATTCTTTGATTGACATTGTAAAATAGCGGTGTTACAACTGTTTACCGTTTTTTCCATCAACGATGATGCAGTGTTGTAAATAAAACGGCAGCCGTAAACCTGATCTATTGTCGTTGAAAATAACGTAACCTTCTAAGTTACAACAGATACATAGGAAACGTCTTACTTATAACAATGATGATTGAAGGCTCATTTGTCAGTTCTTAACTTAAAAGAGTGCTGAGTAAGCGGATGTTATAGTTAAGGGTTATATAGGTATGAATATTGATAGTATGGGAAATCTGAATGCAAAAAAATCTAGAATAGCAATGTATGCATTTTATCCAAATCTATTTGTTGCTAATATACGAGGAATAATTCTACGATATTTTTGTATAAAAATTGTCATCAGCATTGGTATCAAAATCAAACTGTTCATGTTGTCTTTAGCTGTCTAAAACACGATTCACTTATCATGAAGCCCCCTAAAATTCTTAAACACATGCATTTTAAATAGGTCCAGTACAATGTACTTATGAAAACCGGTCGGCCGGTAAACCAGATTTTTAGAATATCGTATAATTTACGAAGTCCTATGTTTATCCTATTAAAATCAATTCGAAAGCCGGACTTTCAGAATTCCGGACGGCTGAGTATAGACCACAAGAATAAGCGGAACGTTTTTTTTTTAATCACGGAAAACCCGGGGTCTGACCTAAGTGTCAAATTAAATTATCGAAACCTAATGTCAACATATCATTTAATCCGTCTCAATGGCACTGTTCGCGCGAATAAGTTTCTTTGTTTACCAATTAAGTTAATGTCGGTGTTGCGGGTAATCTGTAAAAAACTTACACAAAACAAATACAGTTGATTAAAATTGAATTACTCGTAAAAACATTATCCTACGGTTTCTCTTATAGACATATTCCAGCTCTCAGAAAACCGCAAATCATTGCAGTGACAAACATCATTTAGCTTTGATACTTTGATATAGGATCCGTCCACAACTGAATAAATATAGCATTTCATCTTTCAATTAAAAGTAGCATATTTCATCTACTTAATAATGATTTTTAATTACCTACATAGACAATTTAATATTACTGGAGAATCTCATTATGTATTTATTAACATAAATGCTGAGTTATTAGATAATAATATAACGTTCAATATGTAATATATAATTATTAATTAATACACAAAATAGTAACTGATTTATATATCTATTGTACTTTTACAAAGACATTGATCCAGTTGGGATGAAGAGCAATTATTATAGCAACATATGCTTAATTGAATAATAAAGTTAGACGTATGCAGACATAGGAGCCTTGTCATATCTGGCACAAGCAATTACGCTCGCTGTATTGTGCTGGTAATCTAATATAAATAGGTTTCTTACAATAAATCTCCCGTTGATAGGTAGAAATCTCGCTTATTTCTGGGATGCAGAAACTTGAGAACAATGGCAAGTGTTGATCTATTGTTGATGATTATTGTAAGAAAGGAGGTTATCGTGGAACAATTGTAATGTCAAATTTACTCCCGAAGTGTGATGCCATCTATTGTTAAAGTCATTGGTGTTTATTTTTAAAATCCCATATACGTATAGATATGAAAAGGATTCATGGAAAGAAACACATACAAAACATCCCACCTAAACCAAAATACTTTTTTCGCTGGGTTTAACACCGTTTTCTACAATTGTTCAGTTATATACGGTGACCGGTACACCTGACTAGTTTTCATGGACTGTATTCTAAAAGTACAAATTTAAATCTTCCACAAGGAGCCGACATCCTCACCACATATAGAGGAAAAACGACATTTTTGTCATATTTTCATAGAAAGGTATGACCTGCCGCGACTGAGATTTGGACCCGGATCGCCGTGTTACAAGTCCATCGCACTAACCACTTGACAAAGGTAGATGCCCCCAAAATACTACTTTCCGCAGATTAAAGAAACCAAAACGTACTCAACACAGGACTGTCAATATCAAAAACTGTAAGCACAATAACACTGTCTCTCGAAGGAACGGTCTGTAGCAAGGCTACTAGGAGTTAAGCTAGTTTGGTAAACCCGACCTCACACTTACCCCCGGAATACAAAACTACAAAAATAAAACAAATTAATTTAACAATGGGTATGTGTTAAAAATATCGAATGACTGCTAACATAGCAGCCAGAAGCAGTATTCAAATTCAAGGAGTATGTTTCACCGCAGGTACTAAGCAATAAAAATATTCACTTTCCGTAGATCTGAATAGAGCATGCAGTTTCTATAAAGAAGGAGGTAGTTTTGATATTAGCTATTCGTGGCATCATAATTAGGTACTAGTATTAGAAATCAACAAACAACGGCAAGATGAATTTATTTTATTTAGCATCCGATGAATGGTGGACAATACATATACAGTCTCCCGAGAGCTTCCGCCCGGGAACGGTCGGCAGCAAAGCTACTTAGGGTTTAAACTAGTTTAACACTCCATCTCCAAACAAATATACATATATAATCATATTCAGTAATATTGCCACTCCATGCTCTCTCTCTATGTTTTAGAACTGCTTATTAATTAGTAAAAATATCGGGTTTCGATGGATGAGTGGTAATGATCTCTGATTAGCAATTACTAGCCCCTCACCACTGTGAGTTCGAATTTCACCCCGGAACACATTCACAATTGAATATGCTGTCAAGCTAGCTCATAGAAGATCAGTTGTAATTCCAAGGTATACGCCTGAAAATACTCAAACACAAGAGGCCATAAATAAATAAATAAATAAATGTATAAATAAATTGGAAATTTATTTACACTATCTATCACGATCTATTTATGCAAATTGACCGATTTTCATAAAAAATCATTGATATGGTCCACTACGGTACTGTGAAGGAGGAGTAAGTCTGGTTTGCTACAGTAAAATCACAACCAAACATTCGCAGAGGAACATGTGCATGACATTTGTTTAAGCTGGATTTTATTGTATACTGTATCATTTCCCCTGTATATTTGGTATATTTATTGTTTTCATACAGTGCATAATTTGTATACACTTTTTTGTCAGTTCAAGCGTCAATAAATAATGTTTTTTATAATTTTTGAAATGGCGTGCTACGGAAGTGAAACTGAAGTTAATTGTTTCAATACGCTAATTCACTTCCGTTTTCTAAGGTAATCGAGGAGGCTCCGAGCATCTATTCAAGTGTCGAAATCCCGTTATCTGATTGGCCAATCGGCCTGTCATCAAATATCTGAAGAACGGTCAATTAAGACTAGTTATAGATTTTTCTGAGACGTTGGTTTCTAAACGAAGAAGCTAATATCTGGCATATGGACTGTGTACATATGAGCATACCTGGGAAGCTGTCGTACAACATAGATGCAGTCATCAAATGTTGCAGGACCAGTAATATAAATAAATAAAGCGGTGTCTACGTTACTAAGTATCAAAACAAAAGCAAAATGTATGAAATATCCTTTATTGTTACATATCAACCATAGACTGATACTGAGTTTTAAAAAGTATTCAATAAGACAATAAAATCGTTGGTAGTCACGCAATAGGTTCAATACTATTTTTACAAGAGTCCCTCTGATGGACTATTCGTATTTTACATAAATTTGATAAAAAAAACTTTAGATCTTGTGAAAGACACCTTTTCTTTCTTTTAAGTATTTAATTTTGTGTAAGGTCGAAAATCATCCCTCACCATTTTTTGTAGATTTTTTTTGGCATAGAATACGTTTAAGAATGCGAGTTAGAATTTAGTGAAATGTTAATATCTCTTATAAACTGTGGTTGAAATAATTCTGACATAGATTGATATTTCAGTTAAGATCATTTGGTTGTACAGTATTTGATAATATTGTCTATTCTTACAACACAATCTTAAAACTTAGGGCACTCACTTATCTACTCATGAAGTGTATGCAATTCCGTCAACAAAAGTTAATCTATGCGTAAATTAGATTTGGAAAAAAAACTGTATACTCCTGTTTATATACACGGCGCATTGTTTGTCTTCACAATCTTATGTATGACTTTTCCAATGTGAAAGTTTAGTGATTAGTAAGGAAGTTGTGTTCGTTTTTCCAGTTTTAACTTCTCAATTACCACTGATCTATAACCATGCATCGTTTTTATACCCTTCAGGTTTGTATGAAAGACGAATATACCAATGCAATACTCCGATTTCATCACAGCGTTTTGCCATTTTTCTGAATTAGTAAAATAATTCCGAACGACTTTCCCCGATGAAAAACCTTCTACTTAACTCAATATCTATAGAATTTTATCACACAGATGTGCAATGTTGAATGAATGGAAGATCCACATAAAAAGTACCTCTTAATTCATGAATTGTGACACATTCTAAGCACATAATTAGACGGTTTGCCGTATTAATAAAAAAAAACGAGCAATGCCTACCAGATTAAAAGTCAGCACGACAATCTTTCGTTGGAAGCAAATTGCGTCCGATATCTCCATAATTTGCAGTCGTTAAGTGCCAACTACAAACAGAATATTTCATTCTTAAAGAGACATACTTCAAAATAAATCAGATTCTGACATGTTGTATAAGAAGCAGTTCAGATTTTATAGATTAAAACACGTGATAAAGCCAGGAAGAATCAAGAATCATGATCTCTGCACGCTTAAGTATTTGAAAAACCGGAACAATGCTTACAGTGCAGATAATAAGTATTGGTAAGTATATAAACCTAGTGTGCATGTATTATGCAGGCAAACCAGCGGTATCTGTTTCGCCACTCAAAAAGTAAAAAAAAATATTAGATTAACTTTGCTCTTAAAAATTAATTGTCTTACGAACTGAATAGATGAGAGAATATATGATTGATGGTTAATTGTCCCCAGATGATCTTTTGTTTTCCGCTCAGTGTCACTGTGTGTCTTTTAAAGCTTCATGTGTCATTTGTGAATTATGATGGATCCGTTGAACCTGCGGTATATATATATCAGTTGTCGTCTTCTGTCACTTTACGACGTACGTATATCAATCATGCCATACATCAATTAGCGTAAGAGTGATTATGTAATCATTTTGGCATTATCTTCTTCCTTCGTTTTTGTCTTTTTGAAAAATCGTCAAAGTAAAAAACAATATGATAATTCATATCAGTAGATATTTTATAGGATTGTATATTGAATCCTTTTAGCGTTGGTACCACAATAAGAGGCCACAGTGGCCGAGCGGTTATGATGTCTAGCTTGTAATCACTAGCCCCTCACGAGGGACCAAACTTCATATGTGAGAAAGCTGCAAACTATCTTACGGAAGTTTGGTGGTTCTACGCTGGTGTAAGTCTTGGGTCATTCACTGTTAAAGTGTGAAATTCGACGATAAATGATCCTGATTGTTGGCTGTTCGACCAGTGCTTCCACATAGCAAACTGGTTTGTCATCATGCGGCTAGTCTTGCAGGGTGAATGGTATCAGCCAGATTGGCTCATTTTTATTACCACGCAAGTTTGCATTTGGAAATATGTGTTATTATGTTCATCTGTGTATTGCTTATTTCATTGTGTAAGAGTAATATTGAAATCCTCGTTATATTCATTGAAAAGTTCAAACTATATATATGATGTGAGACTACAGAATGGAATGGTATGTTTGTGAAGCAGCAGATAGTTTATTGTATTGTATATTGCATACACACATCCTGACAACGACTTCATATTCTTCTTATGGGACGTTCAAATTTAAAACACTGAATTCTGATTTAAGTATACACGAGAACAATTTGTACTTTGTCCCCAGCCGGAAGCACTTAGTCATACTTGCAAAAATCTTTGATGTATTCTGGCAATAAAAGGAATGAATTTAAGTGTAATTCACTTAGGTATCGCAGTACTTTGAAAGGTAAAATTATAATACACGGCAAAACGTATTTTTAGGAATACCAAAATATCACTGTACTTTCAAAGATGAAATTATAATACACGATAAAACGTACATTTTACGAATACTAAAATGATGTAATTAGTTCAAAACCTACGAATTTCATATCACACGCAAAAATCTAGCAAATTGATGAAACACATGTCTGGAAAACCATTACAACAACATTTTACTGTACTGAAAACTAATCAAGATACCATGATAATTGGTTATGGCGGGAATTATTGATATTTATTTACTTTTAGATTATTTATCCCGTACAGAACACGTCGTTACTGATGCAGAAGCTGAGAAATAGATATTAATCTAATAAAACGATTGATTAACGTCTTTTAAACCTCACCTAGTCTCAATAAAATTTTGACGACTCGTGAGATATATATTGCCTAACCATTTATTTCATTACAAGTTTGTTCCTTGTTTATATACGTAATGTTATCTATGTATCATGCATCTTTATTATGACAGGAGATAGCTAACTAGATAATCTGGAAGAAAATAAACTTCTAGAATAGTTTCCTCTATGTTGTAATGGCTTATTTTTAAGTATATACAATATGTGAGTTATTGCTTTATATAATTTTTGATAAAACATTTTGTAACAGGTGCCGGCATTCCGGGTCTGTCGTATCGTGTATGGTGCCTGCTTTCTGTAAAACACCTGCATAAGTATCATTTCCAATCGTCAGTCCTTCAAGAATTCGTGTGGACGAATGATTCTATTAGTATTTAAGGACAAACAAATGCTTATCTGATTGCGAACATGTTTTACTTAATGCAATGCATTTTCAAAATGGTGAACATTTATATTCAACATAAATAACATCATTCGACTAAGGAAGGGATATCTGCCCATATATTTTTGATCCTGAGTATGAATTACAACTATAAAATGACCAGAACCTATTATGATTAATAGTTATGAGACATACTCCACAAACCTATGTAGTACAAACACTATATGATATTTTACTAGCATCAGTGCTCGTACAGTTTGCAATATAACTACGTTTAAATGTATATTCACTTATCACTTTTATCGTATTCACACCCAAGTTGTAATGTTTGGTTAGGTTCCAGTCTAGATAGATGCAGACATTATGACCGGACTGAGAATTAGATTTGCATTGACTTAATAATGATAAATACAAGCCTGCAGGCACTTCAGCTTCGGGCTGTCATAACTAATTTATATATTCATTGCATGCTTTGTCTCAAAATCACCATATTGCATAAAACTGTGAATACAAAATGTAGTCTGGTGAAACAATCTTAATGTACGACAATCTTCTACTTCACAATTGATAAATTTAAGAAATATCTTATCCCACCTCATAAATTGCAGTTTCCCGAATCTCACGCCATATAGTGAATGTATTCTTGCTGGAACTATCAAGGTGAAGGGAAATATCATCGTAAAGAGGGACACAAACGCTATATTAAAGTATTGTAACAAAGAATTAGTCAATACACCGAAACTTCGGACTTTTCAATTTTGCTTTTGCAACGTTTCCCGAGAATTTCTTATAATAAACGGATTGTTTGTATTTAAACTGAATTAACCATATACCAAATAAAATATAAAAACTACCGTGTGAGAAATAGTCAAAACTGATGTGATGTTGCATTAGCTTATTATGTTATCGGTTACACCGAATTGTACTACATATGACAAAGATCAGGTTTGATTGTCTTAACATAATGCTGATATTATCACCCTGTCTAACGGCAATGGTAAAATACGCTCATCAACGAAACATCCCAATTATCTGTAAGTCATTGAATCAACTGAATATCCAGCATTAGACACACACCTACCGTACAATAATTTCACTTGAACAAGAAACATTGTGATCAATGCGTCTCTTGGGGTAAATGGTGTTGCCAAATACCGTATGCAATTAAGTCATTGGATTGTTTTACGAAATTTCCTGTTCATCATTAACGATTAACATGTTGATTTAATGATTTTTTTTTATCATAGATATTTTATTAAGTGTTATGACAGAATATTTTGATTTTTCAGGATTTAATCTTTAAACGCATTAAATATGTGGTCGTGACACTTCATAGTATTTTTCTAATATAATGTATACACAAACAAAAGTAGTCTTCCCTGCATCAGGGACACCGTTTGCAGGTTTCTATGGATACATTCAGTTAATATTTTTTGAGTATCGTTCTGTTTATTTTGATAGATACTCGGCATATTGTACAAACATTTCTACGAATGCTCAAGATGTTTCGAACGCACAGTATGAATTGCCTGATTCCATTTGTAAAATTTAACGTATACCGGCTCTGTTTATATCGCTTCCACTCTTAAGATATTGTCAAACATTTCGAGCTTTCTGTACTATGTGTTTTTTTTTGTAACTTTACTTAGTTGATCGGCAAAGTCTTTTGCAAGTCCTACATTAACCTTGTATTTTTGTACAGAGATTTAAATGTTATGTAATGTACACTTCCTAATGTTACATCATCCTGTTAGCGAGGATTTGTCATATCCATAGAGATACTTTTCGAGACAAATCCGTGTATAAACAAAAAGCTGATTACAGCGGTACAAGCATTACACGATGTAGACATAAAAGTGAATTAAGTTACAAAGGGTATACCAGACATGATGTAGTTTGCGTGACATCAAATACCTTTGAAATGCTTAAAACGAAATAGTTTTATATATTACTATAAACGCTTAAAAGCTGCCACAAATAATGTTATAAGATAAATCTTATATGTTTTGATTATTTTAGGTACTGAAATATTAAGATGTTTATTGATAAAATTTAATTTCAAGACATAAACTAACGCCGCTTCAAGGAAAATGCACATCTGTTAGCAAAACTTCGTATTTCCAGATTATTTGATCATCATTAAATTATTTTATGTCTTTTGTAAATTATGAACTGATATTCCTTAATAATAGTGCATGCTCTTGATATCGGTTTTGAGATCAGTGGTTATGAGTTCTTGATAAGCATTTTTAAATATGATTAAACAATGCAGCGAACAATTAACAATGTGTAGTACATTCATGTAACAAAGCATTTTACTTAGCAATTAATCACAAGATAATTAAACTGATTAAAATGCCGCTTTCGAGATAGATAAATATTTTTTAAGGTTTTCACCATCAATAGTCATGCACTTTGTTGCTAGTACAGACTCTTTTAATGTGGTAACTTGATACCTTCGGTATTGCTTAAATTCGTTTCCAAATCTCGTCCTTACAGTGATAATACTTCCAGTTGTTTGGATGCATTTCACTGCGTCTCCAAAACAAATGGTAACTAGTGACGATTGGACATTTGATAACCCAAACGCATACTTAGTGATGAAAATAAACAATTTATAAATATATACACGACGTATTGAATAAATCATATTTGATGATATCATATTACCTAGGCTGTTGCATGTACGAATGATTTATTGCCCATTGTACCAGTTTACTTCGGATGTATCTTCATTTTGTGGCAAACATTGTTTACAGACTCTTGACAATTTTGAAGTAATAAAATAATGCTTTCATAGAGCATTTCTACAAAACATGTCCTCATATACCATATAGCTCAATGTGATGGTGTTATTTTGATATCAAATTTATGCTTCACTCAGAAAGGTACACAACAATATTCTAATATTAATTCCATCAGTATTAGCAGGGAATGCGAATATCCACGAGGGAAAATTTCGTTTTGTTTTCCTTTAATGTATTTGTACATGACATTACGCCTACAAAGGTAGCGGTTTAACACGACCATTTAGTCATAATTTTAAAATATTCATATTCCGTTTTCATGCGCAAACACGAAAATAACAGTTTTGTTTAGTTTGCTTGCAAACTGAAGACTGTGAGTTTATTCAATTAGCGATGATACAAAACAACAACCAATTTCAAAGTAAAACGACGTATGAAAAACCAGAAGTTTGCTATCTACGAGTTTTCCGTGAAGTTTTTGTTTATTCAGTTAAGCTTTGCGTCATTTTGTTGAAATATGCTCTACACGGCTTTTAGTATAATTTCGTGTGATAAGTATTCTGATATTGTACAGGCAGCCATTTGTAATATTTTGTTTGGTGTAATAAGATAGTGTTATGTAATGTTTCACGGACGGTTGGTCGTTGATTTTATTGGCTGTTACAAACGCCATGAATTCAATATTTCCTTATCATTGCTTTGTTCTATCAAGTGTCTAATTTCTATACTGATACAATATAACATGTATTCGTGCAAGTCAATGTGTCATTGAGCCAATATTCTCCCATTGAATTTACTGGATGAAAGATATGTATCATATGTTGGATACGGCCGTAATACCGACCATCCTAATTTTTTTTCGATAATTCTTTTTTGTGGGAATACCATAACATTGTTTTCAATTACTAGAATTCGTTATGTAATTTCCCCAGTGTCGATGCGATATAACATAGAAATGATGACTAGAAAGATGAACGGGCTCGTATTTAACAAGGTATACAGAATGATAAATCTTGGGACAAGCATTGCGATCAGATTCAGCTTGGGATGTAGACAATCTTGCTCGGGAATGACGTTGCCTGTCAACGTTTTCATGATTCACTGATATATTTATAGGTACCGAGTAAATACAGGAAGCTACAATCATATATTAAGTTATATGATCATTTTCGTCAGATTGATCATTCATATAAAATACACCCGAAGAACAAACATATACTACGAGCCATGTTCAATAGACATAAATAGATAATTAGCAGGCATAACGCATGTTTATCGTAAAGACGAGTAGTCTCTTAAAAAGAAACATTGTGCAATTTTGTACGCAAAATTAGAAAATAAAATGTATTCATTATGGAGTGAAAAGCTCAAAAATCATTTGGTGAAGTTGATGAATATTTAATGTGAGTGTTCCGAAAATGATTCCAATTTCCGTCGAATGTCATTACGAAAATGTGTGCCACAAGTGAGCTTTGAATGTTTTCAAATGCAACTGCCAATTATCGATATGAAAGAAAAAGGTTAATATCAAAAAGATATTTGCACCTTATTTTGACTAGGCACATGAATCATCAATTAGGTGTAATGGAATAATTTGACACGTGATCGTATCAGTCCATTCAGAGCTATTACTTTTTGAAGCAGGTAAGGTTTATCGAGTAGATCATTAAGTGTTGCTACAACGATGCGTGTCAATGACAATGATTATAATCATAAATGCATCAGAATGCAATCCGAACAGGATATGGATACACATAGTATCCGGTAGTCCGTTTCATTGATCTATCTTAGCATTAGTAATAAAATCAATCAATAAGTTACACTTTTATTTACGATCAAGGGGTAGCTACGGTAAGCAAGATTGTTTTGCTTTAAAAAGCAGCCATCTTAGGTAAGGCCCCGGGTACATAAACATCTTTACTTATGAACAGTAATTATATTAGCGGATCGGCAGGGTGAACACCCAAAAATTTATCGATACTGATTATTGACATTATCAGTATGTACAAATTTACAATACGTGTAACAAAATATAAAGTTGTACACTAATTAAATTAGTAAAAGTATAATACATGTAGTAAAAATATGCATCACATTTAAGTGCATTCCTTAATGTTTCGTTTGACCAGTGTACGTGTGTCAGCTGAAAACAAAGACTATCTATATTCGACCTATAATAAATATCGTCAATTTCATACACTTATTCTTGATATCTCTATGACACAAGTTATGATTTCCTGGTACTCCCTCTACGCGTACCACATGCTGCTGTACCATTGGTAAGGTGTCAAACACTGACAGGAAACAACATCTACGATGACATCAAACAGACGCCAGGAACGAAATTATAACCATATGTTGCTGTACATACTATCAACAAAGATTTCTTTACATTTATTTATGATAAGTGCTTTATTATTTATTTGTTCCATAATCATTCAATTGTTTGGTGAACAGTGGGCTTTTATGATAGTGAAACAGATATTGACTTAATTCTAAAATTTGATCGATATTTCTCACTTAATTCACAACATGCCGGTAGAAGACATTATCAACAGTAAAGACATGTACATTGTTATCACTACTTGTACTGAGCATAAATCGCTGCCATGCCAGTTGTATATCATTGTTTACACGCGAAACTATCGCGAACAACTATCACTTTCATTCTATGACAGAAAATCAAAACCATTACTTTGTTGCTAGTAATACACCTGTCTTGTCTGATTCATCAAATTGCACTCTTTTGTTTTTTTTCTTATTTGTTCTATGACTCCTCTTAAATAAGGTTTCTTAATTTAGTAGGGGATAAATAAGGCCAGCCTCGTGTAATAAATACCAAGTCAAGTCAAATATTTTATTGACTTTTCACTATAAAGTTCATCGCCAAATAAATCATACACAATGCACAATTATGTACAATGATGTACCGAACATTATCATTTGTGTAGGTTTTCATGTGCGATGATCTTCAGAAAATAATTCTTACGGAAAATCCCACCTTCCCCGAAATACTACCTACTCCCAAACTCAAAACCCACCCAACGCATAAGACTATACACAAATGGGGGACAAAACACAGATTACCAGACAGTACTGACTTTGAACGGTCTGTTGCAAAGTTATTCAATGTGGCAGTCAGCAAACATTTCTGGTGCTCATGAGATATTAACAAACCCTGAACAACTAATCCGTTATCAAATGCAGCTTTCTTTCATGACCTTCAAATGATGAATTACAACACTCAATAGCTGTTACATCATCAGCCCAGTTGATTGAATTTCAGCCAATGTGGAATACAGGACCGGTAGATCCGCTATCCGGTGTTTTTATCTACTGACATTTAAAAAGTATGTACCTTCCAAAGTTTACATTAAATATATAACGATTACCTTAGTGTATAACAGTCCCAAAAGGGCAATTCTCTTTTAATTTACTTTGGAGATTAAATCCATGACAGACAAGAATTCAACATTTAATATCATCGTTGCATTGTGATATATTAAATGGCGACTGATAGTCCATTACTATCAAATACATACTTTCTAACCAAATCAATCAAATCAATTTCTAAACTTAAGAATTAATTCATTGTTCACCATAATCACAATAAATATTTTAAAGAACAGATACACAGCCACTCCAAATACATAGGAGAATAAATCTAATGTTGGATGGGTGTACATTAATCAAAGTATTAACGGCAATATTGTTGCAAGCTGTACTAAATAAAAGCTAGAATGTTGCATGTATAGGAAACATTCAGGAAGAACACTTTATTTCAATGGCACTTTTCTTCGGATGCATAACAGATTGAATTCTGTGCCGGGGATTCTTTAAAACGTGGGAAATTGTGTTTGATTATTACTGAATCAATACAAAGTCCTCAAGGCAAACCCATTTATGAGAAAATATCTTCAATTTTCCCAAACTACAGTCATGCCTTAAATCACCAAATTTACTGTCCCTGATTTCCGTACGAGTAAAAAATGAACCATGGCTTTAAGATACAAACACATGTATTTAAATGAATGTAAGTAATTTATGGTTCAGATAGATATACATGTACATCTATAATAAGATTGTACTTGTCAACAGATATGACAAATGCCTTCAATGATTTATTATGTAGTTGAACAAGAATATCGTCATCTGGGTAATTCAAAACGACCATAGGCATGATGTATTTATGCTATAGTTTGAGTCAGTATAGACAAATTTGTTTTGTATTATATAAAGCAGTATTCTCTTTACTTTTGAAATGAATGAGTTAAGAAAACAACATATATCTAATGCAATATTGGTTTCCTATACTAAATGTAGATGTATTTTGTCGTGAGCTTTCCTTTCCTGTATTTTTCTTTTTCGTTGTTGTAATTAAATAACCTTGATGTGTCCATTCCAACATACCGCCGTTAGTGATGTCCTGCTGGTGTACCAACACATCCATTAAACTTCCCATTAATCACGTCGTCCAGTGGAAGATGTATCCATTCTGAAGCAATAATATTAATGGTGAGTTATGCTGTTTTTCGGGCACATACTATTAGATGTATAAAACCCGCCGATATACATCTTGCATCTTTTTGTTGCAAGTCTTGTCTATCATGGCCTTCGTCCTAATAATGTTATTGCCACGACAAGCGAAACAATTTTATCAATTCTGTCATTGCAAATTTGATGATGATATATATGCAATGTCAGTCTATCTGCTGGAGATAACGAGTATTTGAACGTGCGATAGGTGCCTTTGTTTGCCAATAATTAACACGTTAGGAAATGATTAAAACCACTCAAGTGGATAGGTGTTGTCCATTATCGACTTCCTTCTACTAATAATACAGTTAAAACTATATATGTACAACATAGACTCATTTTGAAAGAGTCTCTTTCGCAAAATCACTATTTTGTTAAGCATATTCAAAGAACACGATGTGACTTGTTATTTAAACTTCAACTTAAAAAACGACTGTTTTATGATTTACTCAGCACGTTCTTGAACGGGGATTTATCTGTTACTTCTGTACTAACTTTATTATTTAGGTACAATCATATATTGTACGATGCTTTTAGTGATTACACTGATTTTGCTTCGGTCACGAGGGGCTACCTAATTTGCAATTTGTAATTAGAATTACCCAAACACGTTTTATTACATAAAATATTTAAATATGATAAGTTAACCGCCTTATCATATGTTCCTCTAGAATCTGTTGTAAATGTATGTCGTGTTTGATTAAACATGATGCTTAACTTTATTCCTGTGTATCATTTGGAGAAAATATGAAGCTGGTCTGAATTTCTTCCGTAAATGTTATCAACGATGGTGTTTTCTCAGGGTGAAGCTATTCTGTAAGTTGATAACGTTCACACAACATTTCCGGTATATCTTGTTCGGCCCTGTGGGGAAGCGAAGATATCCATTAAAGGTGGTTTATATTATTTTGTCCTTAGGCATGTGTAATAAACCTTTGGCAAAATGTCAGATAGTTTAGATTTTCAAGACTGATGGGTTTTTGTGATTAATAAATGATTGAATGTTTTAAGGGACTAGACTCCGGATTTATATTTATCAAACATTAAGCTGCCTTTATTTAACAGTTATAATGAAAAAAGTATACGAAACTCTGCGAACATTTAATAAAACTACAGACAACCTTTAGGCTCAAACACCCGGGGACGATTCTCTGACATGCTGTTAGAGAATTATAACAAGCTTTGACAAAAAGAAATTACCATACTGCAGTTTAACAATAGAAAATTTCATTCTTGAGGTACATACGCGATATATTTGCCATACTATAGCTAGCATAATAATATTATCATGTTGTAGTGATAATTGTTAATAATATTTAATATTGGTGTGGACAGAACATTTATACAAATTTTGTTGCTGGTTGATTGTATAAGCCTATTAAACACTATTGGCATTACTTTGAAAATGGATGGAGGAAGTAGCATGAAGACATTTGAAAGGTGAGATACCTAAGCTTTGGTCTCAAACACAAATTCACATGCTGTCTCACATACATTGCTTGTAGAGTTGTTAAGATATTTTCAAATGGAAATAGAATGATATATGAAATAATCACATGTCTTTATATGTAAATCTCGTACCACGGCAAATAGTTTTGTGTCTATTGTATTTTTCTTCATCAGCTTTCCCTGTCACTACCACTAAAATGATAATAATTAATTTGCTTTAATGTTCATTATTCTGTCGCAGTTTTCGAGAACACCAGCGAAGTTTTACTGAATTATGTGGCTTTTGTACTGGTCGAAATACAACCAAATCTCGCGAATGTTCTCGAAAAATAGAACAAAGTGGAACATAGCTCAGGTGCGAGAATATAGTTCAGGAGCGAGAATATAGTTCAGGAGCGAGAATATAGTTCAGGAGCGAGAATATAGTTCAGGAGCGAGAATATCGTTCAGGTGCAAGAATATAGTTCAGGAACGAGAATATAGTTCAGGAGCTAATTCGATACATGAAAACTTTTTAAATAACATCTAATCATAGAAATACAATGATATATGGGTTGAAACTAGGGATTTAGGCCGCCATGTTTTTGTTTAGGAATCACGTGGTTTCTCACACAGCTATTTATTATATATATGCTCATATTTGAAGACTGTTGGTACTGTTTGTGTCAAATATCCCCTCTTAATTACTTTCGTTTGAATATGTGTCTAAAGTCTAACTAAAACAATACTCTTATGTGTGTATCACAGCTGTGCTCTTCTTAGTCTGTGGTACATTTTCTATCCTAGAATGGAAAGGTAATATATCACGAAGACATTGCAAGTTAAATATTTTATGCCAGTAACCATAAATGAATCTCTTTGCCATCATCTGTCAAGACATACACTTATATCAACCTAGTTCTTTCTCTTACTCTGCACTTTCTGAACTTGTAGATTATTTGAAACGTTTTAATAGTTTATGTTTCACCTCTTCTTGAATTGGTTCTGTGAATCCAATTTGTAGGAGCATATATAAAATAATATTGCTAGTGCTGTGTGAGGGACTACCAGACTTCACTTTTGTGAAAGATCTGCATATTTTGTACATGCATACAAAATCGACCTAGTTTAGATCGCGCCATGTAGGTTTTAGTGAAAGTTCTGAAGACCATAAAATTTGATTTATGTTGTATTTTCTATCAATCATACCATTTCAAATCTAGAATAACAGACCCAAGGACTTTGATAGTAACAAAGGCATATTTTACTGATGTATATAAAAACAAAATATAGCTGTAATTGTTTGTATCACCAAAATGCAATTTAACCAGTTATAATGACTAAACAAAACCAAAAAAAAACTTGTTCAAGGCGCACACAAATGATTTTATATCCTAAACTTATTCAGTTCTAAAATATTGACAATACAAAAGTACGTATACACGACCAAGGGGATAAATTAGCATTAATGTTTATTACATTGTACCTAATTCATCAAAGTATTGCCGGTACTCCTGCATAACACCCTGTAAATGCTGAGGATATAAAATGATATCTACATGGAATCAGCCAGCAGATTATAACCACGTGATGACAGCGCGGATATCAATAAAGATAACTGGTAATAGGTGATGGGAAGTTTTATCCGCATTTTTTTTCGTTTGATACTCGTTCAATAGCCTAGATGAACGCGTCATTGGTGAAAAACACATCTAGATATAAATCTTAGAATCTGGGACCGGCTTCAGACATGTTAATCCATTGCTTATACCTATATGTATCTCTTCAATGTCTATACTTACATCTAATAAAAAAGGATTGGCTGGAAAGTTTGATTACATTGTACGCCGAATGGGAATTATCCCTGTACTTGGATTAATTAGTTCCAACGAAATAATTAACATTGAAACACACACGTAGCATGTACTTCAGTAAAGTAAAAAAAATGACATGAAATCTCCCGTTTTTACACTTGGATTATATTCTTATATATATAATATACCCATACAGATTCATAGTCATAGAAAAACCATAAAATGTACTACATCACCACTCATAATTGAATATATTAAACAGCAATAAGACATTCATACAATATAATTAAAACTAAGAAATGCTATGAACAATATATACAAGTTAAACAAAGATTGACTACACGTCAGTAATAATCTTTGTAAAATTTGAAAGCAGGGTATTCTAGCGCACTGGTAAAACTAAGTTGGAAAATAAAAGCTGGAATTTTTCAACATCATAAAATGAAAAAAAAAACATCATTATAATTTGTGGCACATGCCAAGGATGTATTGCTCTTATTTTCTGTACGTGACAGCTTATATCTCTATGATCAGAGCTATTAATTTCACAGAATCATTACTCAAATTTGACGGATAAATAGGCGTTTATTTCACTTTAGTGTCATTTCAAATGTAACGTTGACGTCGAGCGCAGACCTGATAATACCTTGACAAAAAATGATGATGGAGCGAATGCGCGAGCGATTTGCATAATTACAAATATGTCTTTTCTATTGACAAGTAGAAATTATTGATTCTCAAACTGATGGAAAATTATCAAATTACGCCCCGATGAATTACGGTAGCGGGCAATATAAACTAGCATTTCAGACAGTCATACGGGAAATTGATTTTTGATTATTAAACATTGGAAGAAATCAAAGCAATAAAAGGCAAAATAAAAGCGACGGACGTTATGATAGACGTGCATTCTTTAATGATACAATTTTGAGAAACAGTATGAATGCCAGGACAATACAATTACACACTTGAGTGTTATTATAACTTGTTATTCCTCCAATGGTAATAAATGAGTTATAATAACAAGAAAGTTCCGCTACAGAACGTTTGACTTCGAGAATAAACTGTCTTAACAATTGAACAGAACTACGCTGTTATTTGTTTACTGTCTACAGAACTATAATTAAATAATTTTATAACACCACAATTACTCTGGAATGTATAATTTGTCACATTCAATAAACTATTGTCTAACAAGTATGTGAACTAACTGTATAAAACAGAATAGAACTATGTATGAATTCTGTGGCGTACGAAATATCATGAACTAACCATTTCTTTTTTATTTTCTATTTGATTTTGTGTCGGGTAAATTTTGATGTGATGTACACATTGACCAACCATCTGGTCAGCTGATTAGGTAAAGCGCAAGAAGTTGATTTTAGTTAGAGAAAGTTTTTCATTATAATTTAATTGAACGTAATTCGCCTTAAGACATTTGCTTTCCAAGTTATTCACATTTTACGTCGGTAAATACTTACACATTGATTGAAAAAAAAATGATACGTGTAGTATGCCCTAAGTAAATAAAAGTAAGTGAGGCGAATCTGACTGTAATTAGTTATACAACTGATGAAATCAGATACCGATCAATACAGACCTCAATAGTTAACCTGCCGACATAAAGTGACTGCTCTTTGGGACGGGGGCATACGAACTTACGCATAAAACATCGCATTGTATTACTGAAAAGGAGATCCGAGCAGTTAGACAAACTGCAATAACAGTTCGATGACAATATTTACATCATATATTTAAATGCCATTTGGTAGATGCGCTTGTAATAAACGATTTAGTAAAATTTATTTCGAAATATAAATGTAAATTACCTACCAACCTAAACCAATTCTTGTTTTAATATATGAAGAAACAGTTAAGTCCACTATTAACGGAAGATTTCAAAAAGTAAAGTTTCACGTTTAAACCAAACATGGCTTATTCTCGGAAATTTTGGATCATTAAATATATACAACCGTTCGGATATATATACATATACTATGCTTAGGTAGCATTCATAGAATAATCTGCATGTATCACTAGCTTTCTTTGTCCAAAGGCTCGATTCAGTCTCAGATTCCTTAATTATAAACGGATTTGGAGGGGTTTCTATTTCATTTAATATAACATTTTTCCATATATAGACCGCAACGTAAATCTACCTGTCAAAGTGTTTTAAAGTACTGGATATTTACGATTTTTTTTGTTGTGAACCATCATTATCATTAGGAATACATGGAATTAGGACCACATATTAGTGTTATACTCCGTAATTGGGTACGACTATAACAAAGCCCCAACAGCACGACACTTTAAATGTATGTACCAATATACTTCAATTATGCTTAAATCCACATTTAATACGAATGAAGTTCCAAACATGAATAAATGTTGATGGTCTTATTATAAACAAATTAACAGGGGAATTAATGAAATTTCCGAAACAAGTAATGGGGATATATGATAATTTATAGTCCATGTCTTGGTGCTTCCTAATTTCCTGAAGAAATCAAATTTTGTATTGTCCTTTTTTGAAACGACCAAAGTCAGCGATATATTGTCATTCGTATTTCTTACAGGAAATTCCATGCCGTAAGTTATCATGACAGAAAACAATTTTGATAATGAAATGTAGCAATGTGGGAAATAAATGTAACTGAAACGGTGTATTCAGTACACAATCACTTTAGTCTGTGTTATACAGTGGAACGTTTCCAGACAATTACGTTTACCTCGCGGAAATGCTGGCATAACCGGTACAGTTGTCATTCCAATATTTCTATCCTTTAGCGACTGTAAAACAAAACCGCTGATAAATAATTGGATTTTCTTCAAAGCATTAACTCATAGGATGCCCTACATAAATTGCGCCATGTCTGTACTTGGAAGGACGTTCGTGTTATTGCTGCCCTTGCAAGTGGTAAGGATGAAGCAATAGGCTAAATCCCACGTGTTTTGTGACTGAAAAGTATCTCCTTATCTGTTTTAAGATATGACTGGAATTCAAAAGAAATGACACAGTAAATAGTCGCATGTCAAAACACTAACTCTTATTATGTATGAGAGGACACCGATCAGTGTCTCATTTATATACATATATCATAGTTTGATTTATTAATTTTCAAAAAATAAAAAATGTTCAATGACTGATAAAAAGAGAGACACGAGTAAAACAATAGATAACAAACATGGGGCGAGTCACTTAAATACAAACCTATAAGTATTGAGAGACATCTATGTTATTCCGCATACAGTGTTGGATCTAATAAAGTTAAAACTTAGAAACAGTTGCCTTTATCTTGTCAGTAGTTATCGGAATTTGAGCTTTTTTGTTGATAACAAACTCATCAACTATTTCGTGTCTCATATTTGTCTGGAGATAACTTAAGTATTTTGTCTTCTAGATATGTTTTGTTAATAAATAAAAAGTATTTGCAAATATCCTAACTTTTCATACTGTTTTTGAAGCAGTTTATGATGAAATGATGATTTTATGCATCGAAAGGTTTTGATATTAAACGTCATAAATCAAAATGACGGCTTCTTTGTCTGAACCTTGAAGGAGATTTACGATGTAAAGCTTGAATGTAACGCGTTTATAAAACGTTAAAAAACTACAGAAGACGAATGAAACCGTTGTGGTGCACAATAATAAATATCGGGGTTTCACGTCACGCTATCAGTCAAGGTCTTTTGTCGTCTTACCCAGCTTTAATGATGAGTTGAACCCTGGCGTACACCTGGCTAGAACCACCGGATTCCGTAAGCTACCTAGACAGCTTCTCACATGTGAAATTAAAAAAAACGTAAGTGTGTGTAATGTATGTGTGCTATACAGAACCCGTCAATGATACAAAGTCAATAATGTGGAATGTTCAGTGAAGAACGAATTAGATTAAAAGCTACTGTCGAATAGTTGAGCGAATAGCTGAGAAACGCGGTATTTGAGAGAATGGATAAGTAATGAATAGATAGCTGAAGGAAAAAAGGAGCTGGCACTTTTAATACATGTTAAAATGTTTTCTAAATGCACTGTTGTGCAAAACACGTATCGCACTACATGAACCAAAGTGGTGTCTCCATAGAATGACACACATGCAATAAAGTTATCTTATCTTGGGTAACTAATAAATGAAGTTCGTAGTATTATAATGGAACAGAAATTTGTTTGTTTCATACTTGGTTTCTCTTGGTGACCTTATGTTAAATCTCCGCTAACACATTTATTGGTTTCGGTATTTTATGACTTTTCGTGCAACATTGCCATCAAATTTACACATCAAGTGGAAAAGAAAAGAAAAAAAAAGAAAAGAAAAAAAATATACTCAGAAATACGTAATTAGCATTGATTTAAGTAAGTTATCACGCTTTACTAAAAACTTACGATCAACGAAGAAATAAAATTATCACTGATTTGCTGCTATAAATTGTAATGAATTATTTGCAATAAACCGCATTTGTTTTAACGAGGACATTTTATTCAAATGGATACCAACCTACGTGTGCCAACAACCCATATTAAAGAAAGTTATTATCTAAAGCCTGTTTCCAGACCTTCTAAACCACGTGTATACCTTGTGGCTTTATTAATAATGAAGCTTATTTCCAAAAGCTAGTATCATTTCCTTTACTATTTTCGTATATTCGTATTTTTCAAACTATCCGTCGAATGAAATCGAAGTTCCAGCGCAGGTCCTTTCATATGAATAAAGGAAATTGAAAGATAAATCGTAGACAAAATGTGGGTAACTACACATCTGAACGCAAATCATTTAAAAAGGAGACAAAACTTCGAGTTGGGGAGAAATCTAACTTCTAACTGTTCTCTCGGGTAAACAGTTTCTAAGATCTTGTTTCTAAACAATTCATTCGAGTATTCTTAATGTTGCTACAATGTTTTCATAATTGCCTGATATGATAAATTTATTGTTATGTATAATTCACGTGATAGTGATATGTCATATTGTACTTAACTGTATATAAAAACTTATATTGCAAATAAAATACTACCATACACTCTTAAAAGGAGTAATAATTCATAAGATCTTAGCAGCATCTAGCGGATATTACAATAAATGCACGTATTTACCGCATGTTAGCGATACATCTTGCATAATATCAGCATACAATTTCAATGTTGCAAATATTTAGTGACGATGTATTGCCAGTAGCATGGTATAAATTTCGTGCAGTTGAGTAGTTTATATTGCTTATGTTTCGGCTTTTTATTCTTTGTTTTACATCGATTTTGAGACGAGCATTTTTGGAACGTTTGCTCTTGGTGTTAGTTGTAAATGAAGGCCGCATCAAATTAATCTCAAGTCCGTCGGATTTAGCCCATCCGTTTTCCAGAAAATGAAAAACAGTGTATTATTTAAAATTTATTTTAAATTTCTTTTGTTGCCGCCTGCATCTTGCCGGTACAAACAATACGTAAAAACATGTTTGTCCAAATCGTCGACAGTGTTTACCCTGGACATTGTTTGTTTGCAATACCATTTTTGCGCCACAAGTAATGGGACAAACTGCAAATGGCAATGTTAATCCAATTAGTTGTGTAGACTTCTTCGACGATTCGTCATATTTGCATCGTCAGCGGGTAAAACTTTTTTTGGTGGCTTATGTTTATGAAAGTTATTTTTCAGTAGAGAATTAAATATAAAGTTTGTGAAATTGAAAACTGTATGCATTTTTATACAGCAATATAATAAGTGTTATAGGCATTTGTTTTTCTGTGCTTGAAAAGATTTTATTATATTGAATTGTGACAAATTATGCAATAAATGAACACATTTACTACACACTTTTCAAGTCAAGCAGGTTTGTAAGCATGTATGCCATGAATAAAAAGGAACTGTTGTAGAAGTAATCAGAGAAATATGTCTATAGTTTTATAGTCGTCATTTCACATGAATTGGTACCATTTCGTATTTGACACAAATGCATACATGAACTTGCACTTAGAATTGTTACATTTTTTCTCTCGCTTTCATTTATAATTTAATAAAAGAAATTTTTATTCCGCTCGACATATTTTTGTCTGGACAAATCCCTGAAGGCCACATACTAATGTGAAGGATCAAAGTTAAGCATTTTTTCTGCTTTTCAAATATGTTTTCAATATTTCTCATGTTTATCTTTGTCTTCTTAAAATTTAACATACGTATATTCAATAATAAGGATTGCCACTGTAATTTCGACCATTCTGTACATTTTGAAATTCTCTTCTCCCCAAGAGGAAATTACATTCGGAATGTTTCATAACTTGTTTCTTTCGTGAATGTATCATACGTATCTAGCGCTAGAACTCTCAGAGGACTCGTCCCCGGCCTTTATCTGAATTTATTTAGATTAAATTACATAAGCACTTTACATACACGCATTATCAAAGAGAGGTGAATATACCAAATTGTGAGTTAAATGTAACGCGATGTCTTTCATTTACCTAGAACCCCAGACGCTGTGGTGAAATGATTAAATTAGTTATATTGTCGAACTAATACAGTTACTAGAAAAGTCATAAAAAAGGACTTCTGATATTCATTTAAGAAAACTTATTATTTCGTGATATGTATAATCTTTAAATACATTTTATTATCACCTCGGATCCATCGCTTAAACGAGTGTTTTGAACTGCAACAAACACATCAAAATACTCAGTTGGAACTACTTATGATGAGGGATGAAACCACCCACAGAGTTTTATAGAAACCTTAATGACATTATTTCGATCATAAGATAGACGGATATTCCATTAAGCCATTACGAAATGCTATACCCGTTTTAATATCAAACTGACTAGGACCACGGCGTTAAGCCACGTGATAAGAGCTCCGCAAACCGACAATACCTGTTTGGATATTGAATTCTGTCGTTCTTTCCTTATCCTCCGTAATGGATAAGTACACCACATCATTAGACTTTGCTGGTGAGTCGAACTCTTAGCAGTCTCTGGTATGCTAGTACCAGCATTCATATTTAACACTTCATTTGTTCTCTCACTTCATGCAGATGTTTACTCGGTTTGATGTTTCTGTTGACAGAAACAATTAGTTACAAGGGAATGAATGTTCTTTGATACATATAATTACCAAGAAGAAAAAGGAATGTGCAAAATACTTCTATTAGATTGTCTGAGAGCGATTCATTAAGATATGATTGCAACATTCACTATAAAATGCTCGTTTTGCAAATGATTTTCTAAGAGTAATCAAACATCTGTAAAAATTAAATGCATTTTGTAAATGTGTTCTTAATGTTCTCGATTGCAAAATTATTACATTAATTGATAACAAATATATTATCTTACATATTAAATGGGACATTACTTCATCATTTAATTGAAAGGTGTTAAAACGCCATTCAAGAAAAGTACTTCGATTTTTCTGAATGTAGCCATTTATTTAGTTACAGTTTTTACAATTAATGAACGTCCGGGTATTTATTCTAGAATGTTTTTTCTTCACTGTGTAAAAACAGTTCAAAGATTATAAGTTTTGATAAATTTACGTATATCAAATGTTGACTCACCCAACGTAAAATTTAAAATTTGTAAACAACAAAAACAACAACTTTAAAATAAATTCTCACGTTTCATCATTGTCAGCCGTCGGACTTGTTCGAATATACATGAATGTCAAGTGAATATAACTTGAGTATTGAACATACGTGAATAGTAACACGATGTTGAAACAAGCCACGTCAGATGAATGTGATCAGGTATCAGGATTTCAATGTGAGTTAATAGCTATTCCATGTTCACGGAAGACGTAAATTTCCCATAGACAATTTTCAAGAAATAATAAATTTATGACCAAAACATTGGTTAAAGTAATTTCCGTTTGTCATCTGGCTGTGTATTCTATTTCTGGCGTAAGACATTGATAGTAATTGATGCAACGCCGTTACGGAAGCGGACGTCATTTTTACATTTGTATTACTACTTTCAATTACCCAGATGGTTTTTGATTATTAGAATTGTCAAATGTGCTGATCAGAATCTTAGAACAATTTCTTGGAAATTTAATGTATTTATATTTTGAAATGAAGTTTGTTTATACGTCTTTTATCCACGTTAGCGTAAACTTGTAAACCTGAACTATGGTAAAAACGGAGGAGAATCTAAGCTTGTTGATACAAGCTTGTTGGAATAGTATTTTTGTTATCATCACTGATATTACCGGCTAGTGTAATCAAATGATGCAATTAATTAATAAATTGAAGATATCTGATGCCGACAGACAACGCGATTGTCCCATTAAGAATTGCCTTAGAATTTGATAAAATATTTACATTGCAAATGGATATTGGAGATTCTGACTAATAAAAACATTCATTAATTTGATTTATGCTGATTTTACTGTTTATTTAATGTGCTCAGTAAAATCACGTAGTGCACATTGCATTTACGAGTTTTCTCTTTTTTTGTACAATTTTACCATCGCAAATATAATAAAAGCTGGTAAAGCTATGTGTTTATACAGTATTGTACTTTATTTTATGTCCATATTATTGTATCGAAGACGTACACCTGTTACTATTGTGTTAATTGTTCTTTGATTGTTTAGGATCAGTGTTTTATAATAGTTGATAATAGAACCTGTCTTTTCTGTGTTACAGTGAGGGTTGAAGTAAAGAATTACATTTACAAAGATAAATGTGTTGTTCACTCTCATTGATGAAGTTTGTTCACTACATAGAATTGGTCCTACAATAAATATGACAAAAGCTTGGCCACACTAACTATATAACACAATAGAATGCAACATGTACAACTTACAAATAAACACTGCAGATGATAGATAATCGTGATTCAACAATTAACTAGTTTAACTAGGTTATTGACAGTTCAGTAAGGACTATATGAAAATACACCCAGCAGTTTAACAGTATCAACTATATATAACAATGGTGCACGAATGTTACAATGATTACAGTGTGCATGATAACACCTCTAGTGGTATCTGGTACCAGTATGACTTGTGACACATTCCTCCAATGACGGTGGTTCAGTAAAAGAAATGGTAGCGTAGGATATATGCAATTGTCAAACATAATGCGAGGATATGAGCAAAGTGCTTGAGCAGATATGCTTGTCACTGACTGAATAATACACGTGCTAACGTGCTAATGCTAACGTAAATAGGAATATTCACTTACATGCTGAACAATTTGTCAAACCCCAACTACAATTACAAATGTAGTAAACCTGCCAAATTAGACCGGCTACTAGACCTGCTATCTGTGTTGTCTGAGATGGGACTGCAATAAGTTCAATATTCACCATACAACTCAATACAACAACCGAAAATAGTCAGTCCAAAAGTGTCACCTTGTAACATGTACCAAATCAATAGCATAGATAAACTCAACACCAATACAAAAGTGTCACCTTGTAACATGTACCAAATCAATAGCATAGATAAACTCAACACCAATACAAAAGTGTCACCTTGTAACATGTACCAAATCAATAGCATAGACAAACTCAACACCAATACAAAAGTGTCACCTTGTAACATGTACCAAATCAATAGCATAGATAAACTCAACACCAATACAAAAGTGTCACCTTGTAACATGTACCAAATCAATAGCATAGATAAACTCAACACCAATACAAAAGTGTCACCTTGTAACATGTACCAAATCAATAGCATAGATAAACTCAACACCAATACAAAAGTGTCACCTTGTAACATGTACCAAATCAATAGCATAGATAAACTCAACACCAATACAAAAGTGTCACCTTGTAACATGTACCAAATCAATAGCATAGATAAACTCAACACCAATACAAAAGTGTCACCTTGTAACATGTACCAAATCAATAGCATAGACAAACTCAACACCAATACAAAAGTGTCACCTTGTAACATGTACCAAATCAATAGCATAGATAAACTCAACACCAATACAAAAGTGTCACCTTGTAACATGTGCCAAATCAATAGCATAGATAAACTCAACACCAATACAAATGTTACAGTCTAAATTTTATGTGATACACCATTCGGGAAGTGAATATTAATTTAATGAAAGTAATGAGAGGGGAAATGATATTGCACATGGTAAAAGAAGAAGACACGACTCGGTATATTGATGTAATCATTATTGCAGGCATGCCATCATGTTATACCTAATGCTGAAAACAGCTTGGCAACACGAGTATATTGGTCATTGGAAAATGGTTAGAATACTTCTAGAAACGAAATGTTTTATGTTGTACAATGTTCATTTAAGAGATTCTGGTAGTGCTCAAAAGATCTGACATTATCTCGGGTACTTAATTTTGACTAATTCCCTTGAGTAATACAAACAATTAATGAAATTAATGACGGACATGTCTACCAGTGCACATCAAACATGTAGTTACAATTCTTTCGATTTCTTCAATTCTTTTATTCTCTTTATCAGGCTTGTGAGACCCACGTAATCACCATGGAGACTTATAAACAATTTCTATTCGATTTTCTTGGCTATATTGTCGGAAGAATTTTTTGGTAATGATAGTAGAAAAGGTTAATCACTAATTGCGTGAGAAACCACGATCAGTTTTTTTGTGAAAGAATTCAAACGTGTAAGATCTGTTTTTATAACGAAATACAAGAAGTTGGTTGGTTTGTTCTAGTCCAACTTTGTTGAATCACGAGAAACAAAGGCTTAAGCCTCAATGGATGAACAGAAATGACGTGTCGTGTTAATGCAGATTAAACGTTTGTTCCTCTGCTTTATGATAGCTAAAGCTAAGGTTCTTGAATTAGGAAATCATTTTTTTTTCAAAAAATGCCCTATTACTTTGAAATTCTTTTCATGCAATTAATACGATTTTTATAGCAAAAACAGTTGTATGAAGTGCATTATAACCTTGATATTTATCTTCATTATAAAGGGTTATTGCGCAACAGAAAGTTTTGTGATCTATCTGGAATGTGAAATGCCGGAACAATAAGACATTAGGTGAATTTGTTCATAACAAATGAATATGCGCACGCAAACTTCGATTTTATACAACTATTCATCAACCTTTGTAATGCCAATTTTAAATCAAGACATTTCTGATGTTTAATCCATATGTTGTTATATAGTGCACTTCGTTTGAAATGCAATCTTCCAAAGTTTATTATCTTTCTACTTTCAGCTGGAAATCTGCTTCAGTATACACCAGCACCAGAATTTTATCCTGCCCCGTATAATGTTAGTTTCCACCGAGGAGATCTGGCTGTGCTGAGTTGCAGCATATACAACTTAGGAACAAAAACAGTGAGTAATGATTCTCTATATTAATGAAAGGTGTGTTCTTACTAATAGATTTGAGTCATTACCATCGTTCATGTTCTACTGATCTACCGCGATGCGTTTCTGACTCTGTGCGGAATACTTTTTGTTTTCAAAGGATAGGTTTTACATAACTAGCCAAGATCCCTCATTCAATCATTTGTTAATGTCCGGATTTGCATATTAATTACTACACACAATTTTGACTGTACTTTATTAAGTTTGGTTTACTAATTACTAATACCGTATCGACAGAGTCGAACGTTGTACGGAAAACAAATTAATGCTGAAACAATAATATTTTTATCTAACAAGAACCATTGGCAGAAAGCACGGTTGGTTGTCATAACAAATTCATTATCAATTAGCATTTACACGTAGCCACCTAGACGAACACTCTGATAATTGTCTTAGAGAATTCCAAGGCTGTGAGAGCAAACAATAGTTGCTGATTTTCCAGATTTTAAGTTTTATGAAATAAACAGAATTGAAAAGGGAAACACAGAGTATGATTAAATGAAATAAATGGAAATGGATGAACCCGGATTTGTAACACTATGGAGCGTTCATTTCTTTGAGGGCATCTTAAGTCTACATATGTAATTTACCACATTGTGTCAAATGCATATAAAATATTCATCTTGCACAGTGTCACCAATAAGTCAAATACATATAAAATATTTATCTAGCACTGTGTCACCAATCAGTTGTGTATAGGTTTATTATAATTTCAACGAGGCTATGATGCAAAATATTCAAAATACGTCAACTTATGTACCGACGGAAGGGAAATTAATGCATTGTTAGTACAGTTCTGATTAAGCAGACAGGCTATAAGAAAATGTAATATCGTCCTGACTTAAGTCAGTGACTATGGTGCTTGATTTTTAAAATAAAATATAGTTTGTCCAATGTGTACGTCAAATATTGTACAGTAAACAAAAAGCGCTTCAAACATGCTTTGGTAGCGTCTAATCATCTGAAATTTGCGTAAAGCGTCCAGATGTTCCAAGCTTCAAGCTACGAGTCAGTGAAATAGATATAGATCTATATGCAACACTTAATTTAAAGGCCTATACCTCATTGAAGACGTCTAGACTGCATTAACGATATTAGACGATATTGTGCGACGAAATGAGTGAAAACATTTCAATGCAGTTAATTGACTTAATGGGAGTATGAAAGACGCGGACAGGTCTAAAATAACACAGTTCTTAAGATTCGGTATGAATCAGTTTCATTATAAAAAGACCTATTTTTCGTAGACAGACTTGTGCAATTTTGAGAAGTGAATTGGACGTTAAGAGAAATATCGCCTGGATCTATGCAATATATCGCTATACAAAAACTTGAGTGAAGTCAATGACGCAATTATTTCTGGAAGCAATTAAGAATGTGACGGAAACACATAAATCCTTAGCACATTAAGATAAAGGAAAGGAAGAACGAGACGGAATGTTAAGAGATGTTGTGAAGGTTCTCTATAAATCCTGGTGTATTATACATGATGCAATCCCTGATAACAGTTATACTTAGCACGCAGGACATATTATCTAGATCACATTCTATACAACATTATTTTTGTACATATTTCATCTAAAATCTTTGTAGAGCCATCTCACACGCCAGTACAAGGTATACAAGTTCAGGATATGTCAAAACACAAACTGAAAATATCGTGCGTTGAACCTGTTTGACGCCGTGATTTGTTGTGGCTTAAATTGGCTGGTCATATGATAGTCTGATTTATGTATATACTCTAATTGTTTACTATGTAAAGAGTCCACGCGTTCTATAATATATCTTGTATCAGTTATTATGTCAAAAACAATCACCATTCCTTTGACGTTAACGATTAATATCATCTTATCAACACTAGCCAGAAAATGTCAATAACATTTGGAGAAGCATGCCATGCTAAGATTAGCCTAGGTCGTGAATGAAATTGTTGGACGTTGCTTTTTGCAGTGTTACCCAACCACAACAACTCTGTCATTGAACTTATATACTATAACTACATCTATATGTTGCTAAAGGCACGCCAGTCTGGCATTTTGACAGTTTGTCTTGGGAGGATTCACCCCGACAAGGATGCTGTCACTTTTATCAGCCCGACAGTAGATAAAGGTTGTTAAAGGTTACAAAGTGTGCTCGTTATTTAATAAAACTGGCGTCTGAAAAATGGTCTGTCAATTGTAAATGATAATACTTACAAAAGTTTGTGTTATTTCATACATATGACTTACGAGCTTTAAAATCACAATATTCCAAAGTGGTAATATTTTGACTCGCCCGTCGAGACTTCTGTCTGGGAAAATTATAATAACTAATTTCTTCATAATGGATGTTCAAACCTGAACGCCTGCATCATTTGGGAATTCAAGCCGATCCTGGAGTATGGTTAACATTTGGTGTAGAGGCTGATAAGTGTAAATCTATTGTCATATGTAAATGGCTCTGATACATGTACATGTATAGTTTTACACAGTAATGACAAATAACATGTTGTAAAAGCAATATGACTGTATTCATCTTAAGCGTCCGTCGGAACACCTAAAGTAAAGGTTCTTAAATATTGCACCTATGATATTATTGAACATTGAAATGTTTAAGTATTGTGCCTCTGAGACAAACCTTTATATTCTTCAAGACAGTCCAATAATCTTTGAGGTAATAATGGTTTAGGTTATTGTGCTTGTGAGATGTTTGTATTTTCATGTAAATTATATTAATTATTAATATTACCAAACTAATCAGTACATCACATTGCACGGCTTAAGTTTTATAACTGGTTGTCCGACATTGTACAATTCTGTTATTTCACTGTATAATGTAAAGAATGAAACACGTGTATGTTAACAATTACAGGGAATTAGTAAAATGGTAAAATAGTGAGGACTGATACCGTTTCGGATCTGATCTCATTCTCATTTATAAAATTATTCATTTCTTACTAATAATAACAAGTACGTTCTTTGTTCGGCTTGTCGTTTTTTTTGCATGCGATATCGATATATTATTCCGAGACGTCAGGGTTCATAAACTCTATAGATTTTATCTGACAGACAACTTCTGGTCTAGAGAAAGAACAGACTTATAACTTAATTTAATACCATTTAGATTTGATATATCTCGCATTGTATATAATCTGAAAATGGCAATCATTTGATAACCATCTCGAACGGATGTTAATATGATCTTAACTCAATTATCCGATGGCTGTTTTGTGTACGTGATGAACATAAGTACCAGTGTTCTCTATCTTAACTTGTAAGATCATTTTTAAGACTTTCAGGAGTGGATTAAGCAAATCAGCATTTTATTAGTAATGAAAGAGAGTCATTCACGTGATATATTTCACCTTAATTAATCATTCGAACTTGGAACATATTAGGGTCTTAAAGGTGAATGTTTTGAGCTTAATACAACTGTTATGAACTTAATTATGTTCTAATGGTGCATATGAATAAAACGTGCATTTAAATAATAAGAAGTTTACACCAAGTGGACATACACAAAGGAATCCAAGATTGATAACAGAATATCATACGGATTTAACCGTGTCGCGACGGATTGTGTCATTCATAGATGCTAATTGATTATTGATGATAATGTTTCTTAATGTGAAAATATAGATTAATTCAAAGTTACTTACTTAATAAATTATTATTACAGTATATTTCAATACTGTGGCTTACACCATATGACTGTATATTTCTATATATCTGAAGACACAAGCCACCATTTTTTAAATGAACACACAACATCTAAACTTATTATTAATTTTAAATATACGTTTTCAGTAACTACTGCCAACTGAATAATGTTTCAAAAAATCTGGGGTCAGAACCCTTTAGTAGCTTATTTCAAAATAATATTCAAATGTTACTCCACAAGCGTCTAAAGTCGACGCCTTGCAGCGATGAAAGTAACAGTATTTTGCGACTCCCAAAGCAAATAACCAACAGTTAAAACAACTATACATCAATTTCTGGTGGTTTGGGGAATAAATAACCAAAACATGGCAATATCTGCCTTTTATCATGGGTTGGCACAGAAACAATCTTTACAGCTTAATATGATTTAACGTAACTGATGGTTCCCTTAGCACTCCTTTTACACCACTAGTGGCGTTCTGGAAATCTTCGACGATTATGTTTTCTTGCATAATTTCAATATTGTAACATGTCATTTATAAAGATAAATTACTAAAGGAGAACTGATGTATCTGTGAGTTGCTCAGTAAAATGATATACTGTGTTTCTATGACAACTTGTCATAATTACATTAGTCACTGTTGTTGCTATATCTACAAATCATTCATGTTTTGTACATGTACTCCGTTTCTCCTTCAAAAATTGTTGAATTTTAAAGTAATTTCAATATTAAACCAATGACTGGAAGAGAATTTTTTGACATACAATGGAATGAATTAAAATGTTCATTAAATCGTTTCCATATGAATGTCTAACACCACACCATTATTGATTGTGTGTTTCATATCAGAACATGTTCTAAATTGTATTTTATCGCAACGATTATGATCATTTGTGACAGCTTGATGCTAACTTAAATTAAATGGCTTGTTCTTTTTATCTGATCAGAGAGGATGCTATATTAAAACGGAATAACATCTCATAGCGACCACCTGAATATTACAACCACCTTGTTATAATGACCACTTATTCTCGAACCGGTTTCCAATAGACCCTATAATTCAATTTGATAACGCGACCACCTCATTATTACGACCGATTTATTCGGATCCGAATGGTCTTATTATTGAGGTTTTATAGTATGTTTTGTAGTATTTTTATCCCATGAGAAGTCACGCTTCCGTAGTATATGATTTTTTTCGGGTCTTGAAGGTGGTCATTATCGAGGTTTTTCTGTATTTTGATGCATAGTTCTCAGTGTCTGTATATTAATGTAGAAGTGTAATTTAACACGTTTGTAAAAACATTATAATGAAACTGCGACTATTCACACATCATAAGATTAATCATTAGATAAAACGTCACTAAAATATATTTATTTCACTGAGTATTTGAAATCAGATTTGTTTTTACATACCTGAACTTATTTTGAGTACAACAAAAGTGATAAACAGAAATTAAAAATGACTGTAAACATATTACAAGTATAAAGTTCCACTTAAATAAAGTTTTATCTTAGATTTTTCCCGACGGAATTCCAGAAAATGTACAAACAATCGTACCAGACTGTTATTTCAATTTCGCTTTAATTACAGTAAAACCTCACATCCCATCACCTCAATACTTCGACAACCTTGTTATAACTACCATTTATTTTTGAACTGGCTTTCAATAACTTCACTTTAATTCAACTGGATAGTGAGGATGCTCTCGTTATCCAGGTTTTTACTGAATATCTGAATACATACAACTATTCAATGAAATTACAACATATAATAAAGTTATCATATCAATAAATGTTTTACTTTTTAAGTATAAAAACTTAAAATTTTCTAATGCTCAGAGACTTACAGATGATGCATCATCAATACAAACAATTGGATTTGTGGTAATTATTTATGCCTAATTGAAATAAGTGGAAAATGAAAGTTAACAGAAATCAGTAACAAGTGTAGCCGTTGTTTACATTTACCATAAATTGTCATCTACGCCTCATACTGCGGATCAGTATTGTTCAGCAGAATTCTCGCATTGTGGGATGCCATTTCATTCTTTCATCAGTACCATGTTATTGATAAAGTGACCTTCGTTGCACACTGGACGCATAAATCACATGGATTTTCAAGTCTATCGAAACGCTGGTTTAGGCGCAAGTCAAAACTGGCTAGTGGGACTAGCATCGTTGAAAAATGCAATTAAAATGCTACGTGACGTCACAATGGTCTCGGAGAAAGGGCATAAAAATGATTTCAATACCAAGCCAACGTATCGTTAAGCCGTAAAACAGCATGCAACAACTAACAGGTGTTTTGTAGTTCCTTGCTATGCCCACATGTTACTGCCAAGCGGTGTGTAAGTGTATATGCATGTGACAAAAATAACGAAATAGGTATATGATATTATATGTCGAAAACATTGTTGCGTTTTCATTGAATACGAGTATATATGCATATCACTTTATATACATTAAGTCTATATGTCTACACTCTAGAGTAAGAATTCAACATTTATGTTAAATCGGTCTAGATTTACATAAGGTCCGTACATTTTTTTTGCATTTAGAATCGATAACTAATTTGTGTTTATATAACAAATTCTTATGTGAGCACAAACGTCTATAAAACAAATATATTTTCTTCAGAACATTTCCTCCCGGCTTGCAAAGTTTTATAACATACGCTAAAATATTACTGTCGTTATATTCTTCAGAAAACCAAATTCCCTAGAGGTATTAGCGAAAGCAATGCTAATTCCAGACGCACATATTTTCAAATTAACGAACCAATATCTAAAGTAGTTGTTTACATTTTCTAATTATGTAATGTACCACAAAATGTGTGAGATGAGAAAGTTTCAATACTATTGAGATGGATAATTGATTGGAAGCACATACGCCCAAGTTGATTGAAATAGCAGGTACCTATTCTCAATACATTGCAGACTGATTTACTAACAATATGAGAATGTCTCATTTATTATCAAAGATATTTAGGTACCTAAACAAATAATTTTTGCAAGATACCACAAACCTAATGATACCATAGACTCGACTGAACTTACCTCACTTCCGTGAAAATATTTGAAATTTCGGCAATTGTTATAAGCCATCATCACATTAAATAGAGCGACGAATTCGCAGTCTGTGGTAAACACGAAAGATACATGATTATCATTGGGTTGTGGAACAGTACAAATCTATTTCAGAACATAAACCAATGTTTTGACTTAACCAAGTCCTTTGTTATCATTCTCCAGGGGCATTGCTTAAACTGTTTAAAGAATAATGTATTTGTGAATGAGGCACTTCCGATATTTTGCAATTCGTTTTTTTTATCAAAATGAAAAATTCAATGCTTTCAAATGTATTTCTATTATTTGTTTAATTATCACAATAACGCTGGAGATTATTCTGTCAATGAGAAAGCATTAAATAATATTGAACGAGAGACCGTAAATCAGTAAATCTAGGTTTTAAGTCATTAATTCGTAATTGACCTTAATGCGCCAAATGAGTTTATTTACTGCTACCTCCTTAGAAACGGAAATTTATTTAATAGACTTAACGATTTTATGTCATTTCCAAAACTGACATTTGCTCCTATCTAATACTCTGGTCATGTACAATTTCAGGTCGTCTGGCGTCGGCTTGATAGCTCATTTCCACTTACTTCCGGTACCATGACAGTTATTGAAGATAAACGCATCCAAGTTGCGCATATCGAATTCAAGAACCAATGGGATCTTATGATCAAAGATGTTAAACCGGAAGATGATGGTGTTTACGAATGCCAGATTTCTACTACCGATAGGACTGTCAGGAGAATTATCACTCTGAACGTTGTTGGTAGGAAAACTCAATTTCTCGTAGACGTGAATATAAATGTTCGGGTTTCCAGTGACACTTGTAAGAACGATTGCTTTCTGTGTATGCCATCTACAATAGTTTCAATTGAGATTTTTCTCAAAAACTAGGTCTTTGCTTGTCATGTATTAGCAAAATAAAAATCAACTGTCGGAAACCCTTTTGAGAAATTAACATTTCTGTGTCTGCTGCACGCTACATATTTGTCGATACTGGCTTCTAGAGGTCGGATGTGAAAGACAATTTCTGATGAAGTGTTGGTAATTCTATGCTTTCAAAAAAGTTATTTTCTATTACATTTGGCAACAAGGGTTTTTTACGCTTATATTGATACAAGTCATAGCTTCATTATTCAGAGGCACCTCATGGTGTTTAGGTCATCCGAACGTTTATAAATACTTCATCTGACAAATTAGTAGGAATAATTCTGCTAATATTTGACTTCAAATGTTTGACAATACATTTCACTATTTAATTTCAACTTCTAGCTTTTTATAATGATGATGTAATCCTTTTAGCGTCCAATTATCCTATAACCGAAAAGAAACTAATGAAAATCGTACACAAATTATATTTGCTTACATAGTAATTATTTCCATTTTCAATCTTTTATGATATTTTTACACAGATTGTAGGTTAATTAAGATTTTTTGTTTGTTAGATTTTATTAACAATTAATGTCATTTGGTAAATGTCGTCAATAATTGGGAGGAAGGGTTTGGCATATGCTACATAAATTTCAAAATATTTGCCTCAATACTATCAATTTCATGTCTATTTGTACAAGCCAATATTGAGTGCACGAGAACATTGCTTTATTTTACCTCTACCCATTACACACTGTTAAATCTGCAATTACTGTCATGATTACACCAATGAAATAATCATGAATATTATACCAGTATTAAATCATACATTTTGTACTTAAATTCTGACATATGGCATAAAAATGGTTAATACGTTTATGAACCTTTTTAAGATTTGTAATCCCTAGATCCATCTTGACACTTTGTCTAAAATCATTGTTTACCAAAGAGGCTAATGTGGTATCTTTTTTCTTAATAATAATAACCTAAAAATAATGTAAAAAGTAGAATTTCCTGAGTCTGTATTATAGAAGCGAGTGCGGATTACTAAAATTTATATATTTACATATATTATTTCAATATGTATTTCTAACTAATTGTGATACTTTCAAATAACAATTAAAAAATAAAACACTATGTTTTGCAGAACCGAAAGTAGAAATACCAGAAATAAATATTACAGAACCACAGTTTGTTGAAAAAGATGAACCAATTGTTCTGCAGTGCAATGCTACTGGAGAATATTATCCACCTGATGAGATTGACTGGTTCAGAAATGGACAAAAATTAACTTCTATATCCAGAGAAGGAATTCATATTTCCAAGAAATACACGCTCGAGAAAAAGACATTTATTAGTGTTCTAAAAATAGATCGTGCCAGAATGGAGGATGATGGGACATATGTGTGTCGGTCGTCAAATATGCAAATAACAAGTACGAAAGTTAATGTTTTAAATGGTAAGTATCGCAATGTATTGTAAAAGAAAAAAGTCGGGATGTATAAAATTTACGTACGATCTGAAGTCTTTTATCTCCTGAATACATATGAAAGCGTACTTTGGTAATTTTTGTTTTCTTTCTCCAGTCAATCGGAGTACACGCGCTGAATAGAAAGAAAACTAACTACTTAATTTGAAATGTATGAAAATAAACACAAACAAAACACACTACAATACACACATTTGCTGCAATTCTCAAGGAAGCATAGTTCAATGAAATATCACGCATTCTAATCGTTAGTATCTTTAAACAAATTTAATTTCTATTAAGAATGTCTTAAGATACGAGGTTACGGAGTTTAGACCAAGGTATATTGACTTCATGTTCAGTCAGTCTATCAGTCTCTGAATGATACAATTGTATTGTGTGTTTCATATATTTTCATACATTTCGCCAAAGTCATACTATCCGTATTGTAACGTCATCCAAATCTTTAAATTTTCTGCTTTCGTTCTACATATATTCAGATCTACCCGATGTCAGATATTGTTTTATGATACAGTATATCATGATACAATTTTTGTAAAAGGTTTGTGGTACATTAATTAAAAAAATAGAGGATATCTATCTGCCATCCCCGTTAGACACGCCATTGGGATGAACAGTTCAAATAAACAAAGGACAACGAGTAACGTGAGGGCCATAATTTATCATGTTAATCAACGCTCCATACTAAAACCTTAAATCGCAGGCTACATGGTTTTAAACGTATCTGCAACAAAACTCTTCTCAATAATCATATTACAGATCGGCGGTTTGACAATTGTCGCCTTAAATAAGTAATTGAAATCACGATCCAAGAATAAAAAACGTTGTCATAATATTAGATAATATTATTCTATTCTGTATGGTATTTATTTCCAAGACAAGAAGATAAGTCTTGCCCTATGTATTCTTATTGCAAACTTATTAGTAACGCGACAGAACATCGAGATATAAAACATTAGAAATGTTCTGGAGTAATATGAAAGGACAAATTCAGCGTCACATAAAATATTACTTTATCTTAAAATAAGAAATAACTCACCATTTGCCATTTGTTCAGCGCTTGAAGGAGACTATTGCATTTACTATCTATGTTTTTCTTGCAAGTTTTCTATCAATTTTAACAGACAATGTAGATATTTATTATAAGGATTGTCATCTTTGTGGGCGAAACAACGGAATTAAATAACACTATTTATTACCTGTCTCTCAGACATATGACATTAACGAATCGTGATTTTGTCTGGGAAATAGCATTTTTCATGTGTGCAGTGAAGGTAGATCTTTACAACGTATTTGACGGATGGAAGATTGGCATCCGAAATACGACAATTACTTTCTTGAATCCTGAAACATATTACTAGGGACAGACGCTTAGTAAATAAAGATTACTTTCAACGAAAGTCGGAGAAATAACCGGACGTTCAATTAAAACAAGAAAATACAATTATATCGTGCACATGGTCAATACCTATCGTTTATGGTTGTAAAATAAATTTTGAAACTAGGAGATTATTTTACGATTTATTTCAACAAAATTTCTGATCAATATTAAAGGTACACTCGACTGAATAAATGTTCATAATGTGTATAACTAAATTCACACAAGTTTATTCTTCTGATAAATAAAATCACATTATTGTAAATATCGTCACTTTATCATGCATTGAATGAAAATTCGACTTTCCTGTTGTTAATATATCATGAATCGTCTAAATTTGTTGAAATTCATGTAAATAATGTAATGTTTGAATGAGAGTAGCAACAATTATATTGATTGATTTAGTAAGTCAACGAGCAATTGTCAATTTCAGAGTTTTCGTCAAAAATGTTTAGTTTTATAACAATTCGACCGCTACTTTGTACGGAAGCATTGGAGGTGCAGTAAAACCTCACATAGCGACCACCTCAATATTACAACCATCTTGTTTAACCACTTATTTTCGGACCGGCTTTCAATAACTCCCCTATCATTCAACTTGATAATGAGACTACCTCCTTATCACGACAGATTTTCGGGTCCCGAAGGTTGTCTCATTGTTAAGATTTTATTGTATGTTTCATAGTATTTTTATCTCATGAGGAGAAGTCACGAGTCCGTAGTATATGGTTTTGAAATTGTACAGAATATTCTATAGAAAAACGCGATGATGCTGGAGTACATTGTCATTAATATCCTCAAAATAATGTGTCTATAGAATGCCGTCCGTCAAAGTAATGCTGCTCTCTGTATGAAATTACATCACACTAATGTAGTCTAGATGCTGCAATGATTGATATCTAATGGCCTTTATTGGTCTTATAACCCGACAAACACATAAATGAAACTGTTGCCTGGTCCAGAGATCAATTACTGCCAACCTGTCTGCTTGAGAGTAAATCAGTGGTTATTGATTGAGAAAGGATTTAATTACATTTCTCCTCAGTTTTCTAATACAATAAAAGCAATCTTGGAAATCTTATTCACTGAAATGAAGATTGATAAAGTGGTATTGCAAAATGCTTCAGTTCATGCAAACAATGCTCTTTGTTGTGCTGTTAAATGGTAAACTCAGTAATGGAGCATCAAGAGTCCTTTACAGTATAGAATAAATCATTGGCTAATATATCCATTCTTAAAAACTAGATCAAGCAGTTTACTTACTTTAATATCCAAATGTATATCTAATTGTCCTTGTCATGAAATGAAATCAAAGCTATGTTTACTAGATAATTGCACTGATGTTGAAAATACAGCAATAAAGCTTTGGCGTTTAATCTTTAAGGATCGGACTAATAGTTGCTTTACCATATTATTCTGATATATGTGCAATATATTCATTGTGATAAATGCAGCCTCTAAATAATAGTTTGAAATTAGAACTGAAGTTAATTCTATTCAAGATATTTAATAGGTTGGTTTTAATGCAGAATTATGTTGTCTAGAATGAAAACTGTTCTTTGACACTGACACTGTCATGTAGTTAAGAATTGCATTAGTTTTATCACTGGTAAATGTTTGCTGTTTTATTTATCTCTAAAAAGATGTGCTTGTTATCAGCAATATAAATTTATTAATAAATTAATTATTTCTTTGATGCCGCACAGGAACAAAGAATGGCATTTCATTAACAATATTCAGTGATTATATAATTTTACTGATGTTTTTTTTATTTACTGCAGCTGAAGGATCTCACACAAAACGAGGTAAATGTTTTGTTTTGTTCATCAGCAATTATTATCACGCACGTGTGCTTGTTATCCCTACTGTACAACCTGAACATATCTGCTTATCTGATAAGTACGAGACATTTTTGAAACTAAATATACGTTCTGATACGAAAGATAAGCATTTTATCAGCAGGGTAGAAGTGTGAAGAATTTTGCTGTCAGTTTAACGACTTATTTTTCGCACAAAAAGAATCAGAATCGTTTTAACATTACAATTCTATGGCACAAATATATTCAAAGTTGCATAGATTTTATATGTTTGCCACTTTTCGAATATAATGTTTGATCCGCTTACACAACTTGTGTGTGAGATTAAAACAGAGTAATGTTTCATATTATACTTGCAATGATTAGCGTAGAATAAAACCGACCAGATGATTCGATTGTTTTAACATAACCGCCCTTTTTGTTCTCACAGTCGGGATAAACATAGGACCAGTGTGTCAACTCTTGATAGAGTAGTATGCTGTATTCATTTGTTGTATTTGATCCGTTGTTTATAGTATCTTATCTATCTATCATGATAAGTCGGATTTAAGACAAAATCCATGTATCATCAAAAGACTGGCATTTAGTGAATTTAAAATCAACATAGCATTACTTGTTATCTAAATTAATGAATATTTGAATAAAGTTCCAAACTTGCGCCAACTCATTTTTCTTTCAGTCCTGATTTTTTTTTATCTCAATGCCTTTGTTTGAGAAGGGTTTTACTTTTGTTCGATTTAGGTACAGCAGGTGGGAAAAGAACTGATTTCCTGGAGTCACCGTCTTCATCGTCACCATCAGTATCTACTGAAACAATAATGCTGCTCAATATCATCTTCATCTTGATATCAATAATGCTGCCACATAGGAACATCGTCACTTGAACCAGTAATGTCTTACGTCTTACATGTATTGTTTTACACTTCATTGAAACAGAGCGATCGGGTCAAGTATGCATGAATCCATCTATACAAAAAACAGACAGGACAAGAATCACCGATATCGTAATCAAAGGATGCATAATCGGACATTGGTGTAATTTGTTTGGAAAGATGTGATAATGACGATACAAGAATAAACTGTACTAGCATTCAACCGCCATGATGAAATTGGTGTCTGTATTAATCCTAATAAAACTTTTGGCGGCTTTGGTGACAATATTGATGTAGATGACAAAACCATGGAACAGTTTGAGATTTATGATTCTGTTTGGTTGGATAAAAAGGCAGTCAATATGTACACTTCAAGGTGAAGAATACGTCATGAACATTGGTGCCGACAGATATGTCCGAAAACGATGAAATGTTTGTTTTGAAATGGTAGTGAGTTTACAGAAGTCTCGAGATGAACTCACTTTGGAAAGTCTAGATACAAATATCGCTTTATTTGATGTAATTGCAAAATATGTAAAGGTAAGATCAGAAGAAAATTCTAAATAAAAAATGTAAATAATGAAATGTGATGAAATGACTGGACGGTTAGGGAATTATGAAGAGTGAACTGTGATTCCAAATTTGCATTTCAAGGTGGAAAACAAAGTTAGAAATTGAGTGCATGGATACAGCGGGAATATAGATCAGACATCATGAAACAATGAGTTACAGATATGTCTGTGGACCATACAATACGGGTGAATGGCAGCCGTCGTGAAATGAAATACAATTGTTCATATTTAATGTTAATAGTGTTTGATATTTGTATATGTATATTTGTTGCAGCTTGTACCATGTCATCGTGTCCCAGTAGTAATATATACGTCTTGCTATTTTGACATATTTAACTGATTAACCAATATACTACAGTTAAAATTTTATCCTCTTTACTAACAAATTGACAAAAACAAAAATCCCCAAACCTCCGGCAATTCCAAATATAATAATCGCTCCTCATATTCATAACCAGTCCGTGTCTACACTGAATTATACTAAATTTATTAAACGCTTAACCGGATTCCTTCCATCCATCCAATACTTAAAGTCCATTGCTAATGTTATTGTTTCTATTATGGAGTGAATTGAGTGTAAAACCCAGCCTAATACTCGGATACTGATGACATGGATAACGACATTTCTATAACAGTTTTGATTATGTTAAATATTCCATACATGAAAATAAAATTAACAGTTCAAACAAATGACAATAATACTCCGGACAGTGCAATTAAAACTAGATACAGATACGGAGACGCCAGAACATTGTTTAAATTGAATGTGCTTAATATAACCTGACGAATGATAACTTACATTCTAGAAGACGTCACAACAAGCATTTCGACTAAGTACAGGTTGCTGCGCAATATAAACAACTTGTTGTGACACAAACTCCCGGACCTACCAGAATTAATATCAAACCCAAGAACTTATTTAAACAATATCTAACCTGACATGAGTTTGAACGACCTAATAGTAAAACGTTTATTTTCGAAGAAATTTAGATTTTAGTACACAACATATTTACTTTACTTATGGTCGATTTACCGGTTGCTAGACTCTCACCTTTAACATGGTGCCCACATGGACGTAATGAAATGTTTTGATTGAGTCAGTAGACAGACTCACAATTACACTTGGTTCGTAATCAGGTTAAAAGGAACCAAACTGGATGTGGACACAAATTAATCAAACATCAAACGATGTATCAGATATAAGGGAGATTTTATTTTCATATTCATAGATATATGTGACTCTGTCAGCAAAAATCAGTCCACTGGAGGTAAATTTGTCATTTTCAGTTTTTTGCACTTTTTGAATATACATCACTTCAAGAACATATTTTGAAAATTTCAGCTGTCAATACGCTTTTGTTATATATTTGGAGCCACTTTTATGTAACCACTGTTACTGAAGAAGTGGCAAAAGAATTGAACATAAATAAAGATAAAAGTGAAATTAATAAATACAACAACAAACAAGTTTTCATGCTTCATGTTCAATTTAATACAGAACATTACATGTAGCTTTGTTACAAAGTGTATATTGTACCACATTTTTCTCAATTCAACAAAAGACATGATGTATACATATAGTTATGTTGCCTAGCAACAACAAAATTAAGTAATTTGATTTATTTGAAAAAAAACTGTCTGTTTGCACAACTCAAATATGTTCTTAACCATTAATTAATTTAAATACAATTAAATTTGTACAAAATATATATTCCTACAATGTTTGTATCAATGGAATGAAAATTTATTGGCATGTACCAATAAAGTAAAGGATTTGTAAGAAGGAAATTTTTGTCTATTTTTTACATCTATTAGTAATTCAATGACAAAAATGTTTTTTGTTTCAAACTTCTTTGCATCATGCAAATGGAATAAAGTGTAAGTAAGTGGACTGATTTCTGCTGACGACGTCACATATATTTGTCCAGTTTTAGTAAGGACAGGTAAGATATCCGCTATAAATTCCAGTCGAGATACCTTTGCTTTGTAGTTTTAAAAACATTATTTTTAGATAAAACCAGAGTCAGTAGAAAAAGCTATACAGGTGTGCGATTCTTTCTCTTTTTATTATATCTCTTTGTGGCCACGAAAAGAAAATTAACTTCCTTGAAATGAACACTCTCTTTTATATTACATGTGTATTATATATCATCATTTACGTAGACCTACATACTTTTATGTGCATAACGTGATATCTGTAATTGTTATAGAATGAAACATGTTAATGTTTTATCCAATAAATACTATATAACATGACACTGTTTTTGTTATATTATTTAGCTATTTACTCATCTTGTGTTACTTATTATTCAGATGATCCTAAAACTATGCAAGAACGAGTCTATGAATAGGACGTTATAGTGTGACTGTAATATGTAACTTGTTACTTGAGCAGCTTGATGTACAAACGTATGATCATATGAGGTGCTCGCTTATAAACATTAATGTCATTGTGCATTGCTGGAAGAACTTGGTTGAAACTTAGTTACGTCTTAAAATACAACACCCCACACTGATTAACATACGAAATGAAACAAACATATAAATTCAATTATTTTAAGGTTGTATTTGATAATTTTGTGTCCATTGTAACTGCAACTATCATTCAGTGTAATTATGGCATGTTTTTTCTAAGTGTCTAACTTACATGCCCGATGTCCAAAATACAGTAGAACCTCACATCGCGACCACCTCAATATTACAAAACCTTGTTATAAAGTTAATTCAGTTTGATAATGAGACCACCTCATTATTACCGATTTTTCGGGTCCCGAAGGTAGTGTCTCAAAATCGAGATTTTACTGTAAGTGTTCCAGTACAAACAAATACAATCTATATAAATAATATTATTATGATAAAAACAACATACATATATCCACGTGGACCTTAATTTCTTTTTTATAAAATGAAAGCAATTACAAGTTTAGAACAAAAAATGATCAAGTCTGATCACTTCATGTCATTGTGGAAATCCCACAATGTGATAAATGAGTTTTTTTCCGATATTAGCACTAGAAGCGGCGTGTTCGTCATTAAGCCATTTAACATGTTGTTACAAGCAGTTAATGACACGTACAAAGACGAAAAGATAGGAAAAAGGCAAAATACTTGATAATTTATACCTCTGTCCCGTAAGGCGTATATGGAGAACCATGAGGGTTAGCTGTTGTGAAGTGAGTTCTTGGAAAAAGTATAACATAAACACTAAAACTTGCAGAACGTCACGGAAACATAAATTGTTTGAATTTAGGGTTAGTTGAAACATTGTTTCTGCTGCCAGAATAAGCCACAAGCAGTTTCCGCATTGATTTTAATAATGCCTGAAACGAGGAGGAAGCAAGATACCATAGACAGTCATAAATTTATCATCAGCAAAACAAGTAGGTGTATGTGTCTGTGTATAGTATTATTATATGTTTATATGTTTGCTCGTACGAATTATATGTTTGCTCGTACAACCGGGCTTGATACGATGTACCAGTTTACCGGTCAAGATCAGTGTGTATGAAATAAATACTGTAATGTGGTATCGCTTGTGGCGTATCATGACACATTATTTATTACATAGCCATTCTCGATTGGTATTACACTAATTAAATCTATCGCATCATTCTGTAGAATATTTCGATTTTTTGATACGAAAACTTATTTCTTTAAATGTCAATTTCTACTTTAGTGGAATACGATATTTCTAGCAAAGCATGACTAAACCAGAACCCTGTTTAACCATTTTCTATGAACAAACATTCGTTAAGTGAATAATGGTTTCCGATAGACCATTTAACAAACTAATTGAATTCATGAGCTCTCACAATAACACTGATATCAGTCGCGTGTGACGTACTAATTGTCCCATGAGAAGCATAAAATGTAAATTGACAAATTGTGTATGATAAATGCGCTTGATTAATGGCTAAGATTTACACATGAATCTATCTTTGTCTCGAAAAGATAATGTAGACGTGTGTTTGCCCCGAAAGAGGTATGTTTATAACCAATGACAAATCACTATTTTTCTTAATAACCGAATCTCTCGGTGCCATATTTGTTTTTGTCTTAACTTCTGCATGTTGATGGTAAAACGAAAACAATCAAAGTCAGGTACCACCTTTACTTATTGTGCTGTACATTAAACGAATATCTCAATAAAGCAAATGCATGTATGCGCAAACAGTATGAAGCGTTGTCATTAAGTTATGTTAAGAAATTAGTGTTACAGTATAGTGAGTGGCAGTAATGATAAAATCAAAAATACACAATCTATAAGTTTGTCACTGCGATAATTATATATAAATAAACAATCTTTCAACCGCAACAATGAGACATTGAAATCTACTAACCAAGATATACAGGCTTTAGACAAAGTAGAAACTAATTATAGTCCTTAGGAACTGTAGGTCATTATGCAAAGGTATTTGGTGTTTTGTAATAGTTAACTTGCAGAAAAAGCTACCATTTACACAAATTACCTTTTTTTGCAGGCGGTGGTTAACCTAGGTTTAACAATACATAGTATATAACAACAGAATATCGCTTAAACTATTGGCGAAGAAGATATGGCGACGAAGCGCGAACCCCGAAGGATACCGTCTTGGAGAGGTCTACAGTATTGAGGATCATTAATTACGTGAACGCCAACTCCGTCTAGCCATCAGAGACTGTTAAACCCAATAACAATTCATAACACGTGCTTCCAGGGCTCTGCTGAGACTACTTTCTGTCCGTCTATATTCTTTAACCCAGAACTGAGTGTTCCCTGTGGATTACAATGATATATTATTTCTGGTAATTACGTCGTTAAAGGTTTATAAAAGTAATATCAAAAGATAATACTTACAGTCAATCAAATCTTAAGCTAAAACTGGAGATTATCAGAGGATCTTCTGGGTGTGTTTGTCGGCTGAATAGGATAAACATTCACCATATTCTGAAGGATTTGGTATTTTAGTATCTTGAATCTTCTAAAAATATTCCCACCAGTCTGAAATTGATGTAAAATAAATATGATTGTGAATTGCTCATTCCATGATTTATTGTAATCACATTGTACCATCGACAGGCTGGTGTAATCTGTGGTTTTAAGTAAACCAACATATCGGATAAACTTGGTATAATGTCCCAGATTGCTCATTGTGAAGATTCCGTGTGGATTTATCATTCTGTATGTGTTATAAAGTCCATGCATTATCGAGTGAACATCGAGAATCGTTTGATCTCAAAATGATCATTCGAAGCCATTATATGACTAGAGTTAAGATAACTATTTTTCGGGTCTAGAAATTTACTTTGCTGTTTTTACACGCAAACACGTATTCGGAATGTTTTACGAAGTAAATGGTAGCAATGCTTAGGTAACAATATCCTGTTTAATAATTGTTTCAATGTATGTATTATAGATGTATATGTAAGCAGCGATGAATCATGTCGAACTTTCTACCACTACCTAATTTTACCTGAACGGAACTGAATAGTTTCCATTCAGTTTCATAGCATTTCATAATTTATGAATACTTGTATCTGTAACTAATGAATCAGTCATAGGTTTTCATGATGTAGAAAAATGTAACAGTTCGTTCCTTAAGTATCGTTAATATCTAAGAATAATCGAGCTGACATTAAATAAAAAATTAAGACAAGGCTGGAAAATATTTTTTCTAAAATAACTTCGTCACAAAAAGATACATCTCTGGTTCGTAAAAGCCAGGACAACACTAATCTGACTTCGATATGGTGCGTAAGCTTTGATGGCTGATTAATTGATGTTTAAAACGTGTAAACAATGTCAAGTTCACTGGAGATTAACGTCGCATCAACATTGATGGAGGGTGATTCGGAGACTTTCCAGCTTTAACAGTGGAATAAGACCCCAGGCTTACACCAAGGCAACCATCGACCCTTCAATAAATTAGCTGGACAGCTTCCTCACATGTAGAATTTGGTCCCTAGTGGGATTCAAACTCACAGCGATGAGGAGCGAGTGATTACGAGTCAGAAACCATACATCATTTCATTTAATAATCAATAATCGTTGGTCGATGTTTAGTATTTTGTTAACTGAACGTGAATGTCTAAAACAATATTATTGTTTTTATGTGACTTATTGTTTGAGTGGGTTTAACGTCTAAAATGTTTGATTAACCGGTAGTCTTTGATGCTGCAACAAACTTAAATCATATTATTGATGAGCAATCAAGGGTTTAGACAACAAGTACATGGTCTTGCATTTAAGAACCAACAAAAACAATAATTTGTAGGTCAATATCATTTTAACACATCGTTCAGCAAAATAGCTTGATTCAAATTGAACATGTTATGTTCCATCCAAATATTCTCAAGAGTGGATAAGAGCAATGATATATTTTATACATTTCCTGGTTAAACACATTTTCTTAAAGATTTATTAAACCAATGTCAACGATACGAAATTGTAATGTGTTACGCACCATCCACAGCGTGCAGATTGACAGTCTCTCACTCAGTCTCCCGCCCCCTTCTTTCTATTTGAAATGAGTTTTTGCAAAGTATGGAAATAAGATATGATATCAACTAAGATCCGTCCTTTTTTCTCAAAAATAGATCATTTGCTCCAGCTTGTCTGTAATATGTTTGTTAATCTTATCAAAAACATTATGTGGGTAAATGTGACATGTCTGCGAGCTCCCAATTTCTCGTTTTGAAATATTCATTACAATATTCTAACGAGAGTTTGTAAATGCTCTCCAAGATGGAAAATGTCGGGTCAAATTGGTTTTCGCCCTATAATGTAAGATATCTGTTTGTACAAAACACATAAAATGTATTTGTTAGCAGTCGATTACGAAAAAGGGTATTATCATCATTCAATATCGTATGCTTAGACCCGAAATCGCAACATGATTTATAATATTGCCCGGAGATACATATGGAAATAAGTCCATATATTATTCAATGATAGAACATAGTTGTTACTGTCTCTGACTAGTAATCACAAGCTCCGAATCGCAGTAAGTTAGGAACTCGCCCGGGACTAGAAAAACTTTCACTAGCGAGGAAGCTGTCTGGCTAGCTTATGGAAGATTGGTGGTTCTACCCAGGTGAACGCTTGAGGTCTTCCAAAACTGTTAAAACTGGAAAAGTTACAAAATGAGTCTGGCTGTTGGTGTGACGTTAAACTTCAGTGAAAAATAGAACGTGTGCTATGCAATATAGAAAATGTTCCATTCGTTTTAGGGTTATTAACTTAATTATGCCATTCTCTTGAAGAGCTGTTCCACTGGTACATCTTCCTATGGCTCAAAAAGAAACTAAAGGCATATCCATCATGGCAGACCCGCTTCTGACATTTATCACACAACTTCGATTCATTTGCTATTTAATTAGAACGGACATGTAGTCGTTTGAAATGAATCAATCAGCAACTACGTCTACTTCCAGATGTAGACCAGATTTGACAATATGTCGCAATCAAATTAAGTAACTGAGAGCACTCTACATGAATAGGAAGACTGTTCAATGATGATTAATTTTGCGCCGAATGACATATTACAACGATAGCTTCCTTCAAGCGTATTTTGGTAGGTAAAAAAGATAAAAGCTAGATTTTTCGACCAATTACGAATACATGAACATATTTTATATGAACCAATAACCATATCACTAGTTGAATCTACACACATGTTTATTTGGAGAAATACATACATGGTGTGGTAGATACCTTCTATATTATATACACGTTCTTCTATATTATATACACGTTTGCACGAGGCGGTTACTTATTACGTAAATTCCTGTTTCAGATTTTCCTTTTAAGCATTGATTTTAATACAATGGTTTTATTCTAATCAAGGTAAATGGAATATCACAATGGGAACAATGTTAATGTGGCTTATCATTTGTAGTACCGTGTGTTTCAGCGTCTGTCATAGTTCTTCGAGCGGACAGGGTACCTGATTACAGATGAGAGTATAAACAAGATTCGCTATAACATCTTTCATAAATCAATGATTTAAAATAATTGCATGGTATACACAATAATTCCAATGGGACTCATAATTTCAATGGGTTCGATTTATCTGACAATATGTAGTCTGCAGTAAAAAGACATTATTGTGACATTACTACCACAAATTTGAAATTGCCAATAACCACATTCTATTCATTTACTTGCCCGTCAAAATCGATGTTTCCTTGGAATTTCTATTTCACAATAAAATATTAAAAGGAACAAATTGCACAGCTGAATGATAACGGTGGGACAAATGATGATCGCTTGATAATTCAGCCATAACATAACAGGCAGGCGGGCGGGCGGACGAACGGACATACATCAGAGCATCAGACCGGTAGTAAGTAAATATATATAAAAAGTAAGTAAATATATATATAAAAATAAAATACAAGCCTGTTGGTTGTAGATTTAATCAATGAGCCATTTGTTGTTTTCTGATTGTATTCGGGACACAACTTACAAGGTACGATTTAGGATTGTACATCATTATTATTTATATTACACAGTGCATTACTCTTCCATATCAATTTCATGCAACTGTCTGTTCGCATCTCCAAATGTCTAAGTTGTATCAATCAAACAATTTCTAGTTTATGGATTAAAAGTTTGACACACAATGGGAAGATGAAAGGAGGGAAGTCTTTTTAACTTCAGAGCAGCATGTAGCTGCAGGTAAGATGCGTGCTTGAGCATTTAAGATCTAATTAGTGGCTGATCACTTTGGGTGTGGTCGTAAACAAATTCAAGAAAATATGAATGACATTATTCTATACAACAACAAAACAGTTTCTCTACGGCAACAACTCGGTATAACTTTGTTGACATTTCTCTCAATGAAATGTTGTGATTTAAAAAATCTTATTTGGTACCAAATCAGCGATGACAGCATGCTAGTCGCCGGGGTTTAGTTCAAGGTATTTAATTATCTATTTGAAAGGATTATTTTTTCTTTAGTTTTTACCACAACCCCGGTTTCAAAATGGGTGTCTGATATTAAATAGATATATTGTCTCTGTGGGAGAGAGTAGAAACATTAATTACATAGATATTCTGACGTTTAAGATACAAACAATAGATCATGAGAAAAAAACAGTAGATGAATTATCTCAGAATAAATAATAAATAAATCAAGCAGATAGGCATTTGACTATCACGAATTTCAATGTAGATTCCGTGTTTCTTGTAGATAAAATGTTTCTTGTGCAGTCTATAATGTCACGCAATTTATCTTGTCACACTTGTTCCTTTACTTTATATGGATACGCAACATCGCTTCTTATACAATCATAGTTCTAGAAACAAATGCCCCTTGTGATACGAATTTTAATGTCCTCCTGTCAGAATTAATTTGAGTAAAACACATCAAACAAATGTGAAAAGAAACGATTTAAATACCGCAGTGATATGAGAGACTGATACTAATGGATTTATTATACCGAAGTTTGCAAAGTGTATGCATGTCCTTGAGTCACTAATGAAACATAACCAGATGAGTAATATTCATGTAAATTGTTGTTTCTGGTTAATTCATTTATAAAGATAATTGTACAGCAAGAACAATGAACAACTGTAAATAATATGGTGAATGTGTCTCACTAGGGAATTTAAGACATTCATAATTAGTTGTGCACTGAAATGCCTGGGGACCCATTTCTTAACCAAAACAGCAATTTTTTAGCTTACAATCTTGCTATTAACCATTTTTTGAAAATGCAAAACATGTTTCATCCTATCGCTTGCTGTGAGGATCTATCCTTGTTAAAGATAGGTATTTAGAATTTATACCATTTGCAAGATTTTAAAAAAGAAGTTTAAAGAAATGTTAATATAATTATTATTTGTTGTCGGTGTAGTCTTGGTCCGACTTCATATTAGTATACCACAAAGCACACATTCGCAAACACACAATCACTCTATATAACTACCGAACCTCATAAAAAGATCAAACCATCCACTCATCTGTCCATTACCCAAACACGTTACACAGGCATGGGCTGTAAAAAAGTGGAATAATAAGGAATCTATAAATTATATAATGAACAATATCAAAAATGAATGTTTTATTGGCACAAACTACTAAGTTTGGTTAATTAATTAATGGCCGATGAAATCACATTCATATCTGAAGAAATTTTAGGTTTTGGGTAGTTTGTTTCAATATAAAATAAATGTTCAAAGCCATGAACAAAAATGTCACTCAAGTTAACCTAAACTCCATCTTTTGCAATGTAACCGCCTCAGTATGAAACAATCACAATAATCAACGTCAATAATCGGTCCTTGAATTACCACTTGCTTAAAGTACTTCAAGTTACTTCATGGATAAATGGCAGGAAAGAGAATAATTGTCAGTCAAAATTATTAAAGGCATCTTTCTGTAAAATAGCTTGATGTAAAATAATCGTGGAGTGTTTCATCCAATAAATCTCGAGAGAGAGAAACGATGTATTTTATATCTTGACAAAAACAAGTTTTCAAGATTTATGCAACTAATAACAATAAAAACGAAAATGTTACTTTGTAACACTTCATCTTTAAAGCGTATATTGACGATCACCCTGTTGGAGATATTTATCAGCGGATAAATAATAAACACGCACCAAACAAACTAGGACCATATTGTTTTCATAATAACAAGTTTGATGATTTACTTCCAGAGTGTTTATGACGCGTTTCGTTTTTATCAAATTTTGGATCAAAGATTTTACAAGGATAATGTCACTAATCCGCAAGACATCAGTTCGTCTCACTTTGAAACGCTGTAATAATGTTTTGGCGAGTCTTGGCTTTTTCTGCAAGAATATAGCATAGAATGCCAATTCGAAATTCCATATAGAAAATTGCCATTTTATGTGAATGGTATTATATCGTATGAATAATATCACTCAATCGGTTTGAGAGTACGCTAAAGATGCATTCCATTGTCCCAAAGGATTTTCATTGATGGTATGTGTAGCTTATATAGCGACAGCATTTTAGTGCGGGGTTAATTCAAACATATCAATTCCGTTTTATTCAAGACGATGCCGCTTCGGCAATGCTGAAAATGTTACAATAAATCATTCATCGTGCAGTTAAAATTCTGGTGCTGCTTACCGCCCACAAAGAAAAAACGATCTCCATTCTATGATTCATTCCTGTTCACAAATAGCAACTTCAAACGGTGTTCGAACGATTTTAGTGTTAATATCACTTAAATAACGCTTAGATGAATTAACTCCTGCATTTGGACTAAGCATGATTACAATTATCTGTAATCTATTGGCAATCAATTCCAATCAGAGTTCTCATTCCATTCGTGAATCAAAAAATAAAGGTAAAAAAGCTAAAAAATCACATTACTCCAACCCTTTTATGCCCATAGCTAACTTCGCTTCTTTTATAAATATTATTTGGTACTGAAGCCTATCAGTGAATACTATTATTTATTTTATTTTGCAAATTAATAAATAAATGATTACCTCAAAATCAGAAGAAACTTTGATGGAACTAATATTGACTCAAAATTACCTATGGTATATAACGGATTGTAAGTGAAATTTCCCGATCATATATGTCGGTATTTGGTCATCGGGCTAATTATAACATACAATATTTTTTTAACATAACGACCACAATATTTGCGTGCATTTACGTTGTGCGGCAATCTCTACGAATGGAAATATTTCATGACATTTGTTTCTGTTGCCGTTCCCTGGAATCTGTACGTATTTTCCCAAAATGTATTCCGTCATGATTTTATGCAGAAGCCTAATTTTCAGAACTTCGTAGAGCAGTCAACACAAGGATAGAAAATCATTTTAGCCTGGAATTCGTCCGAAGGAACAGAACGAAACCACGACAACAACAACACGACTGTCCATCCGCTATTAATATCAAACACAAAGCACCGAAACACAGACGATTTAATCAGAACGTTCATGTACTGGTTTTAACGCAATCAAATTCTGACAAGTGGTCTTTTTCCAGACCTGGGTCCGATCGAACTAATTGACGAAATTAAATATTCAGAAAACCACATTATTTGTACATACACATAAATCATTAATGAACGAGTCTCGACCCGATCCGTGTTTTCAGAATATGATACAAAATAAATATCTGTGCGTTTAATTGCGGAGATCATTTTCGTATTGTGTTGTCATTCTTAGATTAAGCACTTAATGCAGACATATAGAAACAGCTTCAGTGATGTTGCTTCGTTTTGTAATTCAAAATCCTGTAATGGAGACTAAACAAAAAATGTTGTTCATATATGATTGGTGTACTATAATAATTAGCATCTTCAATCACTTTATTTCAGTATTTTATTCGTACTAAACATTTTGATTTTTGAAATCACTAGTGTCAACAAAATAAAGTCGACAGTGATATTGAAATAACTCGTAATAAAATGTCTGGTTCAATTTGTCTGAGCAATTTGTACATAACTGCAAATTTATTACTACAAAATTGAAGCAGTTTATTTCCTCATTATTTGCGTGAAGTCTCAATTATGTCGGTTTGTTGAATCTGAAGTTTCACGCTTAATTACAAAGTAAATTCGATAACTGGGGGCCTTTAATATATTAAAACTTCCTTTTGTTTACTCAGACAAAACGTCCTCATAAAGTTTGTTCATGAAATTGTTATCTGAATTTACTCCAAGGAAAGATCCGAATCACCAGAAATATTCGAGCATTAAATTTGAATTATTAAACTCATCGTTATTTGTGAACGTAAAGAGAGGTATGTATGGTGAATTAGCTGAGTTAATGGATTTAGGGAAGCAGCTTCACTCTGACTGTAGGGTATTGACGTTTAGAATACATAAGTTCTATCGAGTTTTTTTCTGGGTTTTAACGTTGCACAAACAGCCAGGATCATTTTGGTGACTTTCTAATCCTAACGTAAGATGATAGCCCCTAGCCTACATGTGGGTACGACCACCAATCTTCCGTAAGCTAGTTGGACAACTACCTTACAAGTGTTTTTTGTTTTGTTCCGGTTGGAATTCGAACACACACAGCGGTGAGGGGCTAGTAGATGCTAGCCAGAGACTATAGACATCCAACCACGAAAGCCCCTTGTTATGGTTCGGCACGAAATGTATTCCGAGGCTCGAACTGTCAACAATATGCGATAATGATTTTTGTCGACTGTACAAGTGCAATAGTTCGAAAATCCTGGTAGTATACAAAATGCATTACATACACGCATCATAATAATAGGACAATGATGAGAAATGGAAATAAAACGAGCTTGATTTGACGTCTGATTTTTTCTGCATTCGATTGTTTGTATATCCTTATGAATTGGTCACAAAGCTATGTTTTCTACAATTCGGATTGTTCTCATCGACCCTCGATGTTGCTGTAAAATGGATTTATTTCAGCTTTAATCTCCACGATATCTTAAGTTCACACCGACTCAATTGCGGACTTAACCTTAATGTGTACAGTTAATCAAAGACACCAAATGCCTTCTCAACATTTAATTTCAACATGTGGTTTTGCTTTTTTCATTGCTTTAATACTTTTTGCTAATTATTTTCTGGAATTAAATGAACGGATTTTCTGGAAAGTTGAATTTTCACAAATTCTTAAATGCGATTTCTTTAGAACTCTCGCAGGCATCTGTGAGGTGTTAGGCATTTGAGTAGCATAATGTTTTAGGCCATTTTGACAAAATTGGTACTTGCTGAGAAATCGAACGCTAACCATTTAACAGAACAATGATTGTTTTTTTCCATTGCTTAATGTATACGTATGATGGCATGCCGCTGTCCATGCTAAAATATGCTAAAAAAATTCATGTTCAATTCCGGTATCATGTTGGGAAACAAGCACCAAAAATGAGTACCACAAAAAGATCTTGACGCAGGGCTGTTGTGTCATGCGTGTATATTGGCTATACGAAATAGTGAAAGCCGTTGGCCCGATATCTCTTCCAGCTACAATGTCACAAGGCACACCAACCCTGTAAAATATCATCCATTCAACATAACCCTTTATGCTACCAAAATGGCTATAATTTTATTTGATAAAAATCCAGTTTGCTGTCGTGGAAATGATGGTACGGAAACCACATCAAGAAGACCTGATAGGCACAATATTGTAGGATCTAAAATAGGAAAATAAGTAGACACGACATTAAACTATTAAGACACAGATTTTTTTTCCATAATGTTTCATCTTCATCCGAGCAATAAATATGTCAAACAATTAAAAATGCTAGTATTACAGATATATCATGATTATTCATATTATTAGATACATGGCAACCTTTTTATCAAAATTATTACGTAATTTATTGCAAATTGTTTCCAGTATTGTTTTGCTGCAGGAATAATTCTGTAAGATTGCCGAGTGCGAAGTGTAGGAAAAAACAGTATCAAGACAATTTTCTCGTGTGGATTTAATTCACCGGTCTTGTAGTAACGTGCGAAAAGGTTCAAACGGTGTATACTAAGGTTTGTTAGCTACTCGCGTACAAGTCTAGTGCATCGTTGTCATATGATTTGTTGGGATATATTAAGAGCTTATTTAAGTGATTGTATGGGATGCAGATACAGTAAACAACTATCAAGAATAGAATAGTAATACATTTTGTAATAACATTTATAGTCAATATGCTCGCAATATTGTTATCTGTGCCCAAGAGTCCAACGTCAATACATTCCCTTAAATATGAAGCACTGGGATTGATATTGGCTGGATAATATTCTGTTTGGTTTCTTCGATTCTATTCCACATTCGGGAAATGAGTTTTGTGATTCGAAAATCCAGATATTGATAATAGCTGACAGGCATACCCTCTACTTTAATGACTGTTTATATCTTAAGAGTCTAGACGACTGATTTCTAAAGGTGACATAATTATACACATATTCTATGTGATTTTGTTTTGTTATATTACGGGACGAATGATTTTCACAGAGCCATATTCATGGAACAAGGAACTAAGAAACTAAACTTTAATAAAATATCATTTTATTTCAATCATTACTTAAGTCGTCTTTTTCCATACTTCGGGTCTGTCCGGATTTAATGTCGTAATTAAATAACATACGAGATTAAGATCACTATGTTGGAACATTATCTTTCAAACTAATAATTCATTAAGAACGAATGTTTCTTTACAGTATGCTAAAAGTAAGTCTCTGCGAGTTCAGTTGGTGAGATCAGTGTCGTAATCTCACAAGTAGAGGGTAGATTATCGACCGCTTAGAAAAATCTACGGAAGGATGAACGTATGCAGTGTGTTAATTATAGTTTATACTTGTATTGATTGTATTGAAAATAAGCAAACATTGTGACATTTGATGTCTGTGGTATATTTGCATGCCATTATATTTTTTATTTTTCAACGACATTATTTTGGTTCATAAGCGATTTATGTGCCAATATCAAGCATTTTTACAAGTATACTGCATACCCCGTAGCTGTCGAAACGTAAACGAGTAAACCTGTTATATAACAACTCCTCAAATATTTCTAACATATCTGGTTAGGAATACTTAATGTATGAATTCATGTTAAAACTCTTTAGAGATTCGTGAATCAGTTCCAATCAGAATTTGAAGCTTTCTTAACATAGTGTGATTGTGGTTGCTTATTTTTATCCAACATCTAAGTTAAAGTATTCACAAGCAGCATTGAAGTTTTTGATCCGCATTCGTTCTAAGTAATAAGGATAAAATAAGAACAATCATGTCACTATGGTGACATAAATCATATCAAGTCTTATTCGTAATTCAGTCTGGACCCAAATTATGATTTGAATCGTTTAATAATATCTGAAATATTTTACGTCTTGTTAAAGCTTCATAATTTTGATTTACATCTACATGTAGTCATTATTTATGAGCATGGAGTGGTGCCTATAAAACAATGGTCACATTTATAAAGCAGTGCCTCTTTAAATATTCCGAAGGTATCAAAGAGTCAAATCTAAAATTGGGCGAAAATATTGTTTCTGTCCATGTGGATAATTAGATAAAAGAGGAAATAAAATGATACAATCGTTGTCACACTTTCATAATATAAATAAGAAAAGTATTCCTAGAAAAAAACAACACACAAATCCCACAAACGATAGTTCATGTAACAAATCACGACAAACTTAAAATGGACGGCATAATTGCCCGCATTAACGAGTCCCCAGAAATAAAAAAACATATTTACACTGATATACAAGACGACTAAGATCAAAGCACAAAGCAATAGACGTAAGTAAATTGGAGCTACAGTGAAATTACAGTGAAACCTCGCCAAGTCACCACCCCATTAATACGACCACTTTATTATAACGACCATTTACATTTGAACAGGTTTTTAAGATTTTCTCTCCCTGTCAACTTGATAATGAAACCACCACGATATTAAAGTCATTTCCAGGCCCCAGTCGTGGTATAAATATCGAGGTTTTTCTGTACCCTGCTATTGGTGACAAAATCAAGTTTTTGATGCTCAGTGCTTCTGCTTCTCATGCATTTACTTGAGCTATTTTGATAAAACAAAAATATTGTTAGTTTTAATACCACTTTTTTATAGAACCACAAATGGTCTTGTTGAGGGAGCTCTAAGAAATATCATGTAATAATACTTGTTCCCTATTAAATTTAACGCTAGAGTTTGAGTTTAAATCTTTTTGGTGTGTTAGTTGGCTGAAGGATGAACATACATCATGTTCTGAAGAAATCGGTGTTTTATTATATTATTCCCACCGGTCTTGCGTTAATGTGAAATAAATGTGAGAATGTACGAACATTGATATACTAAAACCACATATCTAAATTATCTAACACAATGTCCCAGTATGATATTGTGGAGATTCAAAGATAGATATGTCATTCTATTGTACAAATAAATTCGAATCACGTCTTGTAATTATCCAATGGGAATTAAGAATGTTTTCAATTTCAAAACGATCATATTCAGAATATTAAGAGATGATTATACTCAGTTACAATGGGAAATTCGTACAAGTTTTTAGTCATTGGATATATATCTTTGTAAGAAATGTGTTGTCTTTGGTATGAAAATGATGGCCTATTTATGCTGGATAAAGTCTTTGAAATTAAATGTTTTAATACGTTGAGGCGTCCAACGAATGGGATTTATTGGGTCTTAAACGAAAGCTGCGTTCTAGGGAATCGATTATAATTAACTTCGTTGCTTATTTCAGCTTATTTTCTGAGTTTTACTCCAATAACCTGTGTGGCCGCATCTGTTGTTGCTGAAAGCAATGCTTCTCCTCCCTCGATACGGCGTAAATGACATGTCCACTGTCGTATGTCGCGACAAAAGCCCTGGATAAGGTACAGTCTCCTGACTCGATATTAAAGGCTTCAGAATTCTATACTTGATAACACTTGTGAAGAATATGCTGAATAAACTGTTTATCAATATACAATAATAACCCACTGTATAATATACCCGATGTATTTTGTAACTTTTAGCTTTAACAACTGTTAGTTGTTCTAAATGATTTACCAATCTCTCAGTACGGCATTCAGAGATAATTTTAAATGAGATTTACTTTGAGTAATCTTCAACTGCAAAATATAATCACTTGATGCAAAGTTGTCGTGTCAAAGATCCAAAGATCATTATTGATAAAGGGCCAGTTTTACTTCTTACTTGGCTTTCTTGCCATCAGTGACTTGACGATTTGAAAATCAGAAAATCAACGATAAATTGACGCTCAGATCTGGCTTTTTCAAATAAAGTCATTGTCAGTTTGCTCAATGAAATCTGGTATATGTTGTCTTAGAACCCATCGTTTACATAGTAATTGTCACAATAAAAAGCAACAATCACATGGAATCACAAGTAATCTCTTCTTAAATCACATCTTTAACGCCATGAGCACAACGCACTCACGGACAAATATCAGAAAAAAAAGAAAATTATCAACCAACATTATTTAACGCATCTTTCTGCAAAATAGCTTGATGCAAAAGAAACAAGTGGTATTCCACCCAATACTTCTCACGGGAGTATAGAGGATGCATTTTATGCCTTGGTAAAACACATTTTCAAGATTTATGAAACTAATACCAATGATACAAAAAATATACTTTATCACACTTCATCTTAAATGCGTAAATTCATGAATGCGTAGATCACCCTGTAGGACTTTCTCGTTCACAAAATATGATAAACAGACGTCATAAAACTGGGACTAGCATTTTTATTTGGCAATAAAACAACAATTTGCTTCCAGATTGTTTATGATGCATTTCCTTTAATCAAAGTTCGGATCAAAGATATTACACGGATAATGTCATTCGTCCGCGAGACGTTCATTCGTCTTTTTTTCTGAAACCCAGCTATAATGTCTTGGCAAGGAATTGCACGTATCTTCATAAACAAACATGTGTGAGACTATTTTTATCATTTATAGACAAAACAAAAGCGTTTCCTATAAAGAAAATAAAACACTCTTTGCTTGACTAAAAATAACTCGCTGTTATACGTGAAGTGAACACATGTTATAGACATTGCTCACAACCTTTCATTCGTAGAGCGCGATTCGAATATTGAAATGCATGCAACAACGGGAAGTATCGTTGAAGATTTTGGACTTTCATTCACAACATCACTTATTTCACCAATGTAGTAAATTTTGCAATTAAATCAACTGGAATGTAAACGAATCAGATGCTACAAACTTAATAGACCGCTTAATGTGGTCCAGTGGTTAATGCGCTGTACTTGTAACCCGGCAATTCGGGTTCAAATCCCTGTCGCAGCAGGTCATACCCTTGTATGAAAATTTGACAAAAATGTCGATTTTCCTCTGTATGTGGAGAAGTTGCCGGCTTCTTGTGCAAGAGTAAGTTAGTACTAGTTAGTATATATTCTTGGAAAACTGATTAGGCGAACCAGCCGTCGTATATGACTGAATAATTGTTGAAAAACGGCGTTAACCCCAGTGAATAAACACAAACTGCATTTAAATCTGGCCTTCATTAAGCGATTATTTATATACATCCACCATCTCCAAACACATTTGCAAATGATGGAGATATCAATGTCAAATAAACGACGATGTAATCAATTAAACGGTGAATCTGGATTATGCATGGTTGCAATCGTTCATGCTTTAATCACATCTAATTAATTTTTAAGTCGGAATTTCAATTAGATTTAAAACGTTTAACATAATTGGTTCGAGGCGAAACGATCGAGCGAGATACGGGATAAATACCAGTCACACAACGCGAAATAAATAAGAATGGTATTGCTGCGTTTTGAAATGATTTTATCAGACAAACTGGTCCATGAATAAGTCTATTCAAAGACATTTGTCCAAACTGAGGAGGTCAAATAAACCTGTTTTCCATCACTTTTATGGAGATATTTATTATATGCATTAAATCACAGTTGAACCTGTGTAAGTGACTAATCTAATTATTCAGACTATCTCATCGTTACGAACATCAACTTTTGGAATGGTTTACAATATTCTTTTGTGTTGTTTTTCAGTTTGAACATATGACCACCTCAATATTAAGATTATTTGGCCTCAAAGCTGGTCTTGATATCCGGGTTGTATTTTATCCTTCCATAATCGGATAAGAACAAGTGCATGATGTATAATCCATACCTTGAAACAAGAGCACTATATTGTTTTACCATAAATAAAAGTTGTTTTCATCATGCTGATGAATTTTCAGTACTTTATCCGAAAACAAATTCAAGCATATGATTTAAGTGCCTCTGAATTTCATTTTTGTATGTTCTAATGCTATTATATTATATAATATATTTGGACGGGTTATCATTATGTAAATTGCACAATTTGAAAGGTAGCAACAAGAAACGAAATTTTGATAAATAACATCCTTTTATCTCCGTATAGTGACTGATGCTTTTTTTCTAACATGCGAACTTTCCTGAAAATGATAATACGTAACACCATGTTTGGATGACCTATATAAAAGAAATGAACCTCACAGTTATTCAGACATAAACAGCTGTGTGTCCTAAAGCGGTATCTGAGACAATAAATACATCAACAGAATAGACACGTAACTATTACGAATACACAATCCATACTATTAGATAGAAAGCGTCTTATATCGTCTTAATAGCCGCGTTATTTATAGCGGAGTACTACTGGAATGGTTCTCATTCCTGAAAGATTATTTTTCTTCGATACAACGGCCACTACAAGTATTCGCGAACTAAGCGGGTAAAGGAGTCAAAACACATCTATCATATAAATATATGTTATCACTCAGCGCATCCACTGATCATTTATGACGTGAAGTTGCTTGCGGAGAATAAGTTAAGCACACCTTCATGATTCAGATAAAATGTTCGCTGAACTATTATTATTATTTAAAACAGGCGTACAATGACATACATGTAATTAGTTTTTATCCTTAAAACTCAATCACCATTTTATTTTTTTTCATATGCCTGTATGGAGCATATACTCAGAAAACGAATCATATAATTAACTTTTATATACGGTCTATGCATGAGCGCAAAATGTTTATGATGAACCTATTTTCCATCAGTACAAACAATGCAATGATTTAGAATTAAATTGAGAACTCTTCAGGTCTATCGATGCGTGCATTTAGGTGACACAGACGTGAAAATAGAATCACTGACAATCCGTAAGCTAACAGGACAGCTTCCTTACCTGTGAAATTTGGTCCCGAATGGGATTCGAACCCTGGGCAGTGAGGGGATAGTAAGTACATGTCAGAGTCCATGACCACCCGACCTCGGAGGCCCCTTTTTTACCAATGCTATTACTTAATCCGTATCGAATATCATTATTTCAATTTTGAATAATTTTTGAAACAAACATATAGATCCAGGTGATTGGATTTTTAAATTTCTATGCAAATAAACAGATGACAAAGATACAGCTGAATGTTTACCCTGACAGACTAATTCATACTATGTATTTCTTAGAAAAAGAAAACAAAGTCTGAAATGGGAAGGATATCATAAGAATTGAAAATGCTATAAAGAAACACAGATCGGGGAGCAAATAGGAAAATTTTGGTAAGATCATGCAAAAGAATTTTTCTTACATTTTATATGTATGTATTTTATTGTATATAAAAAGGGGCGTTCCGCTTAAGAAGAATAACCACCATGTAAAGGAAAAAATACTATCTGAGGTTCAAAATTATATAATATATATAAAATAATGTAACCGCTTTAGTTTTAAGTTTTATTTAAAATTATGTTTGCCCGAAATCCAAAGAGCAAGCAACAAGTCCAAGATCCGTTCACAGTATCTCTGGAAAAAAGATAAATAGTGTACTGATCAATCATGGTCTCGCAGTTTCTCGTATTAATTACAAGGCTAGGACACAAGCACGATTTGATTGGATCGCCCTAACAGAGGTCCGGAATTAATCCATCAGATGAACGTTTTTTTATCTGATCTGGACGTGACTAATGACAAAAAATAGTAATAGAATAACTTAATTTGTAATACCGTTGCGGAAAACGACATTAAAAAATAATTAAATTGTCAAAACACCACCAATAAATAAAACGGTTATTGCTGTTTCAAACAATGAACTATGATGTACTGTAATTATACAATAATTGTTATAATTGGAATGATTACAGTGTAAAATCTTAATGTCTGACATTGCCGATAAAATTAGAATCACTTAAATGACGCGTTTGTAACAAAATTATAGGAAATTATCGTACTTAATTTTTGAGAGCAAATTTTACAGAAACTCGTCATAAAATATTTTCATTGATGCGGAAATGACACGCAATTAATTGAAGTCTAGTTGTGTAAGAGACACGATACATTCATTTCCCCGTGTTTTAACTATGATAATTTTTTTGGTTAGAATACCTTGACATCCTAACAAACATTTTTACGACAATATGTAGAAATCAATTAGCATATCTGGGAGTTCTTCAACCATAAATCACTTTTAGAATCAGATAACAGAACACAGTAAAATCACGCAGATATTAAGACCCACCTTGTTATAACGACCACTTATTTTCGGACCGGCTTCCGATACCTCTCTTATGATTTAACTTGATAATGAGACCACCTCATTATCACGACCGATTTGTTCTGGTCCTGGAGGTGGTCTCATTATCGAGGTTTTACTGGATTATCAGTTCCAATTCTGGGCCGCGACCGTGGTCCAGTGGTTACTGCGCTGGACTTGTAACCCAGTGATCAGGGTTCAAATCCCGGTCGCGGCAGGTCATACACTTTTTATGAAAATTCGACAAAAATGGCGATTGTCCTCCGAATGTGGAGTTGTGGACTCCTTGTGGATGGGTAAGCTAGTAGTGGTTAGTATACAGTCCAGGAAAACTGGTTAGGTGAACCGACCGCCGCAAATAATTGAAAAAAAATGTTGAAAAACGACGTTAAGCCCAATGAAAAAAATAGATTCCGATGATTTCTAATATTCATCGGTCAGAAAATTAAATAATCTAAACGGATTGCATTCATCTAATGCACGTAATTTGTACGGTGCTTAAGGTCACCTTTTGTTGAATCGAGAATCTCAATTAAATATAAAAAAAACAAATTGGACTGCAAATTGATAGCCAGCGGTGTCTGGTATTTTTCGCAAATCCACTGCAGGAAGCAAAACTTTATAATAAATCAGACAGTTACTGAATTTGAAAGACCCTAAGATTCAACGACAATTTTCGAAACAGGTCGTGGCTTGTTACCAAACAGTAATCAATCTCTGAGGGACAATTCTACACAAGTGTGTCATAGTTAAACTATACATACATGTAATAACTAAAATCATTGCTGAAGTAGCGATCCTTTTGATTTTGCATTTTTCTACAACTCGCCAATTTTTACATCTAGATGGCAAAACTGACATCTTTATATGTATCCTTCGTCCCCTATCATCCGACAATAAAATGGTGCTATTGACAGATATTATCATAGAGGAATTCAGTCCTGTTTGCTCGCTTACGTACTTCTCTCAAACATTTGCAGTGTTTGTCTGTCGTTTAGGTAGACACATGCATGTACACAAACTACATTTCTGTATCTCTCTCCCATCGTTTTAGAATGTTGAGTAAAATCTATCGTGAGTGGAATGACGTAACATTCATGAAGTCGTGAATTTAATCAGGCAGATAAAAAATATTGGTATTATCTCACGAGAACGCTTAATTGTAATTAAAGAGCCCATGGTTCTATGATAATGATTCAGCAATGACAAACTCTGGGAGTCTTTTTGTGTAATGTCAGAATCAAATATCCTTTACGTTACATTTTTTTCAACGCATATTGCTTCAATGCGATAAAGATTCCATAGGAATTACACATTATTGAATAATCTAAATGAATGCATGTGGTTTTGCGTCCTTCGTTTTAAATGATTATCAATATGCTTCTGATTATTTTCATCATATGATATCTAGTTATTTAATTGTAAAAAGTTTGAAGCTCATAGGGAATTCTTAAGAACTCTTTCTGGACTAGTGTACACCTAAATGGGTTACGCACTGGGGTATCATCAAATGACTGTAGAAGGAAATAAAGGACAGGGTAAACTTAACACTAGTCAGTAATCATAGAGAAAGAAATACTTAACACTGTTCTGTAATCATAGAGAAAAAAATACTTAACACTGTTCTGTAATCATAGATACAGAAATACTTACCACTGGTCAGTAATCATAGAGAACGAAATACTTAACACTGGTCAGTAATCATAGATACAGAAATACTTACCACTGGTCAGTAATCATAGAGAACGAAATACTTAACACTGGTCAGTAATCATAGATACAGAAATACTTACCACTGGTCAGTAATCATAGATACAGAAATACTTAACACTGGTCAGTAATTATTGAGAAAGAATTACTTAACACTGGTCATTAATCAAAGAGACAGAAATACTTAACACTGGTCTGTAATCATAGAGACAGAAATACTTAACACTGGTCAGTAATCAAGGAGATAGAAATACTTAACACTGGTCAGTAATTATAGAGAAAGACATACTTAACACTGGTCAGTAATCATAGAGAAAGAAATACCTAACACTGGTCAGTAATCATAGAGAAAGAAATACTTAACACTGGTCAGTAATCATAGAGAAAGAAATACCTAACACTGGTCAGTAATCAAGGAGAAGAAATTTATACTTAACACTGGTCAGTAATCATGGAGAAGAAATACCTAACACTGGTCAGTAATCATAGAGAAAGAAATACCTAACACTGGTCAGTAATCAAGGAGAAAAAATACTACACACTGGTCAGTAATCATAGAGAAAGAAATACCTAACACTGGTCAGTAATCATGGAGAAGAAAAACCTAACACTGGTCAGTAATCATAGAGAAAGAAATACCTAACACTGGTCAGTAATCATAGAGATAGAAATACTTAACACTGGTCAGTAATCAAGGAGAAGAGATACTTAACACTGGTCAGTAATCATAGAGAACGAAATACTTAACACTGGTCAGTAATCATAGAGAAAGAAATACTTAACACTGGTCAGTAATCATAGAGACAGAAATACTTAACACTGGTCAGTAATCATAGAGACAGAAATACTTAACACTGGTCAGCAATCATAGAGAAAGAAATACTTAACACTGGTCAGTAATCATAGAGAACGAATTACTTAACACTGGTCAGTAATCATAGAGAAAGAAATACTTAACACTGGTCAGTAATCAAGGAGAAGAAATACTTAACACTGGTCAGTAATCATAGAGAAAGAAATACTTAACACTGGTCAGTAATCAAGGAGAAGAAATTTATACTTAACACTGGTCAGTAATCATAAAGACAGAAATACTTAACACTGTTCAGTAATCAAGGAGAAGAAATTTATACTTAACTCTGGTCAGTAATCATGGAGAAGAAATACTTAACACTGGTCAGTAAACATAGAGAAAGAAATACTTAACACTGGTCAGTAATCAAGGAGAAGAAATACTTAACACTGGTCAGTAATCAAGGAGAAGAAATACTTAACACTGGTCAGTAATCAAGGAGAAGAAATACTTAACATTGGTCAGTAATCAAGGAGGACCGGTAAGACCTACAGACTAAATGGTGAAACTTAGCTAAGTTATGAAACATCACATCATATCTGATACATTTTTCGTGCAAATATATGCAGTCTTTAACCAGCATAATATTATATAAATCAGTCTCATCGTAATCAATTGTTGGGTATTGTTTCGATGCATATTTGTCATGATACCGATCGATGAAATGATTCTTTGAACAAAGTTTGTGGTCAACCTCTAGAAAAGCTGGTTAATATTGACATAGGATCGATGATTAAGACGCTGATATATTAATAATATTTTTCCGGCTTCTCGGTTCTAAACGTAAGTCACCTACCAGTTAGCTCTGTTAACATAATAACTCCTGCCCATTTCAGGGCTGTGAACTTACAAAAGCAATAAGAGCTATGATTCAGTTTCCTCCGAGACCTAATTAACAAATTGTTATTGAATCTTTACTCATTTTTGCGTTCGTACTATAAAGTAATGAAGTAATACAATGAAGTTCAATTTTTCTTCACATAATCGGTGATTCAATATTGCTTTACCCAGCAGTTTTACATGCAAAGAAATAACTAAACCCCAAAAGTCATCATTTATTTTCAGCGAAATTTCTTCATATCGCTGTATAATAAGATTAAGGTATTTATAATGGAAGTAACATGTAAATAATGGATTTTACCGTAAATTACATTGTTATTGAAGGTTCGCTCGCTTTAGTCAAGAACAGGAAGCATAGAACTAACTACTGATGTCTAGTCTCAGGCTTGTGATCACTAGCGCTTCGGTCAAGTAGAAAACCTCGGGTCATCCTTCACTGTTCAAGCTGGAAAGTCGCTAAGTAACCGTGGATGTTGGTGCGACGTTAAACTCCAGTGATAACTCAAACATAAAACGTTTATAAAACATACGGAGTTGCGTCCCTTATAAATGGTACAATAGGGTTGTGGTCAAAATTGTTTTGAAACGTTTTATTTATAAAAATAATGAATATATAAAAGACCAAACCACTTACCAGTATTCGAAGTTGATTCTTGTAAAAAAGCTGAGACCATGACGAAGATGTAAGCGAGGGATAACGAACGACAATTCTGGATAGAGATTGGTGCTGATGGTGGTTGTTACTTTAGTAAAGCCAAAAGTTTTTTTAACATATACGATAGAAATATAGGGTTTAGAAAAATCGTCAGTTTTCCAAAAAATATCTAGATTTATTTCAGTGACCGTTTGTCCACATTTTAGGGAGGAACTTTTGCTAAAAGTGTGACGGTGATATAATAGAGGTTAAGGGGAACAACCGCGAGCATAGATAATATCAAACATTATGTAGTTGTCTCCCTTTAAAATGTATTAGCGACTGTCTATTATAAAAATACAGAGTCATAAATCTAGCCTTTTTAAAGCATCTTACAGTTATGTACCTGCAATTATCAAACTCTTTAATTTCAGATCTACCTTGGAGTCATTAGTTTTCGTAGCAAATGTTAAGTTCGATGTTGTAGTGTTTAGTGTAGTTTTATGGCGCATCGCCAACTAATGGTCATGTAGCGCGTGTTTAAATTGAAAGGGAAACGCAAAAAGAATAAATCGTGTAAAAGGACAATATGTTGAGAATGAAGGATAACTGATGTAAACTGGTTTAAAGTTGATGTGCAGTCACAAAATAAAAGTTTGTGAGACTAATCTCATTTACATTGTTTTATACGACGTCTATAAAAGAAGTATGTGAATAGTGATCACAGTTTATTGTAAGTCCGTTTTCCTTCATGTAATTAATAATTGCCCCAGGTCTGACACGTTCAAAACGTGCATTAATATTTTCAACATCAAAGAGTCTTATATGAATTGTCTGAAGGTCGATGCAATCAAGAAGAATATGTTTGATAGAATGTGGTGTACTGCATGGAATACATTCTGGCACATCGCCAAACGAGAATGACCAATTCCGCATCTAGATAATATTTTATCTCTTCCCAACGAATGGTCCTGTAAGACGGGCGCCATTCGCCGAAGTTTGGCTTAACTGATTGAAGTTTGTTGTGCCTCGTAAATGTCGGCGTCTCATGTTGTATATCAATTTCAGTAAGTTTCATTCAGCACACACTAACGAATGCACTTCTATAGCATAAAATAGACATAACAGTGCATAAACCTTATGCACTGTAATAAATTGTCGTCCGTAACGTTATACTGGCTCTACGGGATAAAATTACAGAATGTTGGATTTTAGCTCTGGATCCCGCGGTATAGTTATTGCCTCGTGGCCGTATTAGCACGCATCACTGCGTCAGTATTTATGAACTAATATGTGCAGATTCATCTACTGAAAGAGATACAATTATTGTTGACAAGCATTTATGCTGGTAGTTAATATTGTTGATTGTATACTTGAAGTAAGGATGTAATATCAGTTTTTATTGTTCAGCTTACCACTATTTGTACACGTGTTATACATCTCACTACTTGTATATCGTGCATAAGGGATATTATTTTAAAATTGCATAATACAGTCAAACCTGTGTTTGCAGCCACTTCAGAATAAAGACCACACTGTGAATAAAGGCCATTCTTTGAAAAGCGTCACTGTTCATTTGGAACAAATTGACCTCTAAATAAAAGCCAGCTGTCAATAAAGGCTATATTTTGTCTTTCTCAAGGACGGCCATTGTTCACAAGTTTGACTGTATAATGATGCATGACGTTATTAAAACAAGATTCAGGATAACGATATTGTATAATATGGATTTTGTACTGAGTTTATATAATAATTCTAAATTTAGTTAATACTACATTCATTTCTAAATTTCATTAAATACATACATTATAGAAGAATAATAAATGAGAAATACTCCTACATGAAATCCGAGATTAAAGATCATTTCTTTACACGTTTATCACAAGTTATTTCATCCCAACGATCGTACAATAGTATCACAAACATTATAATATTTGATTATTTACACAATGTATTTAGTCGACAAGATCATAATCCGTATTACACCACAAAAATAACTAGACAAGCCCAATATTATGTATGAACAAATAGTTATTCAAACAGAACACACTGTTTGACATGTCAGAGATCAATTTCTGTAAATTAAATTTGGAAGCATGCGTAAAATCTGAGTTAAAAAGGCATAAAAAGACTGCCTAGTGAAAACGGCCACATTTTATCACCCACGTTAAGTCATAAGCCAAAATAACCACCTAAAAAAAAGTCAGTTGTGCATAGAAGTCACTGGCCGGACCCTGTGGAAACTCTTGTTCAAGGGTTTGACTCTAGCCTATCCTCAAAGCTGACTATACTTTTCCTTTTAAATCAAATTACTTGTATCCTTATTTGCTAATGAGCTCATATTTCTTGTGACGCACACTGTCTGATACAAAAACATTTTTCTGTAAATGAGACAGACAAGCATGGCATAATTATGATACTGACGCAAAGATTGTAATATGAATCGTCTACCTATTCGTATTTAAACTTGACTCAATAAAACTATGGTGTGTTATCACATATTTGAAGTTAAAATTAAGGGATTATTTACAGACATAAAATACATTTAACTTTTATTATCTAACCGACAATCACATATTTCAATTTTGCTCAATTCGACATGTATTTAGACTAAAATTTAGTTGAAATTTTCTTCGGACAACCATGTTTTCTGATTAATGCCGTAAAAAGATATGCTACATTGTACTTCAGTTCTGAAAGTACCTCTAAAACGTAGACAAGTAGATAATTTTAGAGACTGCCAACATTTTTGGTGGTTTAGGAAGTAATAAAACAATTTGCGGATGGAAAATGTCTTGGAACTGTACTACTAAATTGTAGATTTTACTCATATTTTCAAAAATAATTGACAAAACTCGTTAAATTTCGCAGACATTTTATGTTACACAAAAGTGGGCATGCATACGAAATTACGATACAAACATAATATTCATTATGACCATGACATGGTATCCAGACTAATAGTTAGTTAGTCAAATATTTTATTTCATTTTTAAATAAATATGTGTGTTTATATAGACATGTAAATATACTTGCAGCTAATTTAAGCAGCTCTAAATAATACTTAGGTTAGAAGTCGATATCGCAATATACATATTTCCATTCTGCTTTAGTTGCATGATATTTTCATGGTTTTGTGTTTTATATTCTTGATGACGTGCAGCTGACTGCGTGTAGTTACTGCAATATCTGTAAATATGCAAACTTCAAAAATATGATGCGTCTTTGACAGCAAAATTTGGGTTAAGTTATACTACACAATAGCCATGTTCAAATATTTTTGTATTTACTGCCGGTTTTAACTTTACTTTAGAATAAAAATCGTGACTGAATGACTACAAAAAATACCCAACGGCAATGACATTGATATGCTAGCTATACAGAGATTATTATCAAAGTCTTGTCAGACAATTTTCTTTGACCTGATAATTCATTATTCACATGAAATTGTTGGCGCTTCAGGATAAACAGATTGCAAAACTTTAAACGATTTAGGCAGCCTTTTAAGATTAATGTCACAGTCTCTCATTAAAACAGACACATGTTTGTCTTCAGGCTGTACCTCAGTTTATCAAAGTCCACGAATACATTATAATCTCAAGCCGTAGATATTTGGTTATAAAAAGATATATGCTTTGATAAACCTTTGTTTTTTTTTCTTTTCGATATTTTTTCACAAAAGGGCTTTTTTTTCTCTATAGTCTGTTGGATTAAACAATGATTTCTTGTATTATTATCCATTTAAACCAACAGTTGCGTTATGAATACGGAAGACAATATAATGTTTTCAAAAAAAGTATAAGAAAATATCAGCTGTAAAATGATTATAATTATTTTATAATTGGGGTGTAAAGTAACAATTATATGTTTTGTATCATATGGGTTTTAAAATAAGTTTTTTTCAACTCTGAGTCATCCTTCATGTCTCCGTTTATGTAATTTACAAGTTCTCTTGTTAACCTAAAGGAAAATCCAATTGTTGATGGCTCCTACTGCATATAGATTAAATCTTTCGCATTGTACATTTCAACTATCGTCTCCGTCAAGTATTATTAGAATACAAAAAAGTTTTCTTTACTTGCATCGGTAGATTAGCTCCCCACTCCCGACATGGACAAAATATTCTTACGATCAACATATTCCTCTTCATATCAGGTTAGTCGGTGACGATGAAATAATTTGTTTAATATCCTTGAATTTTATATTAAATACTCTATATTTCAAATAGCGACCACCTTGATATCACTGTATATTATGTAAGTATTAAATTAGTTGTTCTTCTTTCACTTCGAAAACATCAATAAATTAATCAATTATAAGATGACGTTACTTAGGTACCATCATAGATTCAAGTTCCTTGGTAACGCACCCATACTCAAGTTTTTACAATTCTTAATGTTTAATGAAGTCAGTTTTATGACAGTGGTACTCTCAGAACCAAAATGAGATTGAGATTTTACCTTCATCTTTCCATTTAAATACAGGTACCAGGATATTGAACATCGTCGTATCTCATCTCAAATGATATAAAACTTGAGATTGACCTCCCAGCTAATTATGCAATTAAAACAAATTATCAGTATATCCTGAAATAACACAACAAATTATATATATATAGTAAATAGTATTCTGCAATAAGGTACTAGTTTGAACAAATTTAATTGCATTTCAAGAGTTTGTTTACATGACAATGTTTTCATTCTCTGAGCCAAAACATCATCTGACAAAATTTTTAATGCTCTGATAAAATCTGCGGGATCAAAAGATTAGGATTATTAAGTTGAGTCTTATTGTCAAGTTGTAATATAGAAGTATTGACAAGCAGTCTAAAACGCATGGACACTACAAAGGAATGGTCTTAAACAAGGTTTTAATATAGATTAAGTCACCATTACAATTGATCTACCGTATGGAATGGAAAGTCAAAACGTGTTTAGAACATTATGCATCAAAATCAATCAAGAAGAAGAATTAATATCTTTATCAAAGATAAGTACAGGGTTATATAAACTTTATATAACATGTTGAACACGGGATAAGACCTTCCTTCAAATATGTTGATTTGTTGTTAGTGTTTCTTGCACTGAAAACGAAAAGCGGAAATAAAGGACTAGAACGTTTTTGTCATAATTGCTAAAACAATTTCAGGTCGGGGCAGTTTTGAATAAGCCGAAGGTACAACTGCAAACCAACATTTTTAAGGATGGCTGAGCACATGGCTGCCACCAAATGGCATACAGTTTGTGGAACTGCAAAGAATTATTTTTTTGTAAAAACTTTGTGTGATTTGAATAGTCAAAGTGTTGAAAAGAAAAAAAAACTGAATTTTCATGAAAAAATGCATGCATTAATTTCGTGTAAAACTAATCATTATTATACTTCATGTAGGATATTCAAGAATCATTTCCATATTCTGGACTAATAATAAATGAAATAAACATAAATTGTTGTGGTAAAGACTTTTGTTTACGGAAAAGACATCATTGTGACGTTTGTAAATGAAGTTAGGATATAAATAAAACATGACAGTCTTTATTAAATGAACAAACAAGCTATGACATAAATAAGGTTAAGATAAACATATCTATACTAATCTTAAATTTGCTAATTGTGTTTTAAATGTAAATCTTTTTCAAACATGAATACATTCTTATCGTTTTACAGTTTCGAAAATTAATTCACTATAAAATGTGCATATAATTGTTTACTACTATAGCAGTCTCCAGTCTGAAGATACATCCACTAAAACGTTTTAATGAACGTTATAAAGGATATGTATTGTTGATATATCATACTTATAACACTGACGTTAGATGTTCTTCAGTAAAGAAACCATATTACTTACTTTTATCCCAATAAATCATTTTTGGAATGAATTAAATGTCTTTGGTTTGATACAAAAATGTGGAAATCGGGTTAAATTTGAATAAGCAGTGACGTTGTGTATGTGTAGACCTAGAATTGTGAAAGTCTCGTTTAAATCGATATTTTTGTATGGAAGACATATAAACTTTTAAAACTTTAAAATGTAAATTTCAATGGGATGAATTTCGTATAAAAAGTACTTATGTTTCATTGAGTAGACTTTTAAAAATGTTGCCTGGTAAAGTCATAGCATTTCCTAAAGAAATAAATTCATCAACCACATTTGTATATTAAGGCACACTACTTTTTTCACTGGTGTTTACCGTCCCATCAACAGACAGGTCATTTGGTGACTTTCCGTACCTTCCGCATGTTAGCTGGACAACTGTCTCGAACGTAACATTTGTCTGGTCCTGGGTGGGATTCGAATTCACTGCAGTGAAGGGCTAGTGATTGCTAGTCAGAGATTTTAACCTATGGACCATTGAGGTCTCCATTCTTTTATTGATATTTACAATCCTTTTTACTATATAACAATAATGAATTCGATTTCTTGGCAAAATTCAATAATCCTACATTTTGCGTTTTCATAAAGTCGATAAATAAATATTGAAATATTTATGACGTTTGAAATACCATTATGAATATCTGAGATAAAGACAAAAAGGTCAGGACAGAGTATTAGCGCACTATTCTTTCTCTAAATGAAATAATTAGATGTTACATTATCTTTATATTCCAGAGCGGTATTAATACACTCCCCTGTCCGCTTCTATTTACTTACTAACTTCCTCTCAAGTCAAACGTGTATCATTTTTTTTCTACTGTTCGATTTTTCACAGTAAAGTTACATGTATGACTACAATCCGATATGAATACAAGAAGCACAAAGCTAAGTACGGTGTCCAATGCTTGCCATTGGAATACAATAAATGTAGTTATATTCGAATGCGCACTGTGGTAGATGGATTGTATTTACGATAAGAATACAGTGATATGATGTGAGCATTGCTGAGCATTATATCACTTTTATTGAACGAGTTTTCAATTTCCTTCCATTTACTACAACGGCACGAATTTCATATTTTATTTACAAAAATACTGGGAAAACAGCTAATGCCTTGCCAAAGCAACATAATTTTTTTTTGTTTCTTTCTCTTTTTTTGTTTGATGATGTGAAAGAGAAGAACTCGTGGACGAATAACTCTCAATACTGACCGCTGAATCACGCACTTATGCACATATTAGTGTCAGAAAATTGGTGTCGGTGAACTGTACAGATATGGTTGATAAATTGCCTCGTAACACTTTGGTTTTTGCACTCATTTGCATTGTACATACACACTGTGACATTTGATTGTATTGGCTCAGTAAAAACACAAGGGTATTTAATAAAATCTGTTTATTGTCTAATGGCCCATAAACTGCCTCGTTTCTAAGTTCCATTGTTATTTCGTCGCATCTTGTAAATGCACATTAATATTGAATGGTTAATGTACTAAAATATTCTGTAAAATCGATAATAACATATGTTTCGCACATTTTTACTTTGCAAATACATGTATTACAAAAAGAAAAGTACACATTAAACAATTGCATTCCTATTGTACGTTGGGGTGGCCTTAATCTTTCCACGCTTGTAGATTTCACCCAATAGACGGAAGGATTTCCTGTGAATCATCAACACGTCATTTTCCGCGCTAATGAAATTATCCAATAGAATAAGGAATTTCCACTGTATCTTCAGTACGTCATGCCAAAAAATATAGGTCAAAACTGAAAAAAAATAGACAGCTATACCGAAAAAAGCTTGAAAGCATTTAATAGCATACAATGACACGCAAATTACACAATTATTACAAACGTGTCAATGTCAGCCCGAACTTTGTCAACAATTAGCACATAGAAGTTAAAATGTTAAAATTAACAACTTGAAACTGATCACCCTGTATTTATGATTAAATAATTTAAGTTTAAAAACTCTGTAATAACTAATGTGATTTCGTTTAAACATATTAAACCAAAGTAATAAATACATGTAGTGATAATAAAAATGTTACTTATCATCTATCGCATTTCAAAGAGTTTTAACACACCCGACATAAAGTCTGCTTTAATTATCTTCACATTTGTAGAGTAAGTATTGTTTAATTTCATACCCGCCTTTCGGATCATTAATAATGCAGTTGTGCTCGCGGGCTACCATTGTATGTCATTGTGTGTGAAGTACAATACACCATTACCTGAAGAGAGAAGATCTAAATAAATACATGTAAAATTATGCCTATTGATAGGTTAGGCCAACCAATACCTGGCATGTACTTAACTTTTAATGGCAATGTACACTGTAGTTTTCATTCTGTTATTTGATAGCAACTTCGTGACGACAATTAGCCACCCATAAGGTACAGTATAATACACAATGCATTTTCTGATGCACATTCAATTTTAATAGAGTTTAACGTCGCTCCAACATCCAGAGTCACTCGGCAACTTTAACATTGGAGGAAGAGCCTAGTAGGCATATACCTGGGTAGAACCACCGACCTTCCGTTGGCCTTCAGGACAGACTCCTCACAAGTGAAATATGACTGGTGTCAGGTGGGATTCGAACTCACAACGGTTAGGGGCGCTAGTAACTACATGTCAGAGACCATAACCACTCAACCATGGCAGCCCCGTTGCCGATTTAGTACTTTAATGGTTTATTGATCAGTGCTGGCGTACAGCACTACAAGAACAAATACGTTTATGAGTAACGGTTTCGTTTTAACGACGTGATTGCTCCATCTTGATGAAAAACGAATAACCCGGGTCCCTTAATGACCCGTCAAAACCTCGCCACTCACATTCGATTTATTCCGTCTGGTTTTCTCATTCTTTAACTTCGAAATGATTGGCGTGTGTCGGTGTGCTTAAATACGCAAATTGATTTCAGTTGTTGATTAAATATCATGTGATTTGTTTTACAGGCGTCTTCAATATTAACAAACAAACGAAATGTCAGAGGTTATTCAAGTCTTACAGGCAGTCATTACATTATAACCGAATGGAAAGTGTCGGCTATTGTACATCTTTTGTATCTATCGCATGACCGGCCACAAATGTGATAATTTCACGCCATTATCGATTATGTTCATAAAGGTTTAACCTGAATAACTACAATAGTTGCCACTCCCGTGATCCATTTTGTTAATATCTCCTGGCATTAGTTAATCTTCTACGATACGTTTTATAATTACCCTTTTAATTCGATGACTAAAATATAAATTATGCTACGTTACGTTTTTGGATAAGAAAGAATTGTATGTATTTTCGAAATAAATTAACGTGCTTACACATAGAAGATAAATTTTCATTGCCCTCTTTAAACGCATTGAGTTGTAAACTGAAATTACAGGTGTATAGGTGAATTGATTGTAGCATGTGTATACCATCTTCTGTAAGCATTGCATAATCTTTACATAATCTTATTATTGACGTCAGCGTTTGTTGGGACGTGGGAACAAACAGTATTTTATGTCTGGCCTGTCGGGTATTTGTATAAATACTTGTACTTAATACGCAGCGCTTTAGTCAGAATTTTGTTGCCACCAGCCAAGTTTAAAACAAGTATTTGACTTTGAGTGTATCGATCTAGTGGACAGCGTGATGTGGCTTTATGTCACAATAACCGCAGTGAAATGATGATTGAAATATATGATATTTTTATACAAAATATGGTCATTGGAAGTGAAACTGGATTAATTTGAGTTTTAGTTCAAAATTGGATGAACAAGCGCTGCAGTAAGCGGGTGATAATTTTGGATGAATTAATATTTCAACACTAAGGTAGGTTTTCTTTTAATATCAATCATAATAATATTTTTTTCTAGTTTTATTAACCTATTTTGGCAATAACGTTTTTACTTTTACGCCTGAATTTAAATATTTGTTCGATAAACACGAATATGATTTTGGATTCAGTCGAGTGTAACATGACATTTCCGAAAAACTGTGATTCCAGGTTAGATAAAAGTAACAGTTTGGTTTCATAGATGCGAATGCTTAACTACACCAATACCATATGTTAAGATCATATAAATACACTGATATTATAACATTGTAACTACAAGTGGACATAGTTTACCCCAAGGATTGTTACCGTATTTATATATTTTGGGGGTTTTACGACTATTTTCAACAGTATTTCAGTTGTATACCGGCGGGAAGTTAACCAATTTCCATGTATTTAGTACCAGTACTAACCTGGTCCTCCGCAAGTTACTGCCAACTTAGGGGTGGAGGGTGAATGGTTTTAGATATAATATAAACAATTAAGTCGTCATATGGAAAATGTGCTGCGCCCTGGGTTCGAACTTATGAACCCGAGACCCGTTGATTAAACGTTCTACCTATTCAGCTAGGCGGGCGGGCGGGCGGGCGGGCTACAAGTACTACTGATTATATCTGCTTAGAATTGTATATAAGTAGATATGAACGGACGTTTTCAGTAAATTAAGTTGCTCACTGTAGTAATCTGAAATGAAAGATTGATGATCTTACTGTAACGGATCACTGAATTCATTATTCAATGTAATTACAGCAAAACTTAGATATTTAGGCATTTGACATTTTTATCTTAACACAACACGAATGTTGCTGTTGTGTATGACTGATAATATTCGTACTAAATCTATACGTGATTGTTAATAGGTACTGATAAAAATACACATGTAGCATACAATTTTGAAAACCATGAAATGAACATTGTAAAAATATGTCTGCATTAATGCGGCATAAGACAGTTCTGTGTGTTAAGCTAATTTCAACCATGAAATTCTGACACACTTGTAAACTTGATATGACCTGGGTGCAGGTCACAATCTGGGTGTATCGACAGTCAATCCTACATAATATTTTCACAATTTTCAATGGATTTCGTGTTAGCTGCGTTTCAATTGACAAAATAATTAGTTTGAACTTTCGGTGAAAAGATGGGCGGGATTAAATTATATTGAAGTGAACCACAAAGCGTATAAAGTGATACCAGAGGCATAAAATGATATTGACAATAAAATTAGCCCTTAAAAACAATATAGAATAAAAAAGAATCAACACTAAATCTCCAATAAAAACGTTATAATAATAGGCAGAAACGCACGGACCTACGTAATCGAGTGGTTATGGTCTCAGACAAGAAAACACTTGCCTCTCACCGCTGTGAGTTAGAATCCGCCAAATACCAAATTTTGTATGTAAATAACTTGTCCAGGTAGCTGTTTGTGCGACGTTAAACCAGAGTAAAAAATTAGAAATGCATCGAATAATATTTTGACGAATCCAGGGAGTGTTTGTGCAATATTTCTTTGATTAGCGTTAGTTTAGTAATATACTATAAGTTGTACATAAGAAAGTATTATTCGAATAGACCTATTATGTTTAAACTCACGCCACTTTTCAATAGTGAAAATGCTAAGATAACACGAAATTTAAGCAAATTTATTTTTAAAGCATTCCAGATTCATGATGCCAAAATTCAGTAATTCCGGGCGTGCTGCGTACACTTAATGACAATCACTTGACAATTATATATTCAAATATGTTATAGATTGTCTACACGAGTTAATAGAACATTTTTGTTTTTATTAACGTTATTATACGCAAGTTTATTTGTCGATTATAGTCATTGCATTACGTTGTTCGTCTTTTCATTCATGATGTATCCTCGTTGATGTTTTATTATATGTTTTTATTGTAATCATGTATTCATGCCTGTATTTTAACTACAATGTTTGTCAATAGGTAGTAATTAACATGAGTATCGTACTTACCGTGAAATGTTATTTATATAAAGTTTTTATGTAATAGATTAGAACTCACACTCAATAATACTAGTCACAGATATGTATATGTACTGGCCATTCAGCATGATCATGTAGTTATTACATTACACCTTCTCCGCAATAAAATGGTTCTTTTGTCGTTTTCCCTCTATCCTTCTTATACTATATTCTAACTGTTTGCTAAAAAGTAAACAATTGACATTTGTTTATTTTGTTTTATTACTTATTTTCATTGCGTTTTGTTCAAATTGTTAAATAATGTATACATAATTATGGGATCAATGTCATCGCCACGTATTGTATAAATGTGTATGTATATTCAGTATTTATGTTCACGTGGGCCTTTTTGCTTATTGATAATGAACTAAACTATCTATCTATGTATAAAACTTGGTTAACAAAGGTAAAACATACATAAGGTGTGTTTTTAAGGGAATTAGGTTGTATAATCCCATATAATGATATTAAATACCACAGTCAATAATCCAGTTGACATCACCGATTTATTATAGCGTTTTGACCACATGCTGCTTACTGTTATGTTGTATTTATAGTTCGTAATACACAAATCGCTTTCCATTTGGTTTGATCCTTTCCCAGCTAATACTTAATACTTTGAGTCAGACACGTTTCATTACCGTGGGGGTCAAACTAGACCGTTAATTTCTCTATACATATAATATATCTGTATATTAAAAAAAAATAGTTTGTCATATTTAAACACGTTTTTCTAGTATGAAGATTAAAAGATTTAATTTCCTAATTGCCTTTGTGTTATTACGGTATCAATTCGTAGGTACATGTACTTGAATATGAGTGAAAAACATACCGTCAACGTGGAGGGCAAGTCTGTAACACGAAACGGAACAACTTCTCTTGTCATTATTTAATCTAGTTATTTATTATGATGATGATGTATAATATCTGTTCTTACGTCGAATTTCTTCGACAAAAATATAGATATTTTTTTACAAAAATATGTAGACGGAGGATGTAATGTTCATCCGATTGAATTCAACGTGCGGGAGAAAAATACGGCACGATTTTTACGTGTACAGTGATGTTCGTCATGGGTGTTGGTTTTCATCATTTATTGTCGGCATTAAAGTTTGAAAATAAGATTAACCTACAACTTCAAGTATAATAGAAAACTAAATTGAAAGGATACTAGTGCAAACATCATTAAGTGTAATACAAATACACTTTGAGTGAATAATAAAGATTGTTTTCTTTTTATGTCCAATCTGCGAGACGTAGTTCTTTCAAGTTTCATCTTTATCTTTTCTGTGTCGGTAATTGGCTGCCTGCTTGTTCAGTTATTACTGAGATATAGCTGGACAGAAATGAAGAATTATTTAATGTATAATGCGATTACTACAACAAAGTAACTAAATCAATATAATTATAGGTTTTTTTACTTTTTTCAATGCCTCCCATTTTAAGGATTGCTACATGCGTATTATACAATTGGGCTGTTTGCCCGATGCAGCAATTTCTTTACATTGCGAAATCAGAACAGAACAGAAATTTATTTAAACTAATAATCATACAGGCGCAGCGTTCATAAAATATATACAAGCAATATAGCATACATAGTCTTACAATGTGATATTAACATATACAGCATGATAGAATTTAATTCAAACAAAACATTATTTAGTGTATCACTCGACTTGGTTGAGAAAATATATCAGTGTTGAGACATGTGACTTGTCTAGCTTATTTCTCTTAAATGTTATCTCAAATGGCCCTATTGATTTTTCTTTGAAAACAAAATGAAATAAATATGCCCGTTTATAAATACACGTACTTTGTTTATTTCCTGTAAATCATAAAAGCTTTTTATATAACTAAAGCAAAATGAATCGTGTATAGACTTTTACAAACCTAATATTTACACACCAACTATTGGAAATGTATGGTATATTTGACAGACAATTAAACAAGCGTCCTTTTTCGTTAAGTTAAACACCAGATATAGCTTCTCTACAGAATTGTTATGTATTCCGTTGTAAAATAAACACGACATGGTCAGTTTCGCACCAACAGCCAGAGTCATTTGGCGACTTTCCAGATGTAGCAGTGGAGGAAAAGCCCAGGTTTACACCTGGGTAGAACCACCGACCGTCTGTAAGCTAGCAAGACAGCTTCCTCACATGTGAAATTGGGTTCGAACTCACAGCGGCGAGCATGATCAGTCAGATCATTGTTCGTGAAAATTGTACCCTGTTCTGTAAGAGGTTTGAAATATCGACATTCCCAGAATTATCGTCATCTTTATCTTCACCATTATATAAAGGTATATTAAAAAAACTGGCATAAGCTGGAAGTGCGTGTAATAACCTGTCACATTTTTATTACAAATGTATCATAAATAAAATTATTTTTAGCTCTTGATATTTGCATTGTTTTGATTTGATTAATTTGACTAAAGTTGCAATATTTAAATGTAAAGCTTTGTAATGCGTATGTTTAGTCAGGCAAGTTCCTATGTGGGCTGTCTTTGGTATTTAAGAACATACTTGTTTTACCTTGATGTACATAAGGATACAGGTATTGACATATATACCTAACCGCTGTCAAAATAACACCTCCTGCCGCTCTCAGACAACTTTGGAATACCAAAACTACGAATGACATAGACTCTATATTTAATTATACACGTACATGTATAATGTGCCGTATAACAACCTCCAATTACCATTCACAAATATGGTTTAGGACTTTAAACTCTATCATTAATGTAATGTGATCAACAAAAGTTTGGAACGTATTACCGTAATTGGTGCATTAAGCAAGCAACGGCTAGTAATTTCCACTCCAAGTCTTTAATTTGACATGTAACCAATTTAAAATATGTTTAACGCGTTAATTGCCAACACAGACCCCGTTAATGCGATATGATGGACCGTAAATCTCCGAGGTAAATCTTCTGCGTTGTTTCTTATACTTTACAGTCCTTGGTGTTCAGCCATCATTATAACTGACCAGTGCGGAAAAACACAATGGTTGATCATATGCAGTGTATCTATAAATAAAATTTACTTAGAAATTCAATTATATGTTTTATCAGCGCAATAAATAATCGGTAAATGTTCGGGAAATGAAAATTATGTTGATAATAAATATGAAGTATGTGGTTTAATAACAATACCCACATTAAGTGAATACATGTACACAGCTTACAGTCACGTAAATAATGATTTTCATCGTGCTGTGTGTATGTATTGGTGCCTGCTAGATGTGAAACATAAGGTTCTGTCCCCCCCAAAGGCCCCAAAAATGTTTTACTTTGATTGCTATGATATGAATTCCATGAACTCATGTATTTTAGTTCTTTTCTCGGTATGACACTTACATAGAAATTTTGATATTAAAAATATACCATCCACTAAGCGAAATTCACAAGAGTGGCGAAAACATATTATAAACAAAAAAGTGAACCAAAAACAATGTTAATTGTAGACGAAGGTAATATATACGTGTATTATTTACCTTTCCTATTCGGAAGTATATGACATCTATAGGCCATAGAAAATGTAAATGATCAATTTGCGCATCTTATGATACTTAGAAGTTTTGTTTAGTGCGAGTTTACTTGTTGGACATAGGGTCTGAGACTACAAAGTCCCCCGGTGTATACAAGGCAGAGCGGTGGTACGGAAGTCGTGCGTAAGTGGACCCTCGACAAAAGATTTTTTTTAAAGCTAAATGTATTCAAAAGTAACATGATACTCTCATAAATCAAAATATAAAATGTAGGAGTAGGCGTCAGAAAGATAATGACATAATTATAAGGCCTTCCATGAAGCTTAATTGATGGGATCTTATAACAATTATAGTTTTTTTTTCATTTATTTCATACCGTATCCAGGCATTCGACCACATTCATTAAGGGGGTATAGGATATCGTGTAGAAAAGATGAAATAAGGTTTTTTTTTCAAAGAAGTCCATTTCATCAATAAAAATATTATGAAAATGTAATATGATGACACAGCAGGAAATATATACACTGTTAAAACGGGAGTCACGTTTTTTAACTGCTGAAATTTCATTTCATTTTTTTCATAGACTGATTTTATTGTATACGTACGCTTGGGTCTGACGAAGTATTATTACACAAAGTTTTTGCTTTCTTGTTTGAATCCTGTTTAGCTCTTAGCATGTACGTATACATGTATATGTCTGTTATATTAATCCCACCATACGAGTTTGTTAAACTTTAACAGTAAACCAGGTTTATGTGACGGCATTAGAATATGGACATGTGACAGACACTATGTGTTTAATTAAATCATTAATGGAGAACATCTATTTTTATCAGATTTTTTTGGAGTGAGGTACAAATGTACATGTATACACAGATGAGTCAGATGACAATGATTTTAGCTTTGCGTCGCCCCTGCAATGGCATTCTACACTTACATGTCGCATTCTTTTTTGTTTCGTTTATACGAAATAACTTTTCGTAATTACGAATTATTATTTCGTTTATACGAAATATTATTTAGTATTTACGAAATGTCATTTTGTTTTTGCCTGATTTACGAGGTTGTAATTCGTAATTACGAAATAATAATTCGTAAATAACTCTGGCTTTTGGGAATAGGCTGGTGCGCGCCTGAGAGATCAGAATATCACAAAAACACTCTAAATATATAATTAACCCGGAGTTACCACCTTGGAAGTTCTGGGACCTTAACAACAGGGATATATTTAAGATGGACTGGTTAACAGTGTATTAACATTGATGTGGGTGAGTTGAATATGAAATGAATTGTTGTATCCACATGTATCACTTTGCCTTGTTTACTTACAGATATGGTGAAATTAACGAAAGTATGGATTCGTCGGGCTATGACGATTTTGGTTATATTTTCTGTATTTTGTTTGGTAAAACAAAACATAATGCTTCTAAATATAGCACAGGTAAGTCAGTTTGATTGCAAATGAGTAAAATACAGTAATTATAACAAAATGTTGCAAAATATGATGAAATCGCGCGTGCAAGAAATTCCGTTCCGTCATAGAAGTCATAAAAGTTGACTTGTTGACGATTTCATAATTGGTCAATCATTTTTGTAGCGGGCTAACAAGTTTACTTTAATTTTGTTTAAAACAAAATACCAATACCTTATACCGTATTTCACTCTTACTTGACGAAGTTATAAGTACGATCGTGGACTCCAACATATGATGGCAACACATTAACCACACTCCACTGAAACAATAGCCCCCAAACGTTTTGAGTTTATATCTAGAAAAAAGCATTAGAGTGGATACTGTCCAGATAACATGCGAATCATACGGTCGGTGGTTCTACCAAGGTCTCCACCTATAAAAGCTGGAAAACTCGCCATAGGACCGAGCTGTTCGTGAAACGTTAATCCCTCTTGAAACTAGAGTTTCGGTCAAATTTAAAGATCGACAAACTGACCTCTTATGGTATAGTAGTATAGATTAAATGAAAAAATATGTTTCAATTCTTGAAATAATCTCAGGATTCTCTTTTATTTCAGTTTAATTTGAATCTTGATAAAACTGTAGAAGCTGTTGTACTGTCTCGAAGATTCCTCGAGGAAACTGATGACGATAACAACTTTATTCAAACATCAAATAGAACCAAAACTCTTGTCGGTATTACCGACGAACTACCAGAGTGGCGGCAATACACGAGGACGGCTCTGGCTGTATTTATTCTGTCGGCAATAGGTTCTAATACCACAGACAAAAATGGTTATAAAAAGGAAATCATTCTGAACGGTTGGGAGGGACGAAAGCACCGACTGGTCGGCAAAAAATGCTGTATAATGTGGCAGACGGGTAAATATTCCGTGTACAGTAATCCCAGACCAAGTTATTGGAAAATAAAAGGAAATCTCCCAGCGATACAATATACTTGTCCAATTAAAGGACCTCTTGTAGATGTCGTGGGTATCAAACTAGAGTTCTATCGATCGCGTTGTTCATTAGATAGTAAGTCATACCAAAAAGTTGTCCGACCCAGTGCTCAGAAGAAAGGATCACTCGCCTTGTGTGCTAAGATTGTGTATGGTGATATAGACGCAATGTTACTTGTGGATTGGATGGAATTTTACAGAGCAATGAATGTTGATAAGGTGTTTATGTTTACCTACAACCTTACCATGAAAGTAGAGGAGATATTGAATTACTACTCGAGCATAGGGTTTCTAGAGAGAAAACCTTACGATTACCCGTGGAAAGCAGGAGGTGAGAATTTGGGGATGTTCGTGTTTTACAGACCATTTCTTTTCTTAGTGTATCAAGTATGCATAGCCGTGCTGATAACGCCTAGAAAATTATCCAAGTTAAACAAGTGTTTCGATGCACAAAATATTAAAATGAAGCAAAATTCCACCTTATGTAGAATATCTTTTCCATATTAAAGCACTTAGGAATAATTTTGAGGTGACGATATTTTAGACTAGGCATCCGTATTAGTCATGTTTTATCTATTTAGCTTTCTTCAGTCATTTTTGAAAAAAGATAAAGATAGTTTGAACATACACTTTGTGTTCGATTAAATTTGAAAAAAAAGTTAAAATCGAACTTCATGGGTACTACTAAAAGACAGGTTTTTGTAATGACTATGTATCATATTGATATACTGGTCTATAACACAACCAGCTTTACTATCGCCACTCATTTAACATAGGTCGATCTACATGTTTAAGTTCAACTTACGTCTTTAAGTGATTCGTAATTTCGATAATATCTCCTGTGCAATTTATTGTGGAGTCATTTTGGCCTTGAAGTCATGTGATTAAAAATGTTTTACTGCTGTAAGACGATATACATATATTTGTTTGCCTTCCGAGACATTTTATTCATTAATTGTAGTGAAATTCGAGACTACCCCACAACTTTTTTAGTTATTTTCCAAATCCGCAATGATTGATGTAGTTATAAGATAAATAACAAATTCAATGTGTTTAAAGGATTTAAATGTTGTGCCTATTTACGACAATACTTGCTTGTGTCTCCAGGTGTGTAGACATATACCCATAATACCATTATTGAAGTAGAACAGATATGCATGTAGTATACTTACGATTAACATATATTGTAGTTTATAAACACATCGTTCAAATCCTTGACACACTTTGATTTTACGTTGCATTTTATTTGTATAATAATTTCAATAAAATCAATTTAGAATAAAGTGCCTATTATGTTTAATTACATACTTACGAATATTGTAGCAATGGCTCGTGTTGTCGGTCATAAAACACCTAGTGTTTGGCAAGATGAGCAGGTAACAGTGTTTGATTGCACAGAACGTCTCCAAGGTTACACGTACATGGCAATCATTGATTTAGATGAATTCTTATTACCAAGGAAGCATAAAGACATTAAAACAATGCTGGTAAGAATTTGAATGTTATTGTACGCGTATTATCATGTATTATGATCTTATCGTTATTGGTAATTTATCAACAAAGTAACTATAAAGCCACATCATGTAATGATCCTATAAATGAAATTTATTTACTCAATACCCTTGCAACATAGAAATTGTAAATATTGCAATAATATTGGAGACAAATTTAATCAAAATATTTCTTTCTATTGTTTTTTTTCTTTTGTATATGGGAATATGTGCAAGTTAGACCGATTACAAGGATTGCAGAATCCATATGTGTTTTATTTGTTTGTCGTTTACAACATGAACTACATGTTATATTACAGATATACAAAATGTGGTGCATAGCAGAAATAAAATGACTCTTTCATCCTACATGTATTTTCATATCAGCGATATGCACTAAATTTTATTATGTCACAGTCTATCTAAACTAATGTTTGTACAACTTTTTCTTCCGGCAATGTAGACATCTAAATGCTTATCTTAAACACGTCTTTTTCAAAATAGGATGATTTAGACGATGCACAGATTAAAATGAACTCGCATGTTTCTGTGTGTTACTTCATATACTATTGTTACCCCGTATAATTCATTGAGTTGTTAATGTTTATTTTTTTCGGTTAGGTCTAATGTATTAGAAATAAGGTGTTTTTATTGCATCCGATCAAACAATTAAAACCATACTCCAAACTTATCTAAACATTTAGCCCGTACATATATTATTTTATGATCTGGTTGAGTAGCTATGTTCTGTGAGTTCAAATCCAACCCAGGGCATTAAAATTTTCACAAGTGAGAAAGTTGTCCAGCTCGCTTACAGGAGTTCGATGGTTTTACCCAGGTATACGCCTGGGGTCTACCTCCACCGTGGAAAAGTTACCAAACGACCCTAGCTGTTGGTGCGACATTAAACCACAGGGAAAAAATTATAGATACATTTATATATATATGTTTGCTGATATATCATTCAGTCCAATTTGCTCAATGTCGAAAGTGTTTATTCTACGGATCTCGGAATCGTTCTAATCCTGGACACGGCACTTTTCTCATTGATTGTTTAATTGACTATTTTGGGTCTAACGCCATCATGCACTGTTAATGCATATGGAGAGGTGGGCAGGTACATGCAGAGAAGAAGCAATTACAGGTATAGAATCCAGTAAAAAAATAATTAATTCAGGTATATACCCATACACAGTTCACTTAGTAAGTTAATTGTCTATGGGTATATACCTGAATAAATACAAATTGTATTGGAAACGGGCACAAACCACGAAATTACGTTTATTTATCTGTACATTGATATATTTCAGACCAACCTCACAACAATTTACCCGAAAGCCGCTGGATTTACCTTTAAAAGTTATATTTTTGCAAAAGACTGGAACGCCACAGGAGATAACAAAAGATCAGACATTTTTCGGTATCTGAAGCGAACTCCAGCGTTATACACTCGTGAGAAAAATATTGTTATACGACAACGTATCATACCAGGAAGCATACATACACACGAATTTAAACCCAAAACCGGATTTAATAGGTTAGTACCATAGTAATTTATTATGGTATAATAAACGGAGTACTTATATTATTTAAGCAGTTCAAACCACAATTTATTTCTACCTGGGGTCACATAAATGTACATCATTTGTTCCGTGTGCGATCGACCATATATGCTGCTTTACATATTGTTGTCATATTCAACAAATTTCCTTTTCCTTAGGCTTTTCATGTATAAATTATTATTATCATTATGTTTATGTAAGCATGTATTGCCCACCAACTGAGTCAATGTAAAAATCAGCAGCTTCGATTTGCACGCATATGACTGGTATGGCCAAGACTTTAACAATTGTGAAACTTTTGGTAAGAACATACTCAACAGAATCTTAGGCTCCTACATCTGCCTGTTTCCAATAAAGCATCCCAGGTTTCGACACAATAACACCGCTTTAAAACATATACAGGTAATTCGTTGGGTACCAAATATTTGTATCATTCGACATTATCTTGTTGTATTGAATAATAAGCATATGTTATGTTTACATTAATGTTCGATAGTTGATCGACTTACAGTCTTATATCACTCAAGTTGTAATGTAAAACAAACTAAAAAAAGAAATGAAAATCAGATGAAATTCGTGTAAAATGTGATTAGTAAAAATTCATTTGCTCATGAATATAATTCTATTTGTCTTAAATGTGATCATTGAACTAATAATCTATTGATTTCAGTAGTGATATATATGACTTTGTTCTTCTTTTCAGGACGATAGTCCACGAATCAATTGGAGCTATCAATCATTACCGACTTTGTTACAGTGACTTTAAATCAGTATGTAATAATCCAAAACAACGCTTCCGAGACACTGCCATATTAAAAGTTGCTAATCATTTTCGGAATTCAACTTTGCGTTTTAATGCAATGCGACCAAGGTGACATAACTAGGACAGTTTTTTTCTTGAAGGTCACGAAAACAGACGTCAAAAGTTTTAAAATCGTTCATTTTTGGTAGTGAGACATTGTGATATAGAATGTGAAATATTGTCGACAGTGTATTGTTATAATTTATATTTTATGTTCCTTTGTGTCTGATTTTTACTAAAATGCATGTAAGAAAACATTTACATTATCCGCCGGTTCTTGGATACAGGCCCATGTTATACACATTGGATACGGTCTCGATTGATGCCACTACCATTATATCATAATTAATTTAGAACCATCAAAAGACAAATTATGAGATTTGATCTTGGCAACATATCTCAAGTTTTATTACCTTGGACAAAGGTCTCAATTGGGTTCCTGTATGGAAAATGTATTTAAAATTGATGTGTTTAGAAGTAGTTTTTCACTGCATTTTTTTGCAAGTAGCCATGATTTCATGTTTGTAACGTAACGTATTTACCTGGTTTGCATAACTCACCAGGTAATTTTTCAACATTTCATTTATTTTAGTTAGTTTCGTGCCATAAAACTATTTAATCACATCTTGGTTATATTATTTAAAACTGTATTACTAAGCCTACTTTGTTATTCAAGTTCACAAAACTCTCCTTGCTCTCAAGTTGTATGTAACACGAACTTGGATGGTTCATGTTTTAGTACTCGTACAATACAGTGCACACTTTATTTAGATCCGCGTTTGTATGCATTTTGGTATTCAAGACTCTCCTTTTTCTTGCTACATAGAATTATATGCAGAATGACTTAATGCTCAAGATTCGTGACATAAAATTTCTAGGGGTGCAGTATGAGCAATGACTAAGTGATATTAAATCTTGAATCATTTCGACCTTTTTTTCACCGTAAACATTAGAACTATTCATTGATTGTTATACTCATAGAACTGTGTTTAAGTGTATTCATGTATATTGTTACTACAACAGTCTTTCTTTCAGCAATAAGCCTTATTGTTGCAACAGTGCAATTTTAAACAATTCATATATTCTTCATTCTCATCTTAAGCTTACGTTATCTTATTAAATGACTTATCATTGTTACCCTTATCATTTGATGCGCGCTACGTTACCTCAGATGTGGATGCGCCTTAAAACACCAATAAACTGATAATAATCTTTCAGCAATGATTTTTTTCGAATACATGTTTTATTACATATCGTCGTTCTTTTTTTTAGAGCAATACGAAATACAATTTGAACAAACAAACTGAATGTTTTTACTTTGATCCTATACATCAGAAGTTAAAATTATTGCTATATAACATGTCCTAATTCCCGTGTTTGGTTCATCAAGATATGAACATAACCATAGCGTCCGCAAAACCAAATATCTGTACATATATCTATAGAGATACAAAATACGTTCATTCCTTTATCAGCAGTATTTTTATATGCAATGTTCGTTAAAACAAGTGAAAGACTTAGCTTTTATCACTATGGTCACAAAATCTCCATAATAGTGAGGATACTCAGTCATGCATGTTGTATTATAATTATGTTATAAGAGTGAAGACGTGGATTGAATAAAATAAAAGAGGAATCCAATTAGACAATCTGTCGAACAAAACCCATATCCGCAGATCCGTACAAGAAATACTACCAACACAGTACATTACAGCTCCGAGGTGTCGCCTACATTGACTAGCACATAATCACTGACTGTCTAGAGGTAGTAGAGATGGTGTGGTACACTGGTATATCGCGATACATTCCTGAAGCGGTACGCGTATCGTATCATTATTTTTAAAAGTGGAAAACAAATGTTTTATAGTAGACAGTGTTTGGTGAATGATTTGATTAAGTTCATTATGTTTCAAAACAATTGCTTTAAAGACATTTATAAAAGAGCTTAAAATTTCTACAACACAAACAATGTACCGCGATAAGTATTTCCTAGGGTCCCAGTGATACACAGTTGAGTATTATCACCGACACTGACCGAAATATCATTAACGAAGGTCCAATGACATCGACAGCTGTGACCAACACGTAATACGTATACATGAAAGTCGCGTGGTACTGCCAACAAAAACCATGAGTCAGCTCCGGGCTGCAACAGCCTCCAATACGGGAGCATGATATGAATTTACCTACCACAACAATATTTCTCGACGGCATGGGACAACCTTTACATTAAGTGCTAGTTATATGACAGAATGTTGAGGACTCAGATTTAGATTCATTAAAATATTCGTTAAAGCGAGGTAAAATCAATAAAAGTTTTCACTTATATTATTATTTTATTATCACGACCAGTTTATATCACACTAAAACTTGCAATCTATTATCATGACCAACAGACGGGTTGCTTAATGTATTCATGAGTTTCTAGCCCCCGTTTTTCAAACAGGCTGAACTCCAGATGGTGTTTTTCTTTCATATCTTAAATAGTCAATGTCATTAATATTCTCTTTGATTAAATCATGGTTGTCTGAATCCTTGTAAAATTATCTTCTAATTAAGATTTTCGTTTATCTACACTTCATTTTCACACCAAATCAACATTTTAACCACTTGAGTTTAGTGTAAAAATGTCTTCAGTTCGTTAACAATCATCTTGTCAACCTATAAGGTAAGTTGAAGTCTGAACGCGTACTTATAAAACCTCTACATTTTGAGATATTTTTTAATACACATAAGAAAAGGTCTGTATTTTTTCAAATGTATAATATCTTGATTTAAAACCAACCGAGCGCGGGGCGTAAATGTTTGATAAACTTGAGACACACACAAATCTTATAAATAGAGAGGCATTAACATAAAGCTAGGTGCAACACATGACACTCCACAGTTAAACAGTTATACACACACTGTGTAATTGAAAGTCTAATTATTTTGTCTGTTTATTCATCAAAATGATGTTCGTCCGTCTGGAAGATGGACAGTAAATTAGAAAGAAATGAACTTGCATTAAGATGTAACATGATACATAATTAGTACAAGTATTTGAAAAACGCATTCAAATTGGTAGCGTAACTTATGAAAACGATTAAAACGTAATACTCATACTTTAATCATAATGACGCATCATTTGTACCATTGTAATTATATTTTGCTTAGTTGACAACAAATTAGAATAAAAGCACAATAATTTCGTATGGACAAATGGTGTTTTCGCTGAACCAGATTTAACTCACGGGCTGAATAAACTCTAATAATTTCCGTTTCTCTTTTGGTATGTCAATGTCTAGAGTATTTCTGCAGTTTTGCTGTTCAGTTTGTCCTTATATAACGACATTATTGTAATAATGGCATGGTCTGTGCTATCATAAGTACATTCTGTGGACATGAACATTTTGTATACGGACCTAAGTTATTCAGTTGGTTATTTAAATTTTCATTTTTTCGGGCTTCGAATATACGTAGTGTTCCTACGCGACACTCATTTGTAGGTCACTCCGCCAAAGAAATATAAATCGCGCAAATAGCCTAATAGTAGTTTGTCTTCATTTAGGAGTTATCTCCCTTGATTATGCATTAATAAGTAAAAGTTACTAGTGTAGAAGTCCTTAGATTAGTATAAGGTACTGAAATATTAAACCTAAATGCAAAGGTCGAGTGGTTATGGTTTCTGACTTGTATTTATTGCGTCTCACCGCTGTGAGTTCGAATCCCACCCAGGGTCAAATTCACATGTGAGAAAGTTGTTCAGCTAGCTTACGGAAGGTCGGTGGTTCTACCAAGGTAAAAACCTGGGATCTTCCTCCACCGCTAAAGCTGGAAAGTCGCCAAACGACACTGGCTTTTGGTGCGACGTTAAACTCCTGAAAAAAACCTAAACGCGAAGTATTTTTTTAATTTCTATTTTTTAAAAAAATGTTTAGAAAACGTCATTCAGTTTGAAAGCGCATAAATGGATTATACTTGATCATGTGAATGGTGTTCGTAATGTGTACTTATGTTTTCATAATATGTTGTATGAATACATTGGTTTTAAATCATGAATCATATTTCACTCTCTTTCATACTTAGACAGGAACGATTATGCTGGTATCGATTAAAAAGTGAATCCCACAGCCTTCATATCCATGTACAGGAATGGTGAAAACCTTAATGGAGGAACAGTTAAATTTACTGACGTCATCACCATAGTTCTGCAGTTGGATACATTCGTATGGCAGCTTGTATTATTCGTACCTTTTGAAAGCTTTAGTTTGTAAATATTTTAATACACTGTATTATTGTACAAAGGAAATCAATGACATAACATATATTATTGGTTCATGAAATAATCACCACAAAGACAAATCATTCAAGGTTTGTATGTTGTTTATATTTGTGACTTTTGTTGACATCTTATAAATGTAGTACATCTTCATTATTTCACTTTTCTGTTGCAATTTACACACACACGCCTGCAGTTTAGATAAACGATTTTGAGATGAGACCTTAAAGGTCATATAAACAGAAAAAGATAAAATTGATTAACTGTCGCTAATTTAATTGCTTATAAGCATTAGTAAGCATGTATACCATGATAAAGCTATAAAAATAAATTTAAAGGACTTAAAAGCAAAGATTTACGCTCCCTTTAGCTTTGCATACATACACAATGGATTCGGTCCATACATATCTAAGACTTCGTTTAGAATATTTACATTATTTATCGAGCATATTTATATTTGAGTTTCACATATACCGAAAAACTTATCTGGAGACTGGAGAAGTCATCGGAAAAGACAAAATGCTTGATATAAACCTGGTGCTCGTAATAACGAGGTTTTTGTTTGTTGGTGGAAAAGGCTGAGTATCATGTGCGTTAACAAGTGTATTTACAGTAATAATACGATATGCTAAAGTAAAATGTTTTCCATTAAATCAACGTTTGTTGATTATTTAAATATCATATTGACTGATTGAATGAAGTTGCCTTTTCTTGGATATTTTCATGTTTTCAATTGTTTATTATCACGTCTGAGAATAATGCTAATGTTATGCAGTGAAACATTATAGTTACAGCGTGAAAGTCACTTTGTTGTTCCAAATACGCGTGCAACGAAAAACAAGAAAACAATTAATAATACGCATATTTTATTAATGACGTACATGTAATTATATACATGTCACTCTAAACAGCAATCATATCAAAAACAGTTCACAAAAACACAACAATTTCATAAGCAAGAAACATATTTAAATAGCACGATGCTTTATGATTCACTTTCTCGCAATGAAGTTGTCATGTTAAGTTTTAAAACATAGACCTTTGGTGGAAAAAAGCTGGATGCAAACTTGCATCAAACGATCCATATTTTATTGTCTTGACGAGCGAAAAACAAAAAACTCGAAAGTTAAAGATCGTGCGGGAAACCGCAGTCCTCATCGGAACGTAAATATCATTGCAATACGTGCGAACATTATATAACACGACAACCATCCAGTTAAAGGTAATCAACCATCATTTACACTCGAGATAACAATGCTCGTAATAAACCTGAAAAGGTTTTTACAACTAAATACAGATGAGATTTTTAAAACTCACCGAGATAGGTCGTGTGGTCCTAATAACGAAGGTTTATATAGTTATTATATATGATAGTAGTTATAGAAAAATAATTCGAATGGTTGATGCTGATGTTTTCAGAGTAGAATGTTTACTATATAATATAGAATTCATTATATACTGATCTTAAGTATCCATATAGGTCTACTTGAAAGAATTTCAATTAAGACACATAAATTCTACGGGCACTTATACACGAGCTCATTATGTTACTTACGAGGCCTAGACATATTTTATCACATAAAACCAACGGGCATGTATCGTGAAACACATTAGTACATACAAATTGAATAAGAAAACAACTTAATGAAAATGACTGGATGATTAATGATATGAGAAGTTCATTGAAACAACGTGACTGCCTTTTTTACTCATTATACGCATAATTTATAATTCACGGCGGGACCAGTGCCAGTAATATTGTAATAACGTTTTACATAATGTAATATTTATCAAACACGATTTAAACTTCCTTTAACTGGTCGTTGTGTGAATCATTAAAAGTTAATGTCGGTAATCCAAGAACAATTATGGCCGGATGACTCAGCGGTTTACAGCTCACTTTAAATTAAGTTACAGTCACAATATACAATATAGATATTCTCATTGTGTTAATATTCATATTCTTATCAGATTTGTATGTTATAAATATTCATATATTTGATACAATGTTATGACATTAGGCCGACACAAATTCTCTGTTCTGTATCCCTGTATATTTCGTATAAAATCTGAAACAATATAATAGCCACATTTGGTATTTCTATATCATACATCTCGTGCGCCACGTGACAGACTGTATGTCATTATCGTGTTGGGTTGTCTAAAATCACTTATTTACAGAAGTTGTAGACATACTATATAATTGATTACGATGATGTCGACGTAGGTTTCACTGATGCTATTTAGGACAGTCCTCGCACATTTTGCACTAATGTAGAGTTAGTTTCTCCGTGATCATTTCACTTTGATAATTAATTACTAATTACCATTTTTTTTCTTTTACTTATTTCCGATAGTACAAACATGTTTATGAACATTGGAATGTCTGGAAATTCAGCAAAATTTAAATGGATGAAAATACAGCAATACGAGAAACAAATAATATTTTCTTACAACATTGAACGGTGTAGCTAAATTTATCAATAAACATGACGGATTGGTTTCTGCATGAACTTGAGGCAGATATATACGTGAACTATCATATCACTCCTTAGTTTTCATAATTTGAGGATGTGTGGAGATGTTGTGTTAATACTGATTTACATTCATGGTATGTATAGTTTTGTAACACATTGAAACCAGTTATTAAACAGTTTAAAAAAAAATGGTTTCACCTGAGTGCTGTAAAACTTCACTCAGTGATCACTCCATTAATAAGAATACCTCATTACAGCGACCACTTACATTCGAATCTGCTTTCTGTATATCATTTATTTGAACTTGATGCGACTATCGCAGTATCAGGACTCTTCCTTTGGTCTATCCTAATAATAATCTTGATATCCAGGTTTTATTGAGCACGAATCGACATGAAGAAAGTTCTTCTTGTCATTATTGCATTTAATTCATGTTGTTTTATAAAAACGTGAATAAGTTCGTCTTCATGTGAGATGTGGTGTAGTGTGTTAACATTCCTGTTCTGGTGAGGGTGTGATATGTATTTTGTTAATCAATTACCAATTAGTCAATAATTGTTTGTGCATGGATATATTTTGACATGATTTTATCGAAAAGATAGTGTTCCTTTCGTTAAGTGATAAATAGATAAATACGTACATGAACTACGTGTGTTGTCAAACTGTTAAATGAATTTCGACGATATAAACTGTATAAATACAACTATGTTGCATTGATTACAGTGCAACCTCTCCAAAACAACACTTTGGAAGAAGTAAAATTAGGTTGTTGCTGAGAGGTTGTTCCTCCATAGGGGTTAAATCGTAGTGTGAAAAATTATGATGTTGTTGAGGTAGGTTGTTGCTCAAGAGAGAGCAGTTCTGATGAGGTTACACTACACTGCCCCAGTAATGTATGATGGTTACAGTAGTGCATGCGTAGGCAAATATTATTTAAGTATATTGTTTCAAATGTTTAAATTCCATTTTAAACATACTCGCAGGGGCCACTGGTCTACTGCGATTCTCGAATTCCTATAGCGATTATATGATACTTCAACGTGGACCTCAGAGCGCTAACTTGTGGGGATATGCAGACAACATACATGATTTGGTCATTGTGTATATAAATGATGTACAAGTTGCTGAGGGCATCGTTAGGCAAAATCCAAACAATCGTAAGTCTTCCGAAGTATGAATTTACGGTAACAATGAAATTTATTTTTTGTAACATGTAGACATTAATTTGTTTGTTATTTGTCGCAATTCAAAATGCATCATATGCAAACATCAAGATGAAAACATTGCCCTGAACCACTGATGAGTATATGTAGGAGAAATAAACACAGCCTATGTAATCTTAACGTATACCAGGCAAAAAATGTCGACATAAACGTGTGTCATTAGAAAATATTTGTTTGTTATCCGTACGTGCCAAAAGTCAGAGCTGCGAATGATAAGCGCCATATCATGTGTGACCATCATTTTAAGCATGTAATGAGCTGGTATGTTGCTGTTAGAAGTAGCGACAACTCAGCGGATACTTTCAGCGGTGATGAACAAACTGATGATACGACCGTGATCTTCTGCTAACAATTCAGTCTTTCTTAAACCAGTTCTATTGTATATTTAATAACAATTGTATTAAGTTTAATATCCAATAATGGTGTCCAGAATGCTTCTGGGGCAACACGTTCAAGTCATTGTTATCTCCTTGTCTTCCGTAAGATATTCTGTGTATGTACTGATACCGAGGAAAATATTGAACACTAACCCGTGCTTGGTAGAAATATCATCAAACACCATGTCTATGTCATTTCATTACTGATTCGTTTTCTTTATTATCGCGATGTGTTCTATTTTTCGCATTACTTAGCTGTGTTAGCAAATGCTAGTACATGGTAAATAGACGTTTCTTTTTTTCTTTTTTGCTTAGTGTATCACTGACCGACATTTTTATGAATAATACAACGACTCCCACTTTAACAGCAAATAACGTTACTAATGAATCAAAATTGTCTGAACGTATATATGAACAAATCTACATACTGGTGCGTGTAAAACATTGACATTCTAATATGTTACTTTCAACGAAATTAACGTATATATAACATAATTGTCTACTAGAAAAAAGACTGTAGTCAGAGATTTAGTTTAGTAATTATATGTATCCAACAATGATGCTCGATGCTTTCCGTTCAATACATACACACACAGAATCGCAACTTCTGGTTTGAAAACACGTCTTAACATGATGTATAGGACCACAATAAATCTATAAGCAAAAGTCTATATCTAAAGCTTAATGGCGATTGTACGAGACCCGATTCCTGGCAGTTGGTAACTGAAATAAAGCACATTTCATGACGTTGGTTAAAATGCCAAAACACGTGATTATTATTCAAGTCTATGGATCAAATAATTTATATTTGTAATATTAAGGAAATCAGTGTCACTGGTTATAGTTCTTCGTTGCACTAAAATTTAATTCAACTATGGCTATTGTACCATAATGAATAGGCAGTTTAGATGCTAATAGGTTCATACACGTACTAGAATAAAACATTAAGACCACTAAAGAATGAGTGAAGGTATGGCCCTTATACAGTGTACACAGTCGGCCTTCCTATGAGCTCTGTGTACTATATACAACGTGCGCTTAGGAGTGGCCGTCGTTCACACGGAGGCTTTTGTTCGCAGATGACCGTTAACTCTGGTTATGCCGTATAAACAGTATAGATTTACACTATTTTTACGTTCTTTGACAAATCTAAATAAAGCATATAAATGCTCAGATGTGTTTGATAATATACATGCACATTGTCTTGACATTTTCCAGCACAGCAAGGCATTTGGAAGATCAAACTTCCTCCCGAGACCGACCCCGGACCCTTTGACATCACTGTGACGTCAAGCGAAGGGAATGTAACTCTAAATGACGTGTTGTTTGGTGACGTTTGGTTATGTTCAGGTCAAAGCAACATGCGATTTAGAATGAGAGAGGTTCGTTCTCTAAATCTACACGTTTGTTGAACTCATGTTTGTCTGTTATGGGCAAAGTTCCCCCAATGAAATACACAATACATGACATGTACACCATTACCACAATATAGGGATTCATTTTAGCATGCCTCGTCACCTATCAGTAAAGAAATAACAGCAACCCTTGAAATGAATTTTGGTATTATTACTGATACTCACGCATAAAGTTGTCGTTATCATGAATAATGTATTTACGTAAAATTACAAACATACCCAAACACACGTGCATACAGTAATGATATTAAAGTTTAATTCACATACCGGATCCACCAAACCACTTGAGAAAAATAATTCATTGACCGCGGAATTTTACTAGCACGGTGGAAGTGACAAATTGTTTTTTAACGAATGACTTCTGATCGATGATTTCTGTTTTCGTTCATGCTTTTATGTTTCCTTAAAATCATATGTTGTGATTTGTCATAATACATGCAAATCGAACATAGCATAATAATTATATTGGAATCAATTATACCGTAATCTAAATATTTACAAGAGAAGTACATGCTCTCGTTGGCTGGACCTTGGTAAATTCGAAAACCGGGAAAACTGAAGCTCATTCTACAGTCCTGATTGTCTTGTAATATGTTCTATATAGTTCGACCCCGCTTTGCTAGAACCACATGAATTGGAACGCTCGAACCAGTAATCAGGTCCCCTGCCCAATATTTACTCTGATATTCATGCGTCTCTGTCGAACAATACATTTTTACCACTTCAGAATAATTGATCTTACAAAATTTGCTAGATATAACACAGCGCGTGATAAAATTGGAAGCCCTTGACATTAACAATAATTTTGTTTGAAATTGTTCACAAACTTAACTGTAATTAATTGGGCATTATTAATAATTAACGAAAATGTTTTGATTTATTTAAAGAGTGATTAGATTACTTTACAATTGTTTGTGAAATAAACAATAACAAACAAGGACAAAAATAATGTTCTTACGCAAAATGCATTTTATTGAACGACAATTCATTATGTGCATGTTGTTATATGATCACGATACATCACGGAAAACAACACGAACACACAACACGATTCAAAATATACAAGGAAAACAACTCTATTTCATGGAGTTGTATGCTCGACTTCGGATATGATTGTGTCAGTCCCGGCGAGTTCGAGCCATTGAGAGTTCATCGTAACTTTGCTATTTTTCCAGTCGCTTTCAAATGTTTTTCTTCCTTTTTATTGAAATGCAGTTCATTTTTTTCAGTTAATCAATGCTACAGCTGAAATAAATGAGTCACTATCTTTGACTAGTATCCGTATGTTGTTTACTTCACTCGTTCAGTCTAAAACACCAAAAGATGACGTGATATTGGTTCATCAATGGATATTTCCAATCCAAGGTGCGTTTGTATTTCAATTTTTTTTGGTTCGGAAAAATGGAAATTAAAAACAGGATGAAAGACACGATCATATTATCGTTGCAAACTTCTAGCAATCAATTAAAAACAAGCAATGGTTGAAATGAATGTTTATAACCTGATCGATTCCTGTAAATAAGTTGTCTTCGCTGATACTCATGAATCATACATGGTAAAACGCTATATACTGTAATAGTTTAAGAGATATTAAAAATATCACTACATCCAGAGTCCAATCATACTTTTACTTCTCTTGGATAGCATGATCTGCCGAGATGTTTTTATATAGAAACTGCTGTGGGACGATGCTGTTTGGTCCAGAAAACCAAGTCATTAAACTGACGTGTAAACAGATAAAACTGTGAAGATTTAAAGTTTAACCGTTTTAACTGTTATGCTTTTGACAGCCAGTAGCTCAAACGGTAAGACTTGTCTAAAGCGGCGACCAATGTAACGTCAACTGAAGCTGTTTCTTTTTGGCGGATTTAAAGCTTTTAGACTTAGATAATAATAACTTTCATTTTTATTGCAGGTATCATTGACGATTTTTCAGCACTATGCTTCTTGTATGCTAAAGAACTATATTTACAATATGGGTATCCTATTGGAGTCATCGCCTCAAGTTGGGGAGGCACACCCATTGAAGTGTGGAGTTCACCATCAGCTATTGAAGCGTGTCCGAAAGTAGTTTTTCCACGGTAGGATATTATAAGTTCTTAGGATGGTGAAGTGATTGCTTTGAATAACTGATGACAGATACTTTTCAAATCAGATTCATTGCAAAAATGAATAGATTTGAGAAATTATCAATTTATGACATTTCGTTTCCATTCGTAGAGATAATTCTTAACATCAAACTATCTTTATTATGTGATAATATTTTGAGAATGTGCGTTACTTCCAGTCAGTTTTCCCCAAGCAATACTACTTTCAGAATGGTAATCATTGTCACAGACAATTCTCCAACTATCAGTTAGACTAAATATTGTCTGCCTAACACTTAACCATTGTTCTTTGAATACTCTTTTAGACGATGGCCAACACCCAGTGTTTTATGGAATTCTATGATAAATCCTTATTTACAAATGACAATTAAGGGAGTTATTTGGTATCAAGGTAATATCATATATTTCACTTGCAAAATGTATTGTTATCGATTGGCGGACTTGAAACCATTGAGATTGACAACACGATTTATCAAATGATTGTTCGTATATAAAGCTAATACAAACATTAAGAATCTAATATTTTACCTCAAATTCCCGTTTTCATTACAATAAGTACAAAACCATATACATACATTATATGCATTGCGAATACATTTTTTTCACCGACGCAAATTAAAGCCGTAATATCTAGAACGGTGAATTGTTAATGAATTCATAGAAATAAGTAAATATTACAAAGACTACGTGATAAATGACCATTGTGCTGATGATATCATCAAGAGTATCAATGAGCAGCAAGAAGTGATAATTGTCAATGAAATAATACTTACGAGCGTTATTATGACAGTAAGATTTGTACATTTCCGTGAAGGGCTAGGGTAAAAGCTTTGAAGCTGTGAAATAACAAAACTAAGAAAATGGTGATAATTTATTGGCTACAGGAGAAGGCAACAGGCGGTTTCCGGATTTATATGACTGCCAGTTTCTTGCAATGATAAGTGATTGGAGACAGAAGTTCAACGAAGGATCAGACGGGGAAACCAGCAGCAAATTTCCTTTTGGTTTTGTGCAGGTTTTTATCCATTTATAAAATTCGTACAATTATATTATTTACTAATTTTGACTAGTAATTAACCCAAGCAGTTTATAATGCAGTGTTTAAAAATCTGTTAAACCACTAAACGTGTACTGGAAGGTTCAAATTTTAAACACATGCTAATATTACCAGTATGCACCTTACTTCTACGTGAATAATTTCTAACATATTTGTGTACAAGAAATTCTGAGAAATGGTTCGTGTTAGTACCTTATTCTGACATATATAACATTGCAGTTAGCCCCATTTCGCCCAAATCCCAACATTATCGGAGGTTTTCCCCTTATCAGATGGGCGCAAACAAATAGTGTGGGTTACGTTCCAAATGATAACATGCAAAACACTTTCATGGCGGTGGCCATTGATCTACCAGATTTTAATTCTACATCCGGCATGTAAGTGATGACATTCTCTTCAAATTTGTTTTCATTCTACGAGAACCACGTGGTATCGTTTCGGATTGAAACATGTATGTACATACACTCAATAACTTCATAACGACTGGGACCAATATGCACGTGGTCCAAGAGAACAACATCATTTAAAGTGCTCACTCTTCTTTTCGGACATGTCCGAATAAATTACATGTGTTTGTTTGTAGTTCGTTTAACCTTTGTTTAGTGTTTTATTCGTAACTACAGGCGATTAATTGTTTTCCTGTAGCATGCAATTTTACCAGTGTAATCTAAATATTTGTATTTCAGAATTCATCCACGATATAAGCTGGATATAGCTAAACGACTCGCTCTTGGTGCGCGGCATGTTGCTTATGAAGAATCCAGCGTAAAATTCCAAGGTAAAGTTTCAATACCTCTGTATTAGAAACTACTTCTGATAAAAAATTAGATATCTTTCCATTTAAATTCTATATACAAGGATTATTGCGAGCACAAATGCCAAAAATCGTGTAGGATTATACTAAGAAAATTGATAATAATCTTATATCAGATAAATTAACAAATACAAACTGGAAATAACTTATGATAATTTAGACTTTCATTTCTTGACAAAAATGTTTTATGAAAACATAATACATACATGTATACATGTATAATATAATGCATATGTTTTTGGTAAATTCTGATATGTGTCAATATAATACTCTAATCGATTTGATACGGCATACTGGTACCACAGAGAGCTCTGTGCTCGCTCTAACATCTCAAAGATAATATCTACCGAAATAACATACTTACAGGACCATTTCCTACAGATTACCTCTTAAATCTACAGCAGCAAACACTAAAGATAATTTTTGACAATGGCCAGGCTAATCTACTTGTCAACAACTATGATGGATTTGAGGTGAGTTGAAGTCAATACAATTACTGAAAAACTATAATTACACTCTTACATTTCTGCAGCAAATGAATTAAATTTTAAGTTGGTTAATTAAGCTCCAGAATTAACAGATTTAATATGCCAGGTTTTTGAATATCTTAAAGTTTCTGTAAACACAAAAGAATGACTCTGGGGTTTTATAAAGTTGCACATCTTGCATACCACTGGCTAATATATAACTATATTGAACATAAATGAACCATTTTTAAAACACTTGCAATAGGGAAAAAACTGCATTCATTGAATAAATGCATCAACAGTCATCTTAAGGTATTACGTCCCTGTTGTCCAAATTATTCCCTCAAAAGCTTTTGGAGCCAACAAATTTTGGGAACGTTTATAATTTTTACAGGTTCCATGATAGAAAATGATTTACCATAAGATTACGAAAACAATGACAATGTTTGAGTCATTGTCCCTATAATTTTACATAGAAGTCTATGTGAGTAGCCCATTTTTCAAAGATTGAAGAAAAAAAGATTCATTTCCATGGAAACTCACATTTAAAAGATGCAAAACCCCAAATTAATCTAATTTGATAAAAAAATGACCGCTGTGCAATATCAACAGAAATTAATTTTAAATAAGGGAAACAACTCTTCCAAAATTTTCAAAATGTAAAATAAATTCAAGTATCAATTGTAACTATCAAAGGAACAACGAGGGCTTTACTATTTCTATAGTAATATTTTTGTGTACCATTAGCAAATACGTCAGAAAAATACTGTATGGATGTAATACCTTAACTAATAATCATTTTCTGCATCTAGGTATGTTGTGCAAACTTCACATCAATATGTGATAGAGTCCATCAATGGACACGTGTGAACATAAATGACACATACAAGTCTTCCGTAGACATTGATATTTCTGTTTGTGATGGGAACAATCTAGATGGAATAAGGTAATCATATTTTATCATCAATTCAAACTAGCATCAATCAAAATACCAATAAACAAGTATTGTGAAGCAATGCAGCAATACTCAATCATCAATTTAGAGTAAGTTAGACTTTCAATCAACTATTAAGCTAGAAATATGCAACATATATAAGTATACATTAGCACAATACATTTAACTTATTATAATATATGAACGATACGCAGTAAAACCTCACGTAGTGTCCACCTTTATACAACAACCATCTTGTTATAATAACCACTTATTTTCAGACCGGCTTTTAATAATTCCCCTATAATTCCAATAGATAATGAGACCACCTCATTAATACATTTTTTCAGGTCCTGAAAATGGTCTCATTATAGAGTTTTTACTGTATTCAGCAGCTGTCACTTTACTCATGTACACAATTGAATATGCATTGTAAAAAAAAACTGTGTAATATAACAAACATTGATTTTATCTAAATGAATAATTGTCCTTTCACAATATTCCATTCAACTAATTATTCAAGTTTGTTAGGAATGGCAGTTCATAACATTTGTGATAACATTAGTTAATCAATGTAATAAATAAGTAAACTACTAGTATTTGTAAATAAAGTCATTATAGCTATTTAACTCATGCAAGTTCATATTTTGAGGTATTGTACAGTGATAATTTCAATCAAACAATCAAACCTGACTACCTGTTAGCAACGTCCATTCTTGAGCATGCATTTATTTCTAAATTAACCCAAGACAGGCCCAAAAGCATGAAGACCAACTGTGCAAGGGCATAGATAAATTGGTTAAACAAATGCATGTATGTTTTGTTGTATATAATAACATTGAAGTTATTGATCTTATTTAAGAATGACTTCATTGTTCTATGTATATATATGTACATAATTATATTGCTGTACATAACATTTGTATATAATAACATTGTTAGACAATGAAGGCTTATGACATTATTTATGTTAATTAGTCACTTATAAATGTATTTTGTCCAATTTCATAGCCTCTCCCAAATTTTATCATTATTCATAGGATTGTATTAAATGTTTTGCTTTTGTGTGTTATGCGTACATATTACATTGTATATAAACATGTATATATGTGTGTGTATGTTAGCTTGTTAAATGTATGTTGAAAATATGTTCTAATCTGTTGTCCTAAAGGACCAATTGGCCTAATGGATAAGAAAATAAACATCTATCTAGCATGAAGTTCATTTGTCAATCTGGTATGTTATATACAGTGTTTAATTATGTTCTGTCATTCCAGATATTTGTGGCGGGAGAGTCCATGTGCACTACGACAATGTCCCTTGTATGGCAAGGATACTAACTTACCAGTACCCCCTTTTATCAAAACATGGTCAGCAGAAGTTAACAACACTTCACGCAACAATTTATGGCCATTATTGTCAGACTCTCCAACATGAAGTCAATATTAGAACCCTGCTTCATCATCTAAAACACTTGTATTTAATTGTTGTAAATGTGCACAATTGAGTGGATGAGAGCAGGAATTAAGGGCTTATCTTTATTTTGATAAAGAAGGGAATAGGCCCTTCATGCAATCACCACATCAGCTATGCTAGGCTTAAATCTTTTAAGGTGTTTGTGGAGCTGAGGTATTTCAAATACAAAATGTACTAATGTGTAAGAAGAGCAAGTCACAGACCGGAATGAAAAAAGGTCTGTAAAGAAGCTAACAAGTCATAAGTTGAGCAAAGATTTGATTATTTTATTTTATTCAATAGAATGCTCAACATATAATCAAGTCATATTACACACTATAGTGATGATTAACAATCTACCACCATTTGATAATCCCATAAAATATTTTTATAGCAATCATGAAATCATAATATTTAATACATTACATTAATAAACAATTCATCAATAATGAAAAACAGGCTTCAAGTTCAATCATCAAAGTTGAATATTCGTTCACAAAGAATATCAAAAATAAAAGACTATCATTTCCTAACAAATTCTTTAAATCATGTGTTTTGCACAGTAAAACAAAAAAATGAAAGTGAATGAATAGAATCATATACATATATTAAGTTAAAAAATATCAATTTGTGGAATGTGGCAAATATTATCTATACTAGTTGTGCCAGCACCATGAACCCTTGAGATCAGAATTTGGCAGCATAAAGATGTTAATTTGCAATGTTCTTTTATGAATTTTCATTTTTTTTTTTGAGAATCGCAACCAATAGATCTAAATAGAATGAAAAAAATTCTTGAAATCATAGCACAAAAATCAAACATAAGAATAAGCTCAACAATGATTTCATGTTTGATTAATTTCATACATGTATGTATAAAATATAATGTGCCTCCAGCTGAAAGATAATTTATTTGATGAGCTTACTGATTAAGGCACAAACCCATAAACTTGAACATTCAGCAATTTAATATTTTGAGAATGGACTATGTATTATTTTATAAACAGATAAAAGTTAATTATATTAAAATTAGCACAGATTTTATAGTATTTGAAACCAAATATTTACCAAACAATTTTTAATGATCAACAGAAAATATACATACACACATTGCTAGATGTACCACTGTGTTGGCACAAAAAATAACATAACATACTCATATTATCAATTACAATGTGAAAAACTTATAATTTCAAACATATCAAAAAAGTGTAAGACAATAAACATTGACAGCATATAAATAATGACATAAACATTAAAAGATGTTTCATACCAGAAACCTGCTTCATACCCCCACTAAAACAGCTAAATTGCTTGAAAATGTTGCGCACATTACACAAAACCTAAATATAACCAAGTTTACACAAGAAAAAAACCCATCAATAAGCAGAGCAAACCCAGTTCATTGTATTATCATTATAAACCACAAACAGTTATTAAATCTTATTTTATACTTGAAATACAAGACGATCTTGAATAAAGATCATTTTGAACTTTATATAAAGATAGTCATAAATAGACAGTTTGAATAAAGATCACATTGAACTTTACTCAAACATCATAATAAAATAAATAGACCATTTGGCAAAAAAAATACAAACAAAGGATGGAAGGATGATAAGAGAAAATACTGTTCAGTCTGTTAATGCTGTTACATAAAATAAACTTTCCTAATTTTTAATAATCCTGGTACCAGGCACCAACGCTCTTCTGTTTTACATCATTCTATTTAACCATTTGCCTCATAATACCATATTACCTCACTAAGAAGCAAACAAGTTTTGAAAACATTGTGGTAAAAAGAAGCCATTTCTTGTAATGGGTAATAGTGTCTTACGCCACAATGTTTTCCACTCTTACAGAGAGAAATAACCCAATTTGCATAAATAAATTGATGTTTTGTACATTAGATTTGAATTTGGAAAAGTCCAAAATATGCTTGTGAAGTGCTAATAAGCCATTTTGACCAAAATTCTAGGTTAAAAAGGGGTATAACTCCAAAAATACAACTTTCAGAATAATGCCCTTTGTCTTGCAACTGCATGTTGTCATGATAATTAAGTATTCAAAGTGTTGTGTTGATATCTTTAAAGTGTTTGAGTAATGGGCTGCCTTAAAGTTTTTGCACAACAACAACAACAACAACAATGACAACCCAGCGATCATAAGAGCTTCACTTTTTCTTCGAAAAAGGCAAGCAAAAATGTAATAGCACCAAGATACAAATAATGTAAGCATTGACCAGTATGTATTTGTGATTATGAGATGTTACCTTGTTTAAAATGATAATGATACTTTGAGCAGCTAGCATGCCTTTGCTCTTTATGTCAAACTGAAATATTAGCATACATGCTTTTCATATCAATGCATTACAATGTTCTTTTTTTTCACTGGGGTTAAATGTCACACCAACAGCAATGAACATTTGGCAACTTTACAGCTTTAACATTGGAGGCACATTGGTTTACACCTGGGTAGAACCAGTGACCTTCCATAAGCTAGTGGGACAGCTTCCTCACATGTGAAATTTTGGCCTGAGAGGGATTCAAACTCAAAGTGGTGTGGGGCTAGTGATTACAAGTCAAAGACCATAACTACTCGACCACAGAAGCCCCTTGTAAATGAAAAATAGTAAAAATAACAAAAAATAAATACAATATGTACATGTTTTGTTTTTTTTAAACATGTGATTATAGCAATGCTGAATGAAGCAGAATATTAAACAGTAATACTTCATTTATCATTTATCTATTATACAAGACATAAATATTTCACCCCAAAGTTTAGCTTATAGCACCACATAGTTCATTTAAAGTATACACATTTATGAGTAATAAATATCAAGCACAAAAGAGTGGCACATATTACAAATTAAGAAGTGACAGTAGATGTCACTTTACCAACAATAAAAAAATAAGTACAATCAACATAATTTTTTTAAATGTATGAAACATTAAAAGAACTGAACACTGGTAATATTTTAACCTTAGACAAATGATTTGATATACATGGTAACAAAATGACATAACTGCTATACCAGAGCACTTGCTGCAGATGGAAAGACATTGAACATAGAGAAACAATCAGTTAACCAAGAAATGAAAAGTTAATTATTCCAATATTGTACACCATTAACCAAAGCAATGAATTTCAATTTAGCAATTAGCAACATCAATATAACTGAAGACTGACAGAGAAAACAGGCTACCTGGCAAAATTTGAAGCACTAATACCTTTTCACATTCATCCCAGGTAAATTAAATTTTAAAGTAACTATTATCACCTTTAACATCATTTCAAGCAAAAGGATTTGAGCAACAATTCACATACAACATATTTAACCTCCCTGACAGAGATAAAGGCAGAATGTGTAAAATTTGACAAACCGTCTAAAACGTCAGGTAAAGCTCATTTAGTCCGATATAAGAGTATGAAACTCGATGTTAAATGAGGAAAGATATTTGTTTTGGTCTGATGAAGTTTGTCTCTAGTTGCCTGAATTAAAAAATGCATACAAGGAATGAATGTTATATTCCTGAAAATATAAAGCATAAAAAATTCCCTGTTTAAGTTAAAGATAATTCTTTCATAATATAAGACACTGTGTATTACATTCTAGAATTCATCATCATCATCCTCACCATAGCCAAGGAGTTGGTGTTCAGGCGATCTAAGGGATGTCACTCCAGACCCTCGGTTCTTTCTATGTAACAGAAACCTTGTGGTTTTCCTCGCATTGTGACATGCACAAATAGAGTATAATGCAGCTAAAGTAACACTTACACCAACAACAAACAAAACTGCAAATAAAAAATGAAGATTTACTAAAAAAATAAGAGTTACACTTAAATCATACAAGAGAATCATGATAACCCAAAAGCATTCACTCTAAAAATACTATGGCAGAATCTTTTCACCGAAAATGAGGGAATAAGGTTTAAAATACGATTTTTCTTTTTTATTTCACCCAATGATTTGAGATTTCTGTATCAAAAACAAGATCTTTGATCCATCCATATGATAAGTAACAAAAAATGACACAGTGCCAGATTTAGCATTGACATAACAATCTAATATATGACCAAATTTCATGAAAATCAAACAAAAATATGGCCTCTCGAGTTTAAGCAATATTTTCTTTAAAAAAAGAGACCTATTGAATGAGCATTTTCACCTGAAATGAACCAGAATTTGGTTTGCCCACACCTATTATTACTTATTTTTTTCTATGATCTGTTTATAGTGAACTAGATTTTAACAAGTTTATGCAGAATTTATCTATACTAAGATCCATAAAAACAAAGATTCATTCAGACAGGAGCAAAATTAAGCATTACAGCCCAAATAAAATGAAATATCAATGACAAAAATATGACACAAACACAAATAAAAATGATGTCTTCTACTTACATGTTACTCCTGTTATTGATAATTCATTTGTAATGGATTTTTCCTGAAGTAAATCTTTCACATTATCAAAAGAGCCATTGTTTTGAGCAGGGGTTATACCTAGGATATGGCACATCAGTGGATATATATCAACTGAATCGAATTGCTCTGATAAATAGCCCTTTTTAAATGCTGGACCCATAGCAATGAAGAAAGGCCTCATATTTTTTACAAGAGCTGGGTTGAGTCCATGTACTCCAACTGAAAAACAAGTAATAGTGCAAATTAGAAAAAGTAAAAAACATAGGCAAAAGAATACAAAAAAGAGAAAAAATAGAACAAATTAGAAAATAATAAAACACTGTAACAGATATGCAGTCCAATAAATAGAATAAAAAATGTATTATAATAGCATCATTCATGGAGAATATTGCAAATGTTTTAACACCCATTAGATCAAGATCAAGTTAGCATTCAGTTAGCGTATGCAAAACCTGCCAGACCTCAGGCCATAAACAAAAAAAGCATTACTGTGACTAACTGATATTCACACAAGAACATAGTGGGAAGTTCATGGTCATCAACAGCCATCTTGTGCTTCTTCCATATTTAAACAAACCTTGTGACCACCTCAATATTAATACCACCTCAATAAAACAACCACTTAATTTTGGACCTTTTTCAACTTGATAATGAAACCACTTGAATATCAATACAGAACCATTTAATTTTTGGTCTAACAGGTGGCCTGAAGGTGTTAATGTACTTAATATATATACTTACTCATATGCATGGGAGACCTGAGAACTTACTTGTTTTATAATTATTTTTTGAAGCATCATCAGGAAACACAACAAATCCTTCTTCTGCAGTGATAACAATAGGAGCTATCCTGTCACTTTCACTGTAATGCATATCCTTCAATTTACTTTCACCTTTTTTGTACACATATAAATCTGGTATCTTTGTTAGCAAATCATACAGTTGATCTTCCTTTCCTGTAACAGAAAAAGGGCAGAATTTATGCAAACACACACAAAACCAAGTTAAATCTAGATCACAAGTGATAGTAATTTTGGTTTGAACCTTTCTGATATTGCTTAATATAAGAATTATTCCAATATAACTAAAATATCTCATTGTATTTCTTTATTCGCAAACTGAAATTTTGTGACGCACAAAAATTCTCACAAAATTAGTTAATGCGCATCTTCCATTACAAATGATCTGACATCATAATTCATACTCTTATCACGTAGTTCAACGTAAGAAAATTTACTTAAAGTAAATAACAGAATCCCATAAATACATACCTGTATTAGGATACATGTTAATAGCCAGGTGGTTTTTAAACTGACTTGAGCCAGTGTAATTATACAATGACGAGTTTATTCCATAATCAGATAAAACTATGGCTTTTGTATAATTCGTAAATCCATGATCTGCAGTTAATATGATATTCATTTCATCAAATAAATCAACTTCTTTCAGCCTCTTAAACAGATGACCCAAGACATAGTTTAATTCTCCTTTGATGAAATCTGTGACATTTTTAGAACCGGCACCAGTTTGATGAGCTATTTCATCCGGTTCAGGAAAGTATAGGAGACCAAGATTTATTGGATTTTTTTTGGCCGTGAACCATGATACCAATGTGTCAACTCTCTCAGTAAAATTGATCTGAGTGAATGGATTTGCATGATTTGGGAAAATCTTATCAGGACCTATTCCTTTCACTTCTCCGAGGCCACAAGGCCACACCACAGAGCCAGAGCAACGGCTCGGATTTGCTTTTTTGTTGGTAACATAGATAGGTTCAGCTCCTACATCATACCATATAGGATCAAAATTGTCCCTTACACTGTCATAGAAAAAATGCTCATTGTACTCTGGGTCATAGAATCTATTATGCACTATTCCATGACTCTCAGGATACAAGCCAGTGATTAACGTGTAGTGGTTTGGATATGTCACTGAAGGAAACACATTCATTACAGACTCAGCTTTCACACCATTATGGATCATGTACTGAAAGTTGGAAGTTTCATTAGGTGATAGCAGATCGAGATAATTATATCTGAAACCATCCATAGATATCAAAATAAGTTTAGGAAATGAATTTGCACAGTTCGTTTCGATCAGGAAAGTAAATAACAGCACTTCCATGAAAAAGGTACAGCACATAAATTTTAACCTCGACATTTCTGCACAGTGCGGCACATAGAATCTACCGTAAACTATAATGTGACAAAACTTATTCAGAGAAACTGGGAATTGTCATGTGTTTTCGCGAACTAAAAATCCTGACAATTGACTAAACAATCCTGACGATCCTAGAAAATCGAACCATAAGAACACGCTATTGAATAATATCCATATCGTATCATTTTCAGTGTGTCCACAACAATTAATACGGTAAACATCAAATAATAAAGGCCTATTTTGTTTACGGATGTTATGTTTTCGTATATTACGGAACTTTTCGACTTTGACACGTTTTTTAAGGGAAAAATCCAAGAATGTCCGAATGTTCAGATATTAACCGAAAGATCCTCAAAACTCGAAAGATAGTACATTTAAGCAAAGTACAGTTACAATGACTTCTTATCATCAGTGATCAACTTAACAAAAACTTAGTCACCATCTGTTACTATCATGATTTACAATGAAACAATCAATGCAATATTATAATATAATATAATAAGACTTTGTACTCAAGTTAGCGAAAGACTTAAAATGGGACCTTAAACTCATGTATATATCATTCTGTAAGTTACGATTTTCAATGTATGCATTCTTATATCAGTTTCGATCCCAATATCCTGAATATTTAAATTCTTAAGGTTATTTGTTGATCTATAAATATAAAAAGGAAATTATTTAACACAACATTCATCTGCTGATGATCAATTTCAACAATAAATTTAATTCTTATAGATTATATGAACAAGCCACGTTGTATAATATGCTGCGAATATTGATCGAAACAGGCAAAATAATTTGATCCATATACTTAAATGGCATTAGTTTCTGAGAATTCATTCAATTAGAAACAAATAAAACAAAGATACAATATTGATATTTTATTCAACAATATCATTAAGGCTACACATTTACAATAAACCTGCTTGCTATAAACACCAACAAAATCATAATTCTATTTCAAAGAAAGTAGGTCATATAATACAAACTGGCAATAACTTATCATTTGATCAATGTTTGTGTCCAGCCAAGGATGAAATATTGTGATTAAAATTCATTCACTGAGGTTTGACTTTGCACCAACAGCCAGGGTCATTTGGCAGCTTTTCAGCTTCAACAGTTGAGGAAGACCCCTGGTGTAGAACCATGAATCTTCCGTAAGTTAGCAGGACAGCTTCCTCACATGTGAACTCTCCTGATTTGAACTAACAGTGGAGAAAGTGATTACTAGTCAGACCATAACCACTTGATCAAGGGGGATCCCGATCTAAATTAATATATTATTCAATCCCAACTAACTTTCAAGAAGGTCTTGTACACTACACATGTTTAGTATAGGTCTTGCCTTCAGTGTATGTATTAATCTTACGCTTATATAATAAAATTTGATTGGCTCACTCAAATGTCAAAATCAGATCCACCAACTTTTTCTTTCTTATTCATCCCTCAAATTCAACATTGGAGTAAAAGGTTTTCTGAACAAGCAATTTTGTCCCATATTCTTTCTACAATTGCTATTTCAAAAAACATTCTATGATGAAGAAAAACAAACGTTTTCTTGTCAGTGATAAACATGCGAGTAGACATAACTATCATCATAATAATAACACAAGGATGAAGGGAAAACAATCTTGTATCAATTTCAAACTACAAACTTCAGTTGAATACACAGTACAACATACTTATAATAAGAATATATTTCATACTCGGACAATATCCTTGCACAATAGTTCTACAACTACAGTTTGATAAATAATGCTTAATAATATCTCATTCATACAATAAAAAACAAACTTGCATATCATAATAAGTCAACGATAGAAATAGAGAGAAAAAAATCTCTGTATATCTGCATAAAATAAATAACAATAATTTGGAATGGTAAACAGTGCTGACCACAATATGAACATACCCAACCTAATCAATTTTGAAGACAAATCATGAAACATATTTAAAGGGACATCACTTCAGATTTACATAAGAAATAACATCATAATGAAAACAAAATACGATCTTGTTGCAATAATTGGATTAAGGAAAATAAGAACAAAAGCAAAATGTAGACACAAGCACATTGACACAATAGTACATGTGTTCATTTAAACAGGCAAAAAAGAGAGTAGTAGTCCAAATTATGACACAAACTGATAAAAATAAAGGGATAAAAAATGCAATCTGGTCATTTACTGAACATGTACATAAGGTCAATTATATAAATCAGCTAACATTTCAACACATGAATTTTTTCACATTGGAAGTATATCATGAATCATGTTCCGAATGAGTACCATCATTCATGATATAATATAAAAGAGAAATTTCGGAACTAACATAACACATCAATGACAACACAAGATATTATAATTACAACTAAAAATACAACACACCAATTCGCTGCAAAGCACAGTATAAAGAAATATGAAAATAACTTTTTTTTAATGAAGAGACTGTGATTTGATCATGTTGAAAGTGTAATCTGACTTTTGACAGTCTAAAAAATGTATAATAAATACACATTCATTCCAATAAATTTCAGTGCATACAGTCGGTTTCATATAAATACAGCTACATATACACAACAACGAATGGAAACATATATACATAGAAACAAATTTATTGCACGATAAAATGAAAATGTCTAAAACTGCCAAGAAGCGAACAAAAAAAAGAACTTTTTCCACTGACGGTTCATTTACAGTCAAATAGTCTGTGGTACATGTGTACATAAGGCCAGAAAAAGATATTACCATTTTTGAACAAACCCTTTTTTTTGTTAAGTAACCTTTCACAAGACTATTTTTTCTAGCCTCTAATCAGAGATCTTAGTAGGTACACCAATATAGGGACATCGTTATATTTTACTACATCCATACATAAAACATATACATCTTTTATCATATGCAACTGCACAACAAAAAAACCAGACAAGTTTCTTAAATTTTTAAAATTGCAAAACAACTATTCAAAAATTAGATGCTACTTGTAAAACAACTGTTCAAAAATTAGATGCTGATGCGTCGATCTAAAATTTTTATACAAATAGTTCTTTCACATCAAATATTTTTATACATAATTGGAATATTTATTCAAATACTTCACAACCAATCAACTTGTTTCAAAGACTACCCACGCAGAAATAATTTGATAATACATTGGTAAAATGCAGAGTATAGATCCTCTTAGAAAGAACAGTTAGTTTCCTATTTAGGCATAAATATGAAAAGACCTATGTGCTTCTAAACATCATGTCAATTAAAATATTTTTGAGCTCTCATCTCTAAATTTGTTACACATTTCTATATCTGTAGATTACAAGAGATGCTCAAAAGTGAAAATTGTGTAAGTTAGTATTCATTAAAAGAATAATGAACAATTTTACATAGACAAAATGATTTGGTGTACTTTATTATAAACACTTAGTCACTAAAGCATCTCTAGATGTTGCTCAGAATTTTCTCCTTAAATCTCCATGTATTTATCATTTATTTATCCATTAAAAATTAAATCTAGTAACATATTGTACCATATCAAAAATCAGTTATCGAACAAATTGATAAAGATCTTGCTTCCTCAGACAGCATTAAATACGAATACCAACAACTCTGCTTAGTTTAACATTGTGTGCTTGTCGTAAATATTACGTCTCTGTTCCTGTACAGTGCTCTTCCATCTTTTCTGTTCATTTGACACGTAATTGATGACTGATTTCTGACGTCCCATTCTTGGGCGTGTCCCACTCTCAAACTGTGGCACCTGAGAAACTGACTGATCATCCTTAAAGATAAAATTTTCAATAATTAAAAGAATGTAAACTAAATAACGAACAATTCATAATCCGACCACAGTCATTAGATCTCCATATGTCATGTTTCTTTTTTTTCTCCTAACATATGTACAACAAGAAATGTGGCAATGCTACCAAACTAGATTTTCAGCAATTCTTTAATTGGAAACTGATCTCTTATTTAGAGTAACAGTGATTTTGACCCTAGAAACTTCAAATACATGTACACTCCTAAGTTGAGTCTCCATAAATCCTTCCTATATACCAGGTTTGGCTGCAATAGGTCAATCTAAAGTCAAATTTTCATTTATGCCACCAACCCAACCAATAATACATAAATCTAACAATATTTCAACAAATCTACTCAAGAAATTATGTATCCATCTAAATAAATGTTGATAAATAAGGTAATCATGTTAATACACATCACCAAACATTAAGAAGCAAGCATAATTATACATGTCACCTTGTAATTTATATACCAGTAGATATTAGTTCTATGTGACATTGTCACTGGGTTTAACACTGTTTTTCAACATTTTTTTCAGTTTTCCTGGACTGTATTCTAACCAGTATTAACTTATCCTTCCACAAGGAGCCAGAAACTTCTCCATATATAGAGAAAAATTGACATTTTTGTCAAATTTTCATAGAACGGTTTGACCTACCGCAAGAGGGATTTGCACCCATATAACCAGGTAAAAAGTCCAGTGCATTAATCACTGGACCACAGTCACAGCCTCTATAGACATTAGTGCTATGAGTGATTAAATGTACACAGAACAAAGCACAACATGTATGAACATGTAAAAGGCTACAGATACAGCAAATGATTGTCTTTTGGCATAATATAAGCAAGCCTGTATTTATTGTGTTAATTATTATTAGTATATATTGTCTACTCTAGCACAACATAAATAAGACCAGTTACTCAACAGTTAAAAAGGAAGTATAGTAGAAATATATGTATTCTTATACCAAATACATCTGGTAAACCAAAGGGTTTAAATGGATAAATCAGTTTATTGGTATTGACTAATTTCACATTGTTTTCATGTGGTTAAGTGGATAGATATATTTGTAATATTCAATTGAAAAATTTTGAAATGATGATCATCTTAAGTTTTCAGTAAATGTAGAAATTCTATTAAGATTATATACATCACTAGATTAACTATGTACAACTTTCCACATTTTCCAAAATGCCTTTATATACTAACCCATCTCATCCAAAATCTTTTCTGATCAAAACATCAACCAGTCTAAAGGTTTTCATGCAGATAAGAGCTTAACAGTTAAAACAATTTTCAGATAATTTGCCATAATTGAAAAAAAAAACTCACTAATATGAACAAATTCATAGGTATAGACACATTCATAGGTTATTTTGTATATTACAATAGTTAAGTCCAGAGTCAAAAGCATAATCAGAGAAGATATCCCTTGAACATCCCTCCAACAATGCATGAATTCTGTCAATGTGTATTAATACTGTCAGTACAGGAAATATACTTCAAACATCAACATTTACAGATTTAAATCAAACAGAATGATATTTTTGTAAACCAAACAGTGTGAAGAAATTTGCCAAAACAAATAATAAAAGCAATGAGGTAACTGGTCTATTTGTTAGAAGAATTAGGGTGCCCAAAGCCCTATAAAAGTGTTACCAAATTAACCACCTCATCCATGTGTTCTTGATATGAAGAGCCTGGTCTTCTTGCTATCAGTGGATCTAGACACAACAGGAACAACATGTAGACCAGTAGTAAGGATGTCACACATATAATTATGATTACAACAACCTGTAAAAATTTAAAAATAGTTCAGTTTCTGTTGATTAACCAACTAGTACCATCAATAAATGAGTTAGTTTTTGAATGAGAGAGCAAGTACTGGAAATTACTCAGAAACTTTATTCATCATACTGCTTTGTATTCAAATGTTGATGAATGATAGATCAGTGTTAAAAACATAAAACTAAAGTGCAACCATACACATATCAGCTAACAATTCCTATATCATAAATGATTCCAAACTAGATGTAAATCTATATAAGATTTTAAACATGCTGTGAGTTTAATAGACCTTGAGTCTGAGAAAGTGGCAAAATATATTAATCTGATTAACTTCCCACCACACATTATTGTTATATTTATTATATTGACCGTGTATATCTGACTATGCAGTAAAATGTTTAAATCTCATCTTTTACCAAATCTAACCCTGAAAAGACAAACAGTTATATTTTAGAATCCTTATTTATTCCTAGACAGATTCACAAATACTATTCATATGCGTATATTACTGAAATTAAACATGAAAAACAATAAACATAATTACCTTTATAGTAGTTGTATTTCTGTTTTCATACTTGCATTCACACAATGAACATGACTGCTGGTCTTGGAATTTCACTACAAAGTTGCAATTACTGCAAAAAAGTGGTAAAATTTTTTTACAATACTTCTTCTAATACACATTTTAACATTAAATTTCATAGTTATAAGGTATTAAGTCATACAAAAGTATGCTTGTACTTTGTGAAACAAAATGTCAGAATTCCAACACATTTATGACGAGTGTTTTCCATACCCTATGGTTAGGTTAAAGGGAATTAGGGTTTGACTGCTTTGACTACATATTGAGGCTGAAAAAATGCTAAATTATTTATTATTATGAACACCTCGCATTTTGCACACTATGATTATGATACATTGTAACACACCAGTTATTAGGATCAGCATTTGGACTGATATACACAGTCTTCTCATTCACTGTACTGTTGTCATCTTTCTTAAATTTAGGACAAACACATTTACATCTTGCATCTTCAAAGCTCGTCTTGCTAGGAACTGCATCCTACAAAAAGTTTCAGAATAAAGGGATTAGTATCAGTAATACTAGGAAGAGAAGAGTAAAACAGTGACAATACATTAGTCATTACACAATTAACCACAAGCAAGGATACATTAACTTCTCAGTCCTTTATTGATCAGCTTCCTTATTATATAATTTTGTTACGGTTGAATAACATAATTTTGTAGTATAACCAATTTCATGGTATTTTATGTACATGTACATACTCTTTCCATTTGCACATGCATGCTGTTCCAGAAAATTTGTCAACATATCATTGGACAGCTTTGTTAGTTTGTTATTTTCTGCAGACAATACACTACAAACACACTAAAATACAATAAATTCTTCATTTCCAGAGAAAGCAGAGTACAGACACTTTAACTTGTTTAATGATTCATTATTCCAGGTAACAGTTTTCATTGTCACAGGATTGTGTTCTGAATATTGAGTAAACAAGTGGAACTACTGACTGGTTCAAAAGCATCAAGTAGAACATGTAAAACCCTAGTCCTAACTATTTATCATTATGTCGATGCTGTTGACACAGAGTACTTATAATGCTAAAACAGATATTGTATTGGACTCATTTGGTTGGAATATTGTGATCCAAAACATGTAATATTTATAAAACAAATAATGAATTTGGATGATGATCATATGTACCACAGGGTTTTTTTTTGGCCGTTTTGATGACCAATATTCGGTCGCGTTTCGAATGGCAAAAAGTATGTTTTTTTCCCCAATTGCAAGGTGAAAATTCCCAATTTAAATGAGAGAAAAACTGTTCACCATTTTTACAACATGCTTGAGTTTGAAAGTAGCGAGTGTGAATAATATGAGGAAAAAAATCACGGATTGCATATTTAGACTGGTACACTACTCCGGCAGTATTTTTATACAATGTAACTTTTTCCCAATTTTGTCCAAAGTTCGCAAAAATTCCCAATTCTGAGGGTCGGGTCATGTTCCAAAAATGCAGAGAAAAAACCTTGTACCATTTTCAGGAATAATGGCAACTTCACATAAAATATGTTGATATATCATTAATACAATTAGAGCTTGTTACACCATCATACACACTGTGTACACCCAGTTACATTGAAACTTATATAATATAAACTCTAGAATGACACCTAAACAGTTAAGATGAATTTGATGCCTTTTTGTTAAAAAATTATATCCATCCCTATGCATACTGTAACACCAATTTGTTTTTTATTTTATTTTATGTGACTTATTGTCACTGGGGGGGGGGGGGTTAACGCCGTTTTTCAACAATTTTTCTGTTATAATATATGGTGACTGGTTCACCTAACCATTTTCCTGGACTGTATACTAACCAGTACCAACTTACCCTTCCACAAGTAGCCGGCAACTTCTCCACATATGGAGGAAAATCTATATTTTTGTCCAATTTTCATAGAAGGTATGCCCCGACCGTGATTCGAACCCGGATCTCCGGGTAATAAATCCAGTGCACTAACCACTGGACAACGACCGCGGCATTTGTAACACCTATATATGGCGTGTCATCGTGGAGATGTTGAAGACAAAATATTCATCATGCCAATACTAAACTACAAAACGAGAAAGTCAGATAGTCATGTTGCATTCGCAGCGAAAGCTCGCACTGTCAAAACTCGTACAACAAACAAACGAACGAACAAAACAAAATTTTCGCAACTTATACCTCAGTAGAAGCTGAATTTATTAGCACTATACATCCAAACACTAATGTTGACAAAAGTTTACGTGTATCCATCATGTTCAGTTGATTATTTTGCTAATAATTCGTTCATCATAATTTAGTAATCTGACCCAATGGAATTTATAAAACGAAAGAAGCATTGTAACGAAAAGGAATTGTAACAAGGGGTCTCACTAAAAACGACAAGAAGAATGTTAGCGACAACAAGCGACATGAAGCCTTAATTTTAATTTAAACAATAATTTGGCTCAAATTAGTATTCATAATGATAAGGAATTACATTTTAAACTATTTCTTAATAAAAATGTGATTTTCATCAATTAACAACTTAATTATATTAATAAAACTAACATACGTAAGAACGTATTTCTTGTCGCTCCCGCATCTGTACTGAATTACAAAGCGTCAAGAAGATTTATTGATAGTTTTTGATAGAATTTCTTTTTTAATTTTTACTAAATGATATTGTATTATTATAGAAAGAAATTTCAAACTGTATAAAATAATTTATTGTCAGAAATCATCAAAGTGACCTGTTTATTACGTTAAGCTGTATTTCTTGTCGCTGGAACCGAGGGTTCAGGGTAAGCTATTAGGATGGGTAGGTGGATGCTCCGGCGTCCGTTGTCCGTCGTCTGGCGTCAACAATGGTCTTCTCCTCAGAAACTACCAGTCGGATTTACTTCAAATTTGCTGTGCAGAAGCCTTTTGTCTTTTACGTTTTTAGCTCACCAGAACCGAACTCAAATTCTGGTGTCATTGGAACACAAAACACAAGGCACACACAAAACGATGATTTTTCAGTTAGTTGCCACCAATCATCCAAATTTCGACTGTGCATACGCCTTTTAAATTTCCTAGACGCAGGTAACCTCATAAACAAGCGCAGATCAAACTTCAAATGGCGCATTTTTTCAGGTAAAAATGAGCGGGATTATCATTCTAGAAACAGTGGTCGTGTCATCAAGCTAACAATAATGTGATTAGCACGTGACTTTGGTGAACACATCTCGGGATTATAGGTTTCGAGTCTAATATCGATTCTACGGAAACAAATACAAAGCGAGGGTAAGATACAAATAATTACAATAAATATGAATAACAAATGAAACATTAGCACAAAAATAGGTCATTTGTTTTGTTTGAAATATTTCATAAAAATTCGGTATAAATTTACTGACAAACATTCTACCACATTCATTTTCCTGATCTTATCTTTGTCTTGATATTGTAACAGGGCTGTATACATATTTATAGTAGATTGTATGAGCGTCAGCCCGATTAGCTCAGTTGGTAGAGCAGCTGACTTGCAAGCAGAAGGTCGCGAGTGCTAGTCCTGCATCGAGAACTTTATTTTCTGCCTCCTATTACACCTTGGTGTCTTGAGTGAACGTGCGTACGTGTGTGGCTAGCCTTGGAATCCGAGAGCTAGGGCGAGGTAGTGGCGGGGCTAGCTTAAAACACATGTGTTGTCGCTTGATTAGGCCGTACTAAATCGTATCTATGTTTGGCGTCCGCGGACGGAAAGATTTTGATCACCTCAAACAAAAAAAAACATATCGTAATCCCCCCTGGATCTGCCTGTGGTAATACTGAATATTTGATCATTTGAAATATCTTTATTGGACCTTTACATGCTGGAACGATTTGATTTGTATCAATATGCCTTCCAGTCGTCAAAATATATCAATATTATGCTTTTGTTTTCATTTAAGAAATGGAACATATTTATTCCCACTGAGTGACTGTTTGAACTTTTGATAGAAGCCAGTATTTTGCGGCAATTAAATAGGAAATTTGTGTTTTTTTCCTGAGGCACTTGTTGGTTTTTTTTCCGGATAGCTAGATAGGTTTTTTGAACCTCGATGTTACGCTAAACGTAGACGCGATTTGGTATGGCCTTGACTAAAGGAAGGAGGAGTGTAACAGGGCTAAATATATCCCGGCGTTACCAGTTGTCGATAACTTAAGGAAGTAAACAAGTATATATAAAGAACATCAAACATTCATTTACTTCTGAAGAAATAATTCTATTTAATGCATTTCAACTCTAACATCATTAATGCATGAAAAATAAGTGTTTCATATTAAACAACTAATTACCGAAATTTATGAATAAATTTGCAAAATTTATTTTCAAAATAAATGTTTTTTCTTTTTTCAATAATTTTCCCACTAGGTATATGGAATATCGTCGGGTAGTCAATGTTCTACCCGTCTTATTTCATACGGTCCGTTAACCCTTCTTTGTGTATATCGTCAGCGTTTTCCGATAATCCTTCTTTGTGTATATCGTCAGTGTTTTTCCTCTTTATCTATGTGGTCAGTTAATTCGTCAGTAGTTTATTACGTGCCATGTAACAACACACTCGGAACTACTCGGATGTCTCTCGACATTGACCTCGGACGTAATACGATGGCATTCATTGGGACTACTTTCAACCTCGTTTCCAAATAGCGCTAAAAATGGTTGTCGTACAAATCCGTCGTACACAGATTTCAATGTCTGGATCTGTTTAACTTTTAAATCGAAGTCAACATGAACACAATCTTTAGCAGACTGCAAAGCTTCAAAGAAATCACTGTCATCGGCCATCTTTACGCGTAAAACAATTGAGTGAGAAGGCAGTTTCGGCGGAGAAATGCATCGATTTGATGCATATTCCTCCACCAATCACATCCGAGGTTAGTATGGAGCGAAGCGGAGTTAGCCGAGGATTGCCGATTGTGTAACAACACGGAGTGGTTGCGTCCCTTTAATATTATAAGCGTTATGGTCTGTGGACACGTACATAAACTGGTCCCCGTGCCATGTTGCGGTGCACCAAAGGTCTCTGTACAACCATAGTCAACGGGAACCGGTTTAGACAAGTACAATGACTATCATGTAAAAAGGGTACCTTTTGAGCAGTAAGTCTTATATTTAGACTAAGTACTGTTTTGCCATTGGCAAAATGTTTTCTTATTTCGCAATAATTTTGTGCACATTTAAACATGCCTATCACAATGCCGTGAAATGATTTGATACTTTATCTAAATATATCTCATGTTTAAAACAGTGAAAATTACCTACAAGTTTTTTGGGGGGCTTTATCATTCATTTTACGTTTTGCTTGTTTGACAATATTTCTATAATATCACGCTAGAATTTGTACGCTGCTGTAAGTTTGTTATAAATGAATTGAGACTTATAAATTATTTTCAATTGCACTACTGGCAAAATATACACATAGATGGTATGAACGTGCAAAATGCAAAGCTTCCAGTCTGCCTTTAGTAAAATATTTGCCCAGTTGCTCAGTTTATACAAGGGTTATTGGGAAGAAATTTCAAGAAATGTATGTAATACCGCAAGACTCTTCTAAACGTCACAGAATAATGTCAAAACATTTTACTGTCCTCTGTATATGTACAACATCTGTAATAAAATATAACAATGGTACAAACAGGTTTTATTCATATTGATAATAACTGTTATTTTACAGATTTCTACATTGATTTGTGATGTACATACTTAGTACATCTATTTATTGTATATATGTTAAATACCCTGTTACTTTGAAATATTTGCGTGGCATAATGACCCGCTGGGTCAGTTGTAATAATATCATTTATATTATTACCTTATGTTCTTGTACAGTTACACTCACTCACTCACTCACTCACTCACTCACTCACTCACTCACTCACTCACTCACTCACTCACTCACTCACTCACTCACTCACTCACTCACTCACTCACTCACTCACTCCTCACTCACTCACTCACTCACTCACTCACTCACTCACTCACTCACTCACTCACTCACTCACTCACTCACTCACTCACTCACTCACTCACTCACTCACTCACTCACTCACTCACTCACTTACTTACCTACTCATTTGCTTATTTACTTATTTACATGTTTGGTTTAGGTTAGGTTTTAGACCTACCACTGCGTGTCTATTTTTTGACACTGAACAGAAAGTTCTGCCATTTTTTTAGCTTAAAGTCTTTTTCTATAAAACATCACAGTGGTATCAGACTAACTAAAAAAAACACGAAAAAAAATATATCCAATCAAAAAACTATGTTCACTCTAACACTTTCAATGAACACAAACACACATGAAACAAATTCATATAATAAACTATGTACATTTGAAAAAGAAGTTATTTGCAAATTTCGGTATGAAATAAACAATTAGAATAAATTTCAGCCCTTATCCTTCGTCTATTCATGTTTAAATGTAGAACTAATAATGAATGTATGTTATATTTATTGTAACCTTGCTAAAACTTTTTATTTATATAATTATTTTTATACCTCTTTTGAATATACCTTTTCTTGTTGAATAAGTCTCATGATGCTATTGTAAATGTAGACTGAGTATATGAAAATAAACTAATGAAACTTGAACATATCCGTGCAATAATTCATTCAATGAACACGTGGTATTTAGAAACTTACAAGGTAGCATTGCTTAGATTTCTTTTTGTATTTTAAGTGTTAATGAAAACCCTCCAATGCAATTGATCTACAAAGTTGTTTCGTTGAATTGATTGTTATTTGCAGCATTTGTTTCAGTGTTATTTGTGGAAGGGACTATGTCACTGTTTGATGCCTTCCTTTCACCTCGATTATCACCAGGCATGTCATTTTCTTCATCTTTATTGTTGTTGTTGGTTTGTTCATTCTTTTCTCTATTATTACCAGATACGTCATTGTCTTCATCTTCACTTGTTTGCGTACCATAAAAATTTGGTTTTCTTTTCTTATAACTGGCATTGGTGGGGTTCGATAACTTCATCAGTTTTTGTGATTCTGTAAACATGATTATTAGACTTCGCAGCTGATCTCTGAAATATCCAATGAAGAAAAGTAAATTTCACCTCTGTAATTGTTATACCCTACGACTTTTCATTATTACTCTGCATAACAATACATTAACTAAAGCCTTAAAAATTAAAGACTTAAGTCTAAAAATGAGTAATTCTTGTCAGTTCGCTTCTTTAATGACTACTGGCGTTTTTCAATTACAACATCATTTATCAGATTACTCATATCTCATTATAAATTTACTGTTAAGTAACATTGGCGGACGGGGATTAGAAAATACATGTACATAAAATAGCAAATAAAAATGCAGGTACAAATATGTTTAGCCCAATCATCTTCATAGATTATAGTATATGACACATACTTGATATCTCTAAGGGCGTTTTCTTGCCGAGCCATCCGGTGCTGTACAGTTAATATATTCATCTTATGATTTTCCAAAGAGTCCCAAATGTCACGTATATATTTGTTCATCTCGTTTATAGGAGGCGATTCCCATTTCTCCAATACTTGTTTAACATCCGCTATATCCTCAAATTCCACATAAAAATTGCTCCTCAAATCCTGAAATGTTGCAATATGTTATTGGTGGAACTCTGGAAATACGAACACCAGGAGGGCATCATCCAATATAAACAATTAAGATGTGAGAGACACTTAAAATCTAATGTTAAAAAGGTTACGGAAACGATATTTTGTTTTTTGTTTCGTAAACTTGTAGAATTATGGTGTAAAATGAAATTATTACAATTACCCTCGTGCATATTATACTGTTCAGTTCAACTCTTGCTACAATCCAAGCTCTGTTGACTTCTAATCCTCGCTGAGCATCCTGTTGAACTTTCTGATAGGTATCAGTGAGTTGGGCAATGAGGATATTCAATAACACAACGATGCAGGTGAACAGGAAGCACACCATAAAGATAACACTGACAGTACTGTTGACATAAAAAATACACGAGTAGACATTTTATAACTTTACACAAGTACGTGTATCTGAAAACAATTTTCAGTGTTTAAACTCCATTCATTTAAGTTAAGACATAAAGCTTGATAATTGTCAATTCTGAATATCTTACAGCGAGAAGTTATTGATACAGTATATTTTCTGTCGATTCGAGTTTATCATCAGTGCGTGTAGTTCTATAGTACAAATGGACACCTGTGCAACCCATCTATGATTTATTACCGTACAAACAGTACAAATTTTAAGCCAAATTGTACATTCCGGTGTTAAGTCATTCTAATTATTTAAGCATGTACGCGTGTGTGGTGTTTTTCTGATATGTCTAATAATTTTTGTAGACAATCAGACCGTAGATAATATGGTGATTATCATGGTAATAACTTCCAGCACCAAGACCACTTTTTGTTTGCGTTTGCAGTGATCTAATCCGTTGCTGGGGAACAATTATAAAGTTTATTGCAGTACACATGAAGTTGATTAAACCGTGACAACTTACGCATAACCATCTGAACCTGCGTATTCTACAACAGGGGCCGCCTCTGTCAGAGAACGTATACCAACGAATAAGATGCCCCAAAACGTGCTTAAGTAGAAAAATAAAACACTCTATACTTCGAAATCATACACAACATAAAATGTAAAATAACTTCAATATAAGCAAATAATATCGTCATCAAAAGTTTTACAAAGTATTTTCCATCCATGTGATATTTTATAGAAGAGATAATAGCGCACCTATGATTGAACTACATGCAATTGCATACCTTGTTTCAACATGTTTGTTTAGGTCGCCATCTCCTTTGAGTGATAAGAAGAATGAAACACTGAAAGCTAGAAGAATAACAAGGAAAACGGCTCCAAATTGTAAGAAATCATGCTGTAGCGCTCTTCCTAATATCTGTGCGTAAGCTCCTGTTTGTCTGAAATTTATGGCAATCACTTATGTTATGAGCATGAATTAAAACATTACCGAATGCGCCAAACACAGTCAGTACTTTCTGGTAATTGATTTGAAAATATAAAACTACGAATGACGTATAAAAAGCTGTAGAGGAGAATGTCGGCTCAGCATGTCAAAACTCTGTTTTCAAAGTTAAGATGATCTTTATCAAGTCACAACTACGAAAACCAGCAACTTGTTCTTTAGTGACAAAATATTGATGATACAAATATACTTGACAATATTAAGCAAAAACCTGTTACATCATTATGCATGCTAGGATAACGTATATTTAGTTTGTAAACACTAAATGCAACACAAACCTAAACACAGCAGCATATTTAAATATCCTGATGGTCCACAGAAGGTATCCAAATGCGAACACGTGCCACTCTGCGTTATTGTGTGTGAATCTAAGGACTGGGACCGTTAACAGTAACAAGGACGATGACAAGTCGAGCCAGTTAAATCTGTCGTGAAAGTATTCCAAATGATGTCTGCAGAAAACAGAGTACAGAAACAATTCAAGTGTGGTGGCATAACAAGCACATTTTACACCTTCAAATACTAGATGGACACATAGCAAACAGATTTAATTTCGCGAGCTATTTGATACCTGAACATGTACAAATGAGCTATGTTCAAGCCACGGTTATAGTTTCGTGTTTGAATAAACACTTCTTATCAACGCTGATTTAAATATGTATGGTGGAGTTGGTTGTGTGTCAAACCTACCAGTTTCCTATCATTCAGGCAGCAAGTGACAATTTCCGAGTGATAAAAAATTAAGGACGGGTGTCAAATGATATGATGTAGTAGACATTAATGATATAATTGAAACATTTTGTATGCAGCCATGTACTCGTAGCTGCATTACATTATTATTAACATATTACATTATTAACCCTTTCTTGGCAAATGACGGTAATGAATTCTATTGTCCTCGACAAAATTTTACCATTCAAAAAAAGCATTTTTTGAAAAAAAAGTTAATTAGGTGCATACCTTCTTAACTGATTAATTTCTGTACATAATGTCAGAAACACCATGATAAGGGAGACCACCTCTAACACCGCTCTGGATATTTGTAATGGACTATTATACACAGTGGAGTCGGACACCATTACTGACACGATGGCAGAGAATGTGATACAAAACAGGGCGAACATGTACATAAACGTATTATATCTGAAATTAAAACGATTAATTGATCATTACAGTGAAGAGGAATTCAAACACCCGGCTTGTTTTACCACTTTTACCACTTCAGGTATTCATTAACAAAATCATCTACATAATACAGCTAGGTAAAAGAGAATGACAATAGAAAATGGCGTATACAATGTTCTTACTCAAATCTTCGTTTAGCGTATGCCTTCCACTTCCTTCTCACTAATAATCTCACTGCGTCATGATAAACTATACTCTGAAAAAAAAATGGCATTGAACTCTTAACATATATATATTATATTAAGTATATTGTGTAGTAACAAAATTTAAAAAAAATCAATGAAAACTTTGTAGAAATGAATAGAACAAAACAATGAGAAACTATGGTGCTAAATATGGCTTCATGTTACCTAACACTTAATTATGCCCCCACTAAATCGTGTGGAGCATACTGAAATGGGGTGGTCCGTGTATGCGTGCGTCCTGTTGTCATTGTTTGAACCATATCTTGAGGAGGATTAATCCTAGGTTTATGTAACATGGTAGGAACATTGCCCATGGTAGATACGTCCTGTAGATTTTGGAGTCATTTGATCAAAAGGCAAGGTCACAATGACACTTCGTGTAAAATAATTGTCCAAACAATAACTTGAGAGGGAATAAGCTTAGAATTGTGAAAATTTGTAGGGACATTACCCATGACCTGTAGGTGACCTCTAGATATATTTAAGTCATTAGGTCAAGGTTACAGTGAAACTCGGTGTAAAATCCTTGTATAATCATTGACTCGAGAAGAAATATGCGCTGGTTTATGTTCTCTCACTTATATAAGACTTGGCTTGTATGCAATATGCAAAAGTATGTAAATATGCCATTATGACAGGAACATGATGTGAGGGCATTAGTGTGCTATGGACATATTTCTAGTTTATTGACTAGAATACGTAAGTACTGATATCAATTCAATGAACGGTTGAAAGTCGATAAATCAGGTAAAGAAAGTAATGTTTTTATTTAAGTATTATAAATTGTTTGTATGACCTTATTCCCATATTTCGCAATAATCTGCAAAGGTGATTTTGAATAAGTGTCAAACAGTTCACAATCAGGTGCACGTCCGCTGGCATCACTTTCTAAAATGTTATAATATACTCTAAGGCTGTTGTAACATCCTCTTGGTTCTATCATACAATCCAAGACGGACAGGATAGTTTGCTGTAATAGTAAGGGCAACATTTTTTTTGTTTGATTTGCATATTGCTTTGTTTCCCGACTGGTAACGATTTATGTATATTTATTAAAGAAAACTAGAAACAATTCTTACAATGCAAAATGAAACCAAAAAGAAACAAACTTTTTCAAGCGAAGACTGAAGAACCAAATGATCAATAAATTATACTTATGAATGTTTTAAATTTAGCGTAATATTTAGAAAAAGTGCCAGTAAAATGGTGAGTACGAAAATCATATTCGATTGCTTATTAACCCGTCCAAATAATTGAAGTTTTCATACGTCTAAAATACCAGTATAATTATGTGAAATTCATAATATTGTACCTGCATACTTGTCTCAGATTGCAATAAATCATGCAAAGAAAACTCAGCCTTGTTTGCACCGCCGATGAAAAGTCGCCGAACGCTAAAAGTCGACATATACAAGAAGACTATGGTGAACATGTTTAGATAAAACACACTTATGTCAAATACCAGACGCAATGAAGCAGACCTAAGAGAGTTATACAGAGTAAATAAGCAAGAAAGTGGTTAGGTTTGAACCGGTAGCTCTTGGATTATAAATTGCAAGATTTTGTTACTTAGGCTCAAACTCCTGCCCAAAGAATTCATGAACCACAACCAGTTTTTCAGTCAATAGAGTATTAGATTTTTATCGACGAAAGATTGCAAGTCAGAAGCCTGTACATGTTTCTCATGGACAATTTACATCAATGACCATTGCCCTCTTTTTCGGAAAAGGAAGTATTTCAGTAAGTAAATATTAGTTTCATAGTGCGCTTTGTAAAATTTTATCATCAACTTCAGTTTCATATATAATTCGGAGACAAGTGTATCGATCACTTACAATTCATTTGGCATGTACGCTAGCAATAATGCACACATCTCATCGTTTCTATCATTCAAGGCAATTGTTAATGGCAATACTTTGTCCTTGTCACGTGCATTCGCTGGGGCATCATTCTCCAGCAATTTTGTGGCTACACCTGAATTACATGGTAATCATTTGAATACGTGTATTAATACATGCATACAGTTATTAAAGCATTCAAAGGAACTATTAACTCAATGTTTGGTTTCTAGTTACATCACAATTGAAAAACATAATTTATAATCGAGTATGCTCCATGATAGTGAAAGAAAGCAGTATTTGAAAAAGTTAATTCTGTCAAAATTGAAATGTAACAATCTCCAGTCAATGTATGTTTACAACACGAACATATTGCACCTGAAATAATTAACTTAGTGGTAAAGTGCTTTCGTAAAAGCTTATTGTCAAAAGAATGTTCAATAAAATAAAGATGACTGATAGATGACATTACAATGGTTATGTATATTTGTAGGATGTACCTTTCAGATGCCTCCTGACAGCATGGTGTAAAGGTGTCCTACCACAGGAGTCCACTGCGGAAGTATCTGCACCACGATGTATTAAATTATTTACAAGGACAGGAAGCTGAAAATATGGCGATAAAAACACCGAAAACTAAATTCGTGAATATACTAAAAAATAAAACGTTGTAAATTCAAAAGAAATAATTGTCATGCCATTCGGAACCCGTTCTATGCATTAGACAACAGAAAATAGGTCTCAAACCTTGTGTTCAAATTCCATAGTTGACACCACGTATAATAAAGCCTCGTGCAAGCCGCCTTGCTGGGTTTCAATACGGTCAATAAATACCTCCAACATGGCTTCTTGTCGACCAATTAGTAATGTACTACTTTTCTTCGCTATCTGTAAATGACGGAAAGGAATTGGTAATTTGTTTCAAATTGCTAACAAACATTTTTTCCAAAAGGGAAATGAGAGTAATAGCCTACATTTATAATTCAGGAAGGATTACGTTGACGTTAAAGTGTTGCTTAGAACCATACCTATTGATTTTTATTCGTATCGTACTTTTTATTATAATAATATCATCATTGACATTATGATATTATGATCATATTAATTGTCTTTGTGGCGACACTATTGTTTTTGTTACAATTAATAATATATCAATAATGTTAACCGGCCCAGGCCTTGTATTAATGATTTTTGACAACGTAATCGACACAAGAGTTGAAGACTGATCCCACCACGTCATTGATCAAAACCAATGTCACCACCACCAGCATCACGGTTAACAAATCAACACCATGAATGAGTGGTCAGTCGTTGCTTAGGCATCAATCATAATTGTTATTACCTTAATTGGCATAAAACAAAATGACAGTACGCTTCACAAGTCCTATAGGAATATCAACCTGTATGTTAAATTTTACCTCTCTCTGAAATTCATCAGAATTCGCCTCTGTAGAATATCGAAAAAGAAGATCAGAAAAAGAATCGGAGGTGGGCAGTTCTGTCAAACCTTGAAATAAAGTTATTGAAAATATATTAAAATTTAATCTGATGTAAGACAATGCAAATAATAAAATATGTATGATTAAAATTCTTTTTGCAATTGTGTTCGTATAAAGATGAAGTTTTAAACGTTGTTATTTCTATATGACAAGTGTAACACGCGGAATACGCCTAAACGACTAAGAGCTATTTTAATCCTTTCATTCTATCTTGAATTGAGTCGAATATTTTGATGTTATTTCATTATGATATTATTCAGACTCTATCTACCTGTAATATCCAAATTATTGTGGAGTCTGGCTTGCTTTTGTTGCCACTGTCCCCTCTTCCTTGCGGACATCTTCTGCTTCCGTACCATGGTTGTGTAATTTTCTACTATCTGAATATGTTTGTACAATTCTTTTGTATTTACATGTACATTTGATTATTGAATGGATGGAGTTTTGTAACACCATGACTACGCCTAGATGAAGTACAGTAAAGAACACATTCTAGAATTAGAACTGTTGGAGTATTGAGCTTGAATCATTTAGTTTGCGCGAATCTAACTAATACAAGAACTTTTAGTTACAAACACGTTCTAAATGATCAATGACTAGCGTTTTATGTATGAAGTAAAATATGAATTAAATGGACACGCTACAGGCAAAATCTGGATGACGAAGACATAAAAACATTTAGAAAAAATCATTATATCTGACATAAACGAAATAACTTCATTAGTTAATTACACATAATTAATGGTTTTTTTTTCTTCTAAAAATCCCCCAAAAATCATTATTAAGGATGTTTTCATTTCTTGAACAAATCACTTGTGCATAATAACACGTTCAGAAGGGCTTTTTTCAAGCACAATTTTTAAAACACCGAGGATGAACCAAAGATCACAGACATACATGCACTAAGTAAACATACGAATAATTATAAATCCGTATCCGTTACAAATTTAACTGACGGGTGCAGTCAGGTTTGAAATCATATTTGTTAATTGTAGTATATGTAAAGCTACAATTACACTTACACATTGTCGTCACGGTCCACTCATACCAATAGATATCTATCTATTATTGGATATATAAATGTATCCGTCGTTTATTTATACAACTAGAACCATTGAACCAAGAAGAGAAGATGAAACATTCTGACTTCCGTCAGATAAAAATCATATCTTGTATTTATCATCAGTATGAATAATACCAGTACATTAAGATAAATAAAACACATTGTCAACATTACTAAAAATTGCTTAATCAACGCAACTATTAACTACATGTATTCAGGTAACCATTTTATCATCGATGCATATCTAATTTTACATTGTTCATGTTTATGCGCCAGTAGACATACAGATGTAATACATTCCTATGGAATATTTGTTGGTACGCGTATTAAATAACGTAAAGGTATGACTTGTATGATAAGTTACCGCACCATACAATAACTAAGGAGTGTTTAATGTTTTTCTTACATTATATTTATACATTCTGTAAGAAGTATTACAAATATCATGTGTCAATTATAATCCAGCACGGTTAAAAGATCGTTCACATGTGATGTCACATACATTTAGATGTAACAATAAAAGCTAACATTCAAACTCAGTATACTATCGCTGCTTTTTTAAAAATTTGTTGACCGCATGAGAACAAACCATGTGTGGAAGTGTATTGAGTTCATGTAAAATCAAAATAATTTTGCTGTTTCACATCGAACCTATACTTACAATACTTACTTTTTATGACTTATAAATACCAAGTAACAAACATGTAGTCCTTAAAATAATCCATCCAATTTATTTAATCACAATTGCAATAACCTCACTTTATTGAGAGGTACGAAAATTGAAGATAATCCGTAATGTTACTTTCAAATCTGTGATCAGGAAGTTTATCAAAATGTTTTATATCCGTACAAATACTTGCATCCAAATATGTTTATAACCCGGATAATTTGTGACTCGAATAATAGTGTAATATCTTAATTTCAGTGTTCAGACAAGGGTAAACGTGAATTGTCACGCTTCACAAGTTTCTGCAAAGCGTACATTTTTGCTGTGTACATATTCTATTAGTTTGTGGTTTACATGGTAACGGTTGTCGTGTATATAAAATAACATTTTAAATGCATTTTTGAAATATTCGGATTTAGCACATTACACTCACGGTATTATAGGATTCCTTACAGGCTATCGTATGTTAAATACTTTGCAGAATTCACTTTGCGCTTATCCGTAAATTCACATAATATTTATGTATATATGGATTATATACTACTGAGAAACAGTTTCCTTTGACAAAATCTAAAACCCACCCAGTACAACGCAGGACTGTTGATCTTAATGTAGCGAGTTCGAGCCTAAGAAACAACGTTAATGTATTATCTTCCAAGATAACATGAAAAGAGATGTCGCATAAAACTAAATCGATCAAAATTCAATACGATAGTTATAGGCCGAAATATGAGTCTGTAGGTGAAATGGGCCGCGACCGTGGTCCAGTGGTTAGTGCGCTGGATTTGTAGCTCGGCGATCCTTGTGGAAGGGTGAGTTATAACTTGTTTGTACTCAGTCCAAGAAAACTGGACAGGTGAACAGGCCGCCGTGTATAACTGAAAAAAAATGTGAAAAAAAAACGCGTTAAACCCAGTGGCAATGTCACATAAAAACAAACAAATCTAGTATTTGAAATATGTGGTAATCTGAATTATCCCAATTAAAATGTTTCTTACAATTCCTCGGTAGTGAATTGTTGCCGATTTAAAGTAATCATACTTTGCTCGATCAAGGACATGGTGAACCAGCAAACATATTTCAATATCTCAATTAGAATAATACACATTTTTTAAATAATGAGTATATACATAGATATTTACTATTTAATTATACATGTATATGATATACATATCAGTTACGTTTCCTATTATCAAAACGTGATGTATTGTGTCTGAGTCCTGTTATAGAATTATCCTTATTCTCCACAAGTAACTGCTATAATTATACTCCATATGAACTACTCGAATCAGCGAAGTGGAGGGCGAGTGAATTCAGACAGGGAACATGTACCACGCAGTGTTTGTACTCACGAACCGGAGGTCCGTAGATCAGCCTCTCTACCCATACAGCCGCACCTGCTTATCCATATGATACAAGTGAGCATAGGAAAGATTCTTTCTACTTGAGAATATCATGACCGATCGGATTTTGCCAACTTTTCCAGATTGCTGTCACAATTTTGGTTCGATTTTCTGGATCTCAAGTTAGGGGTGTTGGAGCTAGCACACGGAGCGCGGGTCATCGAAAAATGACTATTTGCAACAGTGTTTTATGGCTGACATTATTGATCGCATGTTACAGATGTACATAATCGTCTTTGTGAGCTATAAAACTATCTGGATCATCGTAATTTATCCGCAAATCCGCAAAACGATATAGGGATAAATTCTATAAGACAAGGCGTGAAAATTTACTGTAGCCAAATTGAGATGAAGTTGATGCTGATGAAATGTGCCCTTATTATTTATATGTCTTCACTCTTGGTGTTCGTAGTGTATTTTCCGGAACATAGTTTGACTGGGAATGAATTGGATCATATATGTGAAAAAAGAATTTCGGATATGAAACGTCATTTTGAAGGATTGCTCAATAGGACGACGGATCATGGTTACAATCAATCTACGACGGAACACCCCAAAAAGGTCTTCATTGTGAATAAACATAAAGCGTATGGACCAGGTATCTGTGATACATCGTTTTGTTTCACTATCATTCGTCAAAAAATTGGAAAGGATGGCATTTTCTAGTGCTTAAAAAATTTAACAATCGTTTCTAGTTGCAACTACCGTCCACAAACGATACTGTCTGAAAAAAGCAAATGAACATTTCATATCGTTATTTTCAATAAGTATAACCAAAATCACGTTAAATCACATTGTCTAATGCTTAAAAAATTAAACAATCGTTTCTAGTTGCATGCTAGTAAAACATAGGGAAGGTAGGTGGGGAAATTTTAGATTTTTTATCATTCTTGAATGCCACTGTTGAGATTAATATTTTCCGGAAAGGTAAAAAAGTGAGACAGCGGATTTACAGTTCTTCGTGCCTAAAACGTCCAGGATTGAGGGGGAAAATAGGGTAGGTCGGTCAACCAGAAGCAAACAATTTTTAAGAATACTCACGGGACTGGACGTTGATAAAAAACAAACGAATGTTACTAGTATATTAATTTGCGCTGCAGAACATATTTTTTTAATTTTATTTTTATCTTAATGCGAGCAGTTATTTTCTAATTTGTCATCCACTCGAACTACCGTCCACAAACGATGCTGTCTGAAAAAGCAAATGAACATTTTATCATATTTCATGGCATTTTCAATAAATATACGAGTCCAACAAATAATCAACAAAATTCACGTTAATTTAGATGGCCATTTTTTACGTCCATGCTAAAAAAAAACGCAAACATTATTGAATAAGATGCTTTGTCAGTATGAATAAGATACGGATGAATTTATTTATCTCATCATAATGTATATGATTTTACTATCAATTTATGACGATACCAGAGTGTAGTCTAAATACTTCAGTTGTTTTTAATGAAGTTTTGTCTGAACATTCAATTACATTACCCAAAATTGTGATTTATGGAGATGTCATTAACTTTGTTTCTTTTCGAATAAATGTAGAGAAGTGTATTGAATACATGTCGAATGTATAGTCTGTATCATTTACAATGCTGATGTTGTAAAGTGTATTGTACTGTATTGAAAATGTTACACTGGAGTCACATGTGTGCGGGGATTACTTTCGTTAGTATGGGAACATGTTGCATCAGATTATAGCATGATTCTGCTGAAATGATTTGTGAGGAATTTAGTCTCATACAATGTACACACCAAAATGGGACAGAATTTTTGACTTTGTTAATAACAAAACTACATCATTTACCTTGATGTGGTGTTACTGTTATCAATTGAATGATGTTTTTAGCTACAAGACAAATGAATGTGATCTTTTTTATACACTTCAATTATATACTATTACTTGAGTTCATTTCAAAAACGATGGATGATGTCATGGTTTAAAAAGCTTTATCTAAACTGTATTTAAAACTTGATTGTCTATTATAGTAACCCAACCGGCTTTGATTACAAGGTTAGAATAAAAGGTATATCATGAGAATTTAATAAAAGAATGAAGAACCAAACGAATGTTGATAAATTACGAATTTTGATAAAATGTAGCTGGTCTAGTTTCAATTTACATAGAAAATGGGATTGTTAGTCTTGCCGAATTGGTCACTTGTAAAAAGACTTTGTAACTGTAACAGATATAAAGCTGATATATTTGCCTTGAATATTTGTTTATCGTTACCATGGTTACAGGCGCGTATGGTAAAGACACAGAGATAAATCCTGAAAGGTTAAGTCCAGACGAGGGAAACGAGAGACAAATTCTGTATAATAAACATGACTATGATGCTTTCATCAGTGACATGGTCTCAATATATCGTGTATTACCTGATACAAGACCAGATGTGTAAGTACTGTTTGGCGTCTTGTATCGTATATCCTGTATACTCGCCATTGACTTACTTTGTCCCCAGTCCACATCCTCAATTGCTAGATGTTTCTGTGAAGAGGTTGGCAGCAGCGTACGGTGATTATGATAGTACTGGTACAAAATCCAAGAAAACCGACCAGGTTAAAAGCCAGTCAGTACGTAACAGAAATAATATTAAAAACAGGCTTAAACAAGAAAAAATCATTCAAATTCGAATTCATACTAAAAGAGAACGTTTATTACATGGATCAATATTATTGTTGTTTATGTTTCTGTATTGGCAAAAAATAAATAAAATACTGTCATAACGTTTGGTTCCTTTGTTTAAACCATAACTATCGTTTACATTGTATTTACATTGTTTTCAAATGTATGCATGTGCATTAATTAATACTCAAATTCGATTTACATTTTCAATAAAACATATTGTAACAGAAAGCACATCGCTAGATGATATCATATCGAGGGTGTTAGGTACCTTATGATCAGCACAAACATCATTATAGCAAATGACTCAGATGATGAACCAGTTTTGCAAAACATTTGCTAGTTTGTATGATTAAATATTCGTCTTCCTTTCAGTGCAGGGTTGTGGTAATTGGTTGACTCGGTCGTGTAATAATTTCACATTTGACTTAAATAAATTAATCACACTTAATGATCGTGGATTTGGCTCGAAGAACTTCTAAACCATCATAGCATTCATGTCAATGTGGTTCGTATTGTTTCAGATGTAGGAATATGATGTATGGTGATTTGCCGGAAGTCAGTATAATTATACCATTCCGTGACGAACGACTTAGTGTGTTGTTGAGAACTGTATACAGTATATTGCAAAATACTCCTCATGAATTGTTGGCAGAGATTTTGTTAATAGATGATGGCTCAAAGACTGGTAACAAACAACGCAAACTTTGCTGTTCATTATGCATTTATGAATAACTTTGAATTTAATTGCATGAGCTCCCCCGCGCCTTCATAATAGCAAGACAAAAGGCTAGACAGACACGCGGCAGGCATTTTCAGAATATCTAGGGAAAAACAACTAGCAGCTTATTCTCTGATGATTGATATAAAGCTGGTACAATCTTCAACACAAAGGACGCCAATATCATTTAGGTATACAAAAATGGTAATCATAATAACACCAAATCAGTAATTTCATATGACAGGGGCTTTATATGATTTCTATTCTATCGTTAATTTAATTAGTCTATTTATACCCAGGATGTTCACAAGACGGCTGTGCCACATATATGTCTCCATTTTTTAACACAAACGTTATGTTTCTATTTTTATAGCTGAGCTAAATGCAAAGCTCGATCTACACGTAGAAACCCTATACATAGTCGAAGTAATACGAATGAATGAATCGGTTGGTCTAATGACAGCCAGGCAAACGGGCATTGATCGCAGCAAAGCCGATTACTTCATCACGATGGATTGCCACATAGAAGTTGTCAAAGGTATCTTCGCTGCTCCTCCCCATCTTGTCACATAAAGCCAATCAATCAGTTGTATCTTAATTTCAAATGGACTTTTGAAGCTATCAAAAGATACTTACATTTACTGATTTCACTCAGAACATATTGGGAATGTTCCTGAAAATTAACAGCCGTTATTTAGGTTTTCTCAGCAGAAGAATAAAACAAGAACAGAAACAATTCCAGTGGTGGTAGAATAACAGAACTTATTGAGCAATTGAAAGACGAAACGACGAAAAACAGATAACCCTTTAATTGAAAAATGTAATAACATAATGGCTTAATAATATGTACAGATGTTTCTGATTGTATAATTGTTGCGATTACATGTTTATTTATGCAATACTTTTACATCAACAGGTTGGCTAGAGCCTTTATTACACCGTTTGCTGGAGAAGCCCAAGGCGTGTTTATCTCCAAACGTAGGCCTTCTAAAAAGAAATGACTTCGGTGTAGACATGAGAGACAGATGGACATTTAAAAAGTTCCCTATGTTTGCGTTCAATTTAGATGAAGCTCATAGTTTCTATAAAAGTGAATATCTACGAGAAAGAAATAGATCGGAGCCTATTCCGTAAGTGGACGAGTTTCTTCTGATTTTACGCCTGTTTTCAGTAGTAGGGGTGGGGGCGTAAAGTCGGACGGTTATTTACTTATGCTTGTCAGATTTTAGAGGTGGCGCACTCCGACTCCCCCCCCCCCTAAAACCGCACTTGCACCAACAAAATGACACCAAAATTAATTTATGGTTTTGCACATTAGAACAGGTATGAATCAAGGTATGGTTATAGCTATGAAAAAGTCCTGGTTTTATCAGCTGGGAGGTTTTGATACTGGAATGAAAGTTTGGGGAAGTGAGCAGATAGAACTCTCTGTGAAAGTAAGTAATAAATTAGACTAGAAAAGGTGGATTCCCGAGACACATCATTTGTTACATAATACAATGTACCATAGACTTCAATACTTGAATGATTAATATTTTTATTCCACTTATTATTAACCGTAGTGCTACAAATGATACGTTAGCTCATCTACCAAGATAAAAAAATATAGAACTTGACTAAAACGCCGTGTTTCATTTCGCGTTAAAGGGGCTAGGCTATAGATTTGATTTACTACTGAAATCAAGTATCTACTTTCAATTGAGGGCAATTACGGTATAAAATATCATAAACGTACTTTGATTATTGAAGTGTTGTGTTGATTTACTACATGCACAAAGCTAGCTGAGTTATTATGATACTACTAAGATACTACGCAGAAAAACAAATACATGTAATAGCTTCTGTTCGCTATTGTAAATGACATTTCCAGATTGTAGTTAACTGTATTATACGTTAACATATAATTATACAATTTCAACACAATGAACAGTTATGCAAGGCAGTAAAATCGTAATGGGCGTTTAGTAAGGTTAACGTATTTACTTCCATTTTCCGTCGTAGTGATGTTCTGTGTCTTCAAACTTTGTTTAAGTATTGTGTATATCAATGTATTAATGGGGAACAAACTTGAGTGTCCGAATAGAATGTATAAATTTTAAGACGAATGATATTTGAATTATTAATAGGTTTGGACATGCGGCGGGATAGTCGAGATCATACCCTGTTCATACATAGCTCATTTATTCAAGAAAAGACTTGTGTGGAACATGGGGAATTCAAGAATAAGAAACGTTTTAAGATTTGCCGAAGTTTGGATGGATGATTATAAACATTTTATTTATGATTACTGGCCAACTGTTAAACAGCAAGTAAGTATTTTCAACATGGTATAACATGACATAATATGACATGACATGGCATATCGTTTATTGGCATTACATGCTTACATTAACATAGCCAAACAAACAAATACGCTAATTGATAAACACTCATTTGAGTTAATGCACGTTTAAATGCTCAATATAAAATAAACCTGTTTGAATACATCAAAGCACTTTTTGATAAATCATTTTGTTAAGTATTATAAAAGAATTGTTTAGTTCAGTTTATTAATATCCTATACATTAAAGGAAATTCTCATGTACATATTCTTACAGATCTAGTTTATTTTTATGCTCTCAGTACCTACACTAGTTGTGTAAGATTAACGATCCTATGTCTATAGTACAAGTACACTGTATACAATATAAAATTTATTGTAGATAGATCCTGGCCCTGGTTTGATAGAGAGAAGAATAATACGTCGTCAAAATAGATGCAAACCATTCCAGTATTTTATAGACAAAGTGAAAGAGTTTGGTGTGATACATTTTCCACAGAATGTCAGGAACAAAGGATGGGTAAGTCAGCTTGCAATGATCAAATATTAGACTAGGTATGTGTTAATCCATGTTAACAAAATAATAATAAGTTGAAATCAAGTAATAAAGTTATGTGAAATTTTACTTGATTACTGAGTTTATTTTATTTATAAATATGGCCTGTACTGACAGACAAACTCTATTCGTATATTATCTTAACGACACATCTGACAGTATAACTACATGTATTATCAGAGGGTCATTGCATCTTATCAAGGCATCAGCGCACTTTATCATACAATGAGATTCTTTTATACTATTTTTGGTGTTTATTTCAAAATGTATACTTTCAGATTTCCAGTCAATACAACGATAAGTGTATTAGTATAACGTCGGACAATGTGGCTTTAGAACAATGTGATATATACAGAGGAGAGAATCAGGTACCTAAAGAAAGTTGATTAATCTACACTAACTGGCTGGTTGGTTTGCTGGCCAACCACATACTGTCACGTCTATCGTAATATAGAGTAAAATTTATACATAATCTGTTTTAACAATTTACAGAATCATCTGCCATCATAAGTAAGAAAATTTAAACAAACAGAAAGTTCTTAAATGATGTGAATGCTTAAGCAAATGAGTGCATTTGGTTTATAACTTGATTAGTTTACAATTATAAAACAAATATGGACTTTTCATTATTGCAATGTTGTGCGATAAGAAATAGAAAATGTTAGTATCATCGATGCACTTTTTGTTTAGTTCTATGAACATACCCAGGAGTATCAAATTCGACACATACAAAAGTGTATTTATCCAGCAGACATGAAGAAAGCTGAAGGTAAAGGTTTAACAAAAGATGAATGTGAAATATTGCCACCAGAAAAGATACAGTGGTTATATACACAGGTATGTATGAAGTCCTATAGCATGCACATGTAATTACCGTATAAGCTAAGTATACGTGTATTTCATGAATTTTGCGTGGGCGTTAAAAAGGAAGTATGAAACAGTTCTCGTACGATCCAAACCTAACTGAAATCAGTTCACTAGACTGTCCATAGTTAAATAAACATTTAAAAGGTCGTTAGTGCAGCATCTTCTCCACCATAGTAATTACCGTGTCTCTAATATAAACTACTCATATTTCCCATTCCATGTTGCGATGCAACAAAGCTCTCTGAACAGACAAGGTCAACGGGGACCAGTTTAATCATAGGTGGACAAAATCCCCTTCAGTAAATTTTACAAGTAGGTCAAGATTCCCTCCATGATTTTTAGAAGGTGGACGAAATCCCTTGGATAATAAAATTGGAAGTAGTGTTAAATAAGTCATAGCAATAACGATCTGTCATATTCTACTATGCTTTGTAATTTTCAGCTTCATAACATGACGTTATTTCATCTTTAACCTAGACTTGCAAAATTTATTGTAAGTTACTGAAGTTTCTTTTTTTCTATTATTGTTATGCAGCGCGATCATGAAGTTGTTATTGCTATTGCAGGATTCTGAATTGAGACATATACACAAAAACCTGTGCTTAACGATATCGAAGGCTGATATGTCGTTAATATTTGAACAATGTGCGGGTAAACCAAATCAAAGATGGAGATGGAAACTTTGGAAAACATGATTTCATGACAGATGTCCCATACAAACAATTATTATATGATGTGTAGAATATAAATGTTTCATTATACGAGTTTAACTGAATAGACTCAATAATGCTGTAATATTTACCTATTGCCGATTGTGTATAGAAAGTAAAACCCTGTGAAAACTACATACAAAACATTAGCCAACCGTCATGGCACATACGAATGCTATTTTCAATTGCATTTGTTTAACATAAATTGAATGAATTAAGTAGAAATACATTTGATAATATATATGGACATATTGTAGTGAAGAGTTGAACATATGATGATTGAATCTTTCAAAGTAATGTGCCTTTGTCATACTTCAACAACAAATCTATAGTATCGTGGGAAGAGTAGCGTGTGAACATTTCCTCTCGTCCGATACGACTTCGCAAAGGGACTAGTTCAACGGTAAATAAAACATCAAAAAGATAGTTGCCTGAGGGGAAGAATTCTTATGAAAGCATAAATGAAATATGTGGTGTCCAAATGTGACAACAATTGACAGAAAGAATCGCACGAAACTAGCCGGATGCAAGATAATTTAGAGCATTGAAAATGTGAGCAAAATTCATCCAAACATGTTAGAAAGCGTTTTTTTCCACAACTTTTTCATTCAAAATAAATGCTGTGGTTGCCATCGAGTCGACAACGTCCTAACTATTGACTTGTGAAGTATTAAAAACAGTCGACAAAATGTCATATCTATATCTCGCTGACTAAATATCAGTTAACAGTGTCTACCCAGTCAGTATTCTGAATCGGGCAAACATCATACCGACGTCTATTTACATATAGGCCCGATGTTAGTTTATTTCTCGGCTGAAAGTGAGATTAATGGCTGCCCAATGTCGGTGTATAATATCGGGCCAACATCAAAATGATATCGATGTTCAAGTTCAATGTTCCTCCACGTGGTTCCAATTAGTGACAATTTACTTATCTGAGAATACGGTAGTGTATATGAATACTGCAGTACGTCCAATCGATATATATCCCCATGAATGGTTCTCCCTTGTAGAGATGCGATGTTCGCTGTCCTTATGACAGTTCCGTCCTCGGATGGACAACCAGTAGATCAACGCTTCCGGTAGATAAACCAGTTCATCTGACGACGTCTTCAACGGTCAGGTAGATTCTCTCACCGAAAATACAGTTACAGTTTATACGTGTCTATGACACAAAACATACAAAAAGAACATGTCAATACATACATTCGAAATACATCACTACAAGATTATGTGGAAAAAGAATCAGAAAAAGAAACACGTCGAGCATAACTAACATACATATACATTCAACATACATACAACTAAATTACAAGTTAACAAACATACAAAAAACACACGAGCCCAGCATTTCAATAATATCAAAATAAGTTGTTCCAATATAGAGCGTTAATATATTATTAGTGAATACTTAGTTACTCCTACTTAAATGAGATGTTCTTAATCTGAGCGCTTCTTTCATAAATAATGCTAATTTGTACAAGGAATTTTTATTTTCGGATGACATAATTTTAATGAATTTCTCTATAGATGGCCAAGAAATTTTACTTAAATACTTCTTTCTAATATCATTATACAGAGGACAACATAACAGAAATGAAATTCAGATTCTAATTGGTTTAATGTACACACTTTGCAAATTCTCTCACTTCGTATTATATTCTGGGTCCTACCTACTTCTATGTTAAGTGAATGAGACGATAATCTGATGCAGGAAATTTGTTTTCTTAACGAGTTATTTTCAATCTTTATCAGATAACTTGAGAAACTGAAATCACTTTTAATTTTGTTATAAACATTTTGGCATGTTACTTCTAGTTGCGTTCCACTCTTGGATAATTGATCGTGTAATCTACGTTTAAGGGAAGGGAGATTACTGGAAGTTTGGTTGAAATTTAAACATATATTACATTTTGTACTATATCCAAGTTCATCAAATAACATTTTCATTTTTATGAGCCCATGTGTTAGAATTATTTGATTGACATTGTTCGTTATATAATAGATAAGTGATAGAATTTTGATAAGACATTATTTTAATTCAGAATTTGATAGATCTTTCAAGAGCTTTGACATAGATTTGTAGCCTACCTAATTCACCAAGAACTGCTAGGTTTGGAGTACTTGCACGAACACCAAGTAATTGTTTGCAGAATTTATAATGTAATTTATCGATGTCTTTACATTGAAAAATTCCCCAGACTTCGGACCCGTATAGTAAAATTGGACCGACCATGGAATCGAATAAATCCAACTTGGATTTGATACATAAATTGACTCGATCAAAAATAATGAGTGAATTATGGTTTGCTTTTAATGCTTGATCTGATAGTGTTTTAACGGCAAATTTTAGGTTACCATTACTAGTAAAAAGTATACCAAGATACGTAAAGTCATCTACGATTTTAATAAGTTCATTGTTTATGAAAAAATGTACAATGTGTTCTTGCTTACGCTTTTCAAAGATACAAATCTTAGTTTTTTTTCACATTGATTTTACACCCCATTTTTCGGAATAATCGTAAATATTATCTATTTGTGATTGAAGGCTGAGAGGATTGGTCGTAAACAAAGCAATATCATGGGCAAATAGTATAAGATACATGGATAAGAGATGAATATCAGATTCTTCTAAAGATTCAATATTTATACAATTGGTAATATCATTTATAACGAGAATAAATGATAATGGAGATAACGGTTTACTTTGCCTCAAACCTATGGAGACATCAAAATAATCAGATAAATCCGCGTGAGACGATACTTTCACACATGATTTTACAGTATTATACTTTGCCTTGAGCATTTTTAAGACTATACAACTAAGGCCGGTGTCTATTAATTTCACCCTTAGTCCATCACGAATACGGTATCGAACGCTGGGTGAATTTTTACTCATTTTCAAGAGTTTAGATTTTTCTTTTGAGTAAAGGCCGTTTTTACATTTACGTTTAATTTTAGCTAACTTGGAGCGCTTCTCTAAAAATACTATTTTATTACTTTCTAATGGGTTGTGTTTGACAAATCGTTTAGCATTTAAGAATTCAGCTTTGGCTGACCTACATTAAACCATTCAGCTCTATGTTTCTTTCATTTATACTGATTTGAAAAAGTCTTTCCAAAATGACAATAAGAAATCTTAAAAACAGTATCTGTAAAATCCTTCATACAACGATTAATATCTGAGTCTTCAAAAGACAATTTGTTTACAATCTGACGCTGGTTTTCTAAATCGTTTAAAAAGGAATCAACAGTGTCAGCATTCCAAATGATCCTATCATAAGAACGTTTATCACCATCCACAATGGATCGCTGGTATGACAAGTTAAATAAGATTGGACAGTGGTCCGAAAATTCAGTGATATCATGAACATACATAATAGAAACATGATTAAAGTTCTCATACTTAGAGATTACATAATCAACAGTGCTAGATACAGGTTTATTTTTATAAATAGAATTGAAGGTGCAACAACCTTCTTCAAGCCTACCATTCAGTAATAATATGTCATTTGTTTTACAAATATTAAATAATTTGTGACCACAACCTTTGACAATTAAATCACAATTTTTACGCTGGATTAATTCATAGGGTACCGTTGTAGCTGACGGCATATCAACGAGATGGTTAATGTTAATGTTCGTTCCTGTAAATTGCCCTTTCGTGAATTAAAGTGTACAATTCCTAAATCATTATAATGACGAACATCCTTATTCAAAACTTCAAAGATATCAAAGTTATACGGATAAGAGTTAGGGTTAGAATAAACACCAGACTTCTCAGGTGGGATATAACAAAGACATATATATATACATCTAGATCATAGTTTGTAAGAGTTCTATCTATTTCAAACCACAATATACCGTTACTTTTTGAACTTACTAGATGTATATGATCACTTAATTGTTTTTTAAAGTATAGCTTAACATCCATTCCACAAATGTATGTTGGAAAGTTGACTTACTGAAAGAAGATTAATTATACTGAATATAAGGTTGATAGAAAGAATCCAGTAGATGTTTTGTTTCATTAATACCCTGGTCTCCCTTTAAACAGATGACAAACTGAACCCACGTTAAAACAACACAGCTGTGGGACCCAAGCGGCCAAATTAGACCCCTACAGTTCTCACATTTGTATTGTTTTCTTTTGCATGTTGGTTTGAAAGTCCTTTTTATTTTATTATCTCACATTTTAGGTATAATCATATCAAGCTTTTTTTTATTATATTTGTAAATAGATTTCTAAAACTTTAAATTTTGTTTTGTTGTTTAATAGGCTTAGTCCGTAATAATTAACATAATGAAAAACATCCACGAATGTGGTCAGTGTGTTACAGAGTGTAAAACAATTATTTTCGTCTTTTTTCTGAAAGTGATATTCTTACGTTAATAACACGTTTTTAAGCTAGCATAAAAACATTTTACTTATATAAAGGTGTTTTTAGTAATTTTAAGGAATTAAATAATAGACATTGATTATTATTTTGACTGAAAATCTAATGTTGATACTTAGTGTATTTTTGAATAACTACCTGTTTTGACTTGATATGTATTTGATAAATTACTGAATGTTTTATAAGTCAATTGAGCTATGGATCATATTAATTTCATAACTATATGTAGTATCAATTGAAATTTTTGCTTATCCTGTTATGCAAACACCATTTTTATAGAAATGGGGAATGACAGTAGTATTTGTCAAACGAAGTATATTTTCTATCGCGATGCTGATGTTCAAAAGACTCAAAAAGTTTTGAACAAAAAAAAACTGTACAAGCTATTACAGGCACTACAGAGATTATTACAGTAATTCCAATTGACAAAAAGTACCACAAGAGATATTACAAAAGACAACGGTATTTAAATTATCACGCATTTGTCAGGAGTATAAATGCATGATGGTGATCCGAAAAGATGATATGCAATAGATTGCCAAGTGAAGATGTATTATAATAAATTAATTCCACAAAAAATGGAATACTATTTGCCACAGTATGAGATAAAATATGAAATACTACCAAGAAAATACCAGTGTTTTAGTCATCAATTCTAACACTTTATTCAACACTAGTTTACTGTAGACGTATGCATTCAAAAAATATGAAATTACTGTAGTAATATATACCATCATATCATCTCTGCTACCGTAACAGACATTTTGACTCGAAGTTTTAAACAGAGATAGCATAGAAAATAAAAGTAGTGTGGAGAAAATTTTGCGTACTAGAAATGAAAGTGGGCAGTTTAATTCATAAAAATTTAAGAATTGAAACAATTACGGCAATTTTATTCTTTTTGGTGTTTTATTATTGCACTGTTTGTACTGTTCAAGAATGGCTGAGAGATGTTACTAACGCCTGAACGCCTTAGCTGGGACTTGGTCCCAGGTCTTAGGTACAAATTTACACCCTTTATTTAAAATAAAAATAGTGGATGGCCGAAGTTATTAGGGTGGCAATCAATAATAGAAACAAGGAGATAGCCATTATGTAATTAATGGGCACTCTTTCACACACACCCAAACCCTTTTTGTCTATTATACATTGATTAATATAATTGATATCCATTTCTTTAAAGTATTTACATCATGGCTTTTTTTTATCTTAAATCAGTATATCAAATGTCGCAAGTTATTTTTGTTACTTGAGTTTCTCTTGTTTACACTTATAAACACTGCTATAGGTATCTGATTATGATCTAATTTGTACATCATATCTGGGACCAATATACACAGATCATATGTGACAATTTTGAAAAGAGAGCTGGATTTATCGATGTTGTTCGTATGGTATCTATCAGACCTATATGGTCAGGATTATGTGATATGAATCATAAAATATTTCCTCATTAAAAGTGTCCAAGGAAGAGCGGCAGTCTTGCAATAAAATATTGCAGTCTATTTGATTGGTGTTTTTTAAATCAAAACATGTTTGACATTGATTTTGACACGGAGACTACGAAAACCAATTAATTATTGACAATAGTTTATTTGCAAGATTATAAAATATGTTTAACAATATAATTTAGACTCTGATTGAACGTGATTGGTCCGAGTTGATTTTATAATTAATGTCGCACTTTCATAAAACCAAATATCAGGCGCGTAGATATGTCTTCATGTAACCGGTAAGCTACTAAAAGTAGAAGGGGTTCTGGGTTTTTTCCCCCAGTTGGTGGCAAAGGGGCAAAAGTAGGAGAAAATGTAGCCGGCGAGAATACTCAAATAGCCGGCTGATTTTTTTCGGCTTCCGGCTCATTTCTACACTTCCGTTTTACTAATATTACTGTATAAATAAAAATTATGATGTCCAATAAACTTATATGTTATAACTTATTTGTGACCATCTTATGCATGTATACATGTATATATACATGTATACTGCTCATCACGAAACTCGCCGTACTAGATATGAAAATCAGAAAAGAAAGTATTTCATAAACTTTCAAATATCTATCCCATTTCAAAAGTCAATTTTGGTCAATTCCTTGAAAGGGACGCATCTAAACATGGGCTGAATCACTATAGTCTTAAATTAATTAGGTAATTTAAATATCCTAGTGTCAGCCATCTTGAAAAGGGAGGTCATCACTAAACTCGCGGTAGGCTGTGTTACGTGCTTATTTTTCAATAATAGGATACAATCATCTGGTACCAACATGAATAAATAAATTTAGAGGCTTTTGGTCTAATTTGTATGTACCAGTCTACAAACATGTAAACAAAACAAATTTGATTGGTACAACCTGGGACCAATATTGGTCCCAGGTACAACCTGGGGTCCTACATAGTAATGTAGAGTCCCTGGAACAACTGATGATTTTTAATAAACTTTTGTAATTTTGGGGAGAAATTAATAAAATAATGTCATTTCAATGAGACTTTCAGAGATTTGACTTATGAAAATTTTGTTTCTTTGGCAAAAACTAAATATTGGTCAGCTTTAACCTATGTAAACACCGGCTTGAGTAAATATACCGCGAGATAAGTGACGACGCGAGTTTAATGATGGCGAGTATATGTTATATGTGATATGATAGAAAAAACTTCCGGTAAAAACTATGGAACCCTAACAAACTATGTGTGAAATATTGGACCCGAGATATTGTATCCATATGACATTTCTAAAAAACACATACAATAAATTTATACCATCTTCCCCAAAATAAAGCGCTCCAAACTTGCCCGTGCGGTGCGGTACCGTATACCTGATTTTAAACTAGAAAATTGTTGCCCTGCACCCTGCTAATTACAGTTTGCAGGAAACCAATATTAATACTGACGTGGAAAGATGGAGTCTACCGGCAGCTTCGCGTGCGCATTCGTTCTAATATTTGCGATGTTTGTCGCCAGTGTCTCTTGTCAGGAGATGTGTCAATCACTTTTTGGAGGAAATGCATATCCACAAGAAACTTGCGGTTCGCAAACTGGTCAGCGATCTCTCGGACACTCGCTTCAGTGGAGTCAAGCAATAAGTATGCATACCCCACCCACTTCTGTTCACGTGAAAATTCATTTGATAGTAGTACATTATGTACTACATATATACATTTATCCTAAGCTATCTTGAAAATATACGGTTCAGATGATTATTGAAAAAATGATGCAGTTGGATAAAATTCAGCTCATTGAGTTATGTACCCTGCTGTATTCGAAAATTCTGTGAGAATTCAAAGTTTAAGCTCTACATAGGTCTGTGAGTGCTGGATTGGCCTAAAAATAGACATATACTAAAGTTGACATCACTATTCTTGTGGCATCACAATTCTAGCGCCCGTTAATTTGTACTGTTTTACATGTCCTATTACAATTGATCCTAGTCCAACTAATTAAGACTGTTTGCGACGGCCAGGGTCACTCAAATAGAATTCATTTGAAAGACCCTGTGACAGCAAGACATTTTTTTATCTGGTCCCATTCCGCTCAGTCTAACAAAGAACTGCATGTTTGTTTGTGGAAAATTCCCTACTAAAACCTGTTTGGCACGATAACTACAATATCTGTTAACAATTTGAACCATCCAATAGAGAGGAAACGCGTTAGTAAACTCGTACAAGCATAAAATATTCCAACACACCTTTTCTGAAAGGTGCAGTAATGTTTTGTTTCTCCCCACTATTTCCCTATGGAAAACAAAACCGATGTAATGGCGGACAACTGCAGGTGTCGAGGTAGATATCTACTGGTGTCGTAGTAAAAACTTCCTATCTAGAGTATTCAACCCATTACGGGTGCTGTCCTGAAGTGGTATTTACATAGCTGATTTGTATGTTGAATTTTGGCGTTAGATACTGAGACTTTATGGCTCATTGTTAAGGATTTTTGTTTTTTTTCTATCAATTTTGGTATGCAATATCAGTTACTGATGTAGTTTTACATAATTTGTGTTTCCTAGCATAAATATGCAGTTCTTTGTAAGGCTGAGAGGATGCAGGATAACTATACAGATACATAAAATTTTTGTTGGTGGGTTCTTAGTTGTTTGAAAATTTTGATCAAGTAATGGGAGAATACAGATGTATGATATTCTAATGGGATATTCATATAAGGTTACCTTGCTTAAGTTGGTTGAATTCTCTTGACCCATCCATATTTGCAGTGGTAGTGATCAGTGCTAATATTATTTCATAGTGAAATTAATTCATAAATTTGAACTTATTTTCTTCTTATTAGTAACAAATATTATAAAACATTTTAGTACTAATCTTGGGCCTCTCAAATCTAATGTCATTGCTTTTTGACTAAATGTTTTTAGGCCTGAATGTAGAGCTATATTATACTTAGTAATGTTTGATTATTTTATTACTCACACTATGGAAACATCATTGTGATGTATAATTGTTTATTCTTTCAGTTTCCAAAGCAGCTCCGGACTGGAATGGTACAGCTGTTGTAGATGGAAAGTTTAAGGAAATCAAATTGTCTGACTACAAAGGCAAATATCTAGTGTTCTTCTTCTACCCAAGCGACTTGTGAGTTCATTTTATTTTTTACTGTTTAGTAAAGAAAATTGGTGGCTTTTTGTTTTTCCATGCACCATGCTGTTGCTTGCTTGTTTAATTAGATAAATGTCTTGCCACTCTTGTCATTGATTTATGATCAAAGGATTAGCTTTTGATCTTATGTACAACAATAACTTAATTTTATTGGCATTTACAGTTAACCTATGAGTCTTATTTTTAGGATGTCTTCTTAGTCACTATTGACTTTCCTGACATTGAGTTTGATTTATAGCTTTAAATATTGCTAGTACAATAGTGTAGTATCTTTCTGTTTTCAGCACATTTATTTGTCCAACTGAAGTCATTGCCTTCAATGAAAGACTGGATGAATTCAAGAAGATTAATACTGAAGTAGTGGCATGCTCTGTTGATTCACCACATACTCATCTTGCCTGGTAAAAATCACTTGCGAGCCATTTTGGGAAAAGGCCCTTGGCCCAAATTGGGAAAAAAATGTGTGGCATGTTGCTACATTTTGGGAAATTTGAGAGATTTAAAAAAATTAAAAAAATAACATGTTCTGGTACATGTGATGTTTATTCATGTGTATGATGTAACAACAATTATTGTTTTAAAGAACTTCAGCTCAAAAGTCAAAACAGTCCAAGTTTACAACAGCATCTTTTTTTGAAATTGGGAAAAAATATGGCTATTTTGGATTGGGAATGGGGTCCATATTTCGCCCCTGGTAATAGGGTGAAAATGCCCTGACTTGTCTGACTTTGTTAGGTTTTCACTGGAACATATTTTTTCAGAGTTATTAAATTCAAACACAATAGTGTTATTGGTGATTGCTGTATGTAAACTTTTTTGAATTACTTGTTAACACTTGTAATTTCTTATGGACGAATTGAAATTGTTTGAGTGTTTTTGTTGCTTATTTGTGTATTCTTATTTCAGGATAAACACCCCTCGATCTAATGGTGGTTTGGGATCTATGAAGTACCCTTTGTTATCAGACATAACTCACAGAATCTCAAAGGCATATGGTGTCTATCTGGAAGATCTTGGGCATACTCTAAGGTATTGTTCTATGTTTAAACTCAAGAAGAGTCCACAAAGTGTGTCATATATCTCATAAACAATCATTCAGTGACAGTCTGTTTCCTTACACTGACTTCTTACATGGAGAATGACATTCAGTTACTTTCCAAACTACAGAAGTTTTCATATTTTTTTCATTCCTATTGTAAATGAATAATTCATTCATAGTGTGTATTGCTTTAGTGCTTTCAAAGTATTCTTTTGTTTCTGTTTCATGTTGGAATCTCAACCATATGATAGGTTTTTCTTTGTTGGTTAACGAATATGTGTTTGCCATGATATTTAACAAGTGGTTACTTTATGATTATATTTATAAGTAAAATAAAATGAATAAACCACATTCATAAAACATGTTAAACAGTACAAAGAATACAAGGGAAACAATTCTATTTTATGGAGTAAAATGTTTGAATTTGAATGGCAAGAACTCTGTAAACTGGAATTAATTTTGTCAGTTTCAGTAAGTTCAAGCCAATGTGAGTCCACTGTATATCATATGTTGTACATACTCGTTAGATAGTATGTTAAATAGATAGGTTATGCTCTTGTGAAGGCTGTAAGTTTAAATATATTTGTATTGTTTATCTGTGCTGGCTCTTCATGTACTGTTTGTAGCTTTGATATGTATATATAACCCTGATGCATTGACCTAAATATATCTTAATTACCTTTTCTGTAGTTTGGAAAACATTTGAAATTTAAAAATAGCCAACACTACTTTTAAATAGATATATTTCTTCATAATTAGTTACTTACTGCATGAATATCATTGGTGTATTTTAGAGGATTGTTCATTATTGACACAAAAGGAACACTCCGTCAGATAACAATGAATGATTTACCTGTTGGACGCTCTGTTGATGAGACCCTGCGATTGGTTCAAGCATTTCAGTTCACAGATACTCATGGTGAAGTCTGTCCTGCCAACTGGAAACCCGGTGCTGATACGGTATGATCATTTATACTTGAATCGAGCACTTTCAAGATCACCAAGTCCATTCAGCATTGAATTTCTCACTCTGATTATTTTGATTATGGCTGTAGCAAGTATCTGAATACTCAGGTAATTGCAATTTAAATCTGAAATCGAGTATCAATACTTGCCACCTCTGAGATTGTAAGATCCCGATCTTAATAAAAAGTGTTTACTTATATAACTTTCCATTCGTAAAGTGTGATATATAATATTGCCATGTTCCTCTAGTCAGCCTGGATTGTACCTCAGTTCAATAGTTTGTATTTGTCATGTGTTTGTTCGAAAGTAAAAAAGTATTAATGTCAGTATTATAATTATCCGTCTATTTGTTTTATATAAAAGTATTATTGAAATGAAAATTTATCTTTTAATAGTTTGTAATACAAAATGTATCCATATTGTAGATCGTTCCTGATCAGGAGGAAAAACTGAAGTACTTCAGCAAACATCCTTAGGAGTTTTATCACAATTTTGCCTGAGGCCTGTAGTTGTGACTTGTTTATGTAGTTAAACTTACATGACATTTTTCATCACAGTATTTATCTGAAGATATATTTATACATCCATGGCTTAAGGTTTACAACTAGTTTTTTTGCTTTAGTTGTTTAAGATTCCTGTTTGAGTTAAGATATAATTGAATTCTTGATAAGTTTTTGCAAAGAATCTCTTGAGGCTGCTGTGAAGTATTTTCTATCTCCATATGTGGTAAAACTAGAATGAATATATTTGACCACAATGGACTACATTGTCTGGCTTAGTGTAATAATTATTTCAGAAATATTGTTGAAAAAAGTCATGAAAGAAGCATTATGGTCATGGTTCCAGTTTTTAAATCATGTCCACAAGGTCTATATCATGAATAAGAACATTTAATAGAAATTTTAATTATGTTGCAAAATCAGATAGATTTATGAAGAAATTGGTTCTACCATTTTTATACTTTAGTTTTCTACCTCTCTGTAATGGTACATGGGTGAAAATTTTCTGGAATATGCCTGAATTCCTTTTTCCCCAGGTTCAGACCCTACTGGTTTCTTTTGTTTCTGCAGCCCTGAGGTTAATATTTCCATTTTTTTTCAACTTTCACCGATGATATTAAAAAAACCCCTGGTTATATGTATATTTCAGTTTCATCATCATGTGCATTTTTCTTTATTTTTACATTGAATATTTGTGTACTTATATGGATAAAGGTTTTATTTTTATATTACTCATTGAATTCCATTTATTGGGTATGGCAAACATCTACCATAAGTAATCTCCCTTTGACTTATTATCACATTTACTCTTATCTTGTTCTTAAATATTTGTCTCTTATTGTTCCATTACTAGTTCTACCATTGTTCACTAGTTTTGTGTTATTTTTGTTTGCTCAGTGTGCTAGAGAAAGGTAGCTAGTCATTATGTCTGTGTAGTAATTCTTGAACTTAGATGATTGTAGAACCATTATGTGTGACATTCAGTCCATGCTTCGTTTGCCAGTAGTTTTATATCTTATGTGAGTATTTTGTATTTATTGGGGTTTGTTTTGTGATGTTTTTTTTAACTTAGTTATTGTTAACTGTAGCATTTTTTATTTAAAAAAGAAAAACAATGGATAACCAGAAATCACCAAAAAGTACATGATTTTTTTGTTATATATTGGTTGTCACTACATATATACATGTCATGCACTTTTTCATGTTTGACCCTTATTAAAATTGAATATTTTCATTCTAACACATGCTAGATATAGATGTTTGAGGACCTCATCTGAAAATTCTCATACTGAATGGTACATTTAAATTTCTCAAAAGAGTTTTATGTGTTAGACAACAAGCTAATAATGCTAGAATCTATGGAGAAATACCTGCAGTACCCATGACTATAATATGTACGAAAAGAATTATTAAATTTTGGTTTAAAATAATAAATAATGGAGATACATTGCTATTTAAAGTATTTGATTTACATGATCAAAACGGTAATTTTATTAACACATGAGCAAAAGAAGGACAAACTTTATTGGATAATCTAGGATTTTCCTACTTATTGGGTCAATATTAATGTATCAAAATGTTAAGTGTAATACAATGTTTATATGACCAATATTACCAAAAGTGGTTCAACAAAATTAATACTCAACCGAAATAGGAAAGTTATCAATTATACAAAACTAGCTTTCAAGTGGAACAATATTTCAATTGTATAAATAATAAATACAGATTTAGATGCTCCTCCCATAATTTGTTAAGAGAAGGAAGACACAGGAATATTCCAATAGAACAAGTTATATGTTAAGTATTGAAAATGAATATCATCTTTTATTTGTATGTCCATATTAAAGATATTTAAGGAACAACTGCTTACCTAAATATTACTTTCATTGGCCAAATGTATTTAAATTTAAACAATTGTTAAAAACAAACATTAATTTGTTGAATAGGTTATCGAAATTTATATACTTAGCAAATGTTTTAAGAACATGATAATTAGTGATTGTATTATGTACATATTTTGTATGTATAGTGTGATAAATATCTGTAAAGGTTTGAGTTCATCCGTGCGTGTGTGCACATGTGTGAGTGTGTCATTTGTGTTGATGTTCGATGGTACAGAAGATATGCAATATGCATTTTGATTGTTTATATTTCTCATGCTTTTCTCAATTGATTTTGTATTATGTTATCACCATCTTGTCTAATTTCTCTTGTAAATGGCAATAAACTTGTAAAAGTTTATGCTAATAAATTGTTGTATTGTATTACATACTCAGAAAGAATGTTGTTGCAATGTAGATTTCAATTACACAATACGCAAGCACACAAACTATTTAAAATCTACAGTATCATATTACTCACTAGTTAAATGTGATATCAATTAAATTAACATAGGCATTATATATGCATTTGAAGATTAATTAGAAATTTTTGTTTGAACATTTACTGTACAAATGCGTGATTCTATTTGACAATATTTCTGCACAAATCTGTTTCATGTTGCAAATATGTATCACATACTATTAGTTCCCGCTGTGTTACTGCACTGCATGAAATCAGATAACTCATCAAAATTGACAAAATTGAATATACAGAATGCAATATACGTTATGATGTTTATCTGTTGTTTAATGGCCCATCCGACTGCTGTGGTCATTTCAGTGCCACCCCAGAGAGAGAGAGAGAGGGGAAAAGATACAGGATAGCTGGGCATATACATCCCTACTCTTTTCAAATAGACCTCCTGGTTCTTTATCGTGCCCAGTGTAACATACCTATATATGCCTCACCCGTTTCCTGTGATTTTCTGAACACAGTACTAAGCTCAGTAGTAGAGTAGGGGACACAAAAAAATGTCCCTGATGATGTATATCTTACTTAAAACATCGTAAGTGCCTTATTAGGTACACACACAAAATCAGTTTTATTTTCTAGAGCACCTGAGCATGAAGTGGTCAGAGTAAGCAATATTGATGGGTCTATGTCAGGCGCCAATTGTGCGGCGTAGATATTCACCTCGTGAACACTCTAGAAGTCACATTTTTGGTCAAAGGGTTATGAAAATTGCTCGTGGCTTAGTCGTGATGATATCTCAGACGTGTTCCAAAATTGGGCAATATGGGGTCAACAACTAGTTCACTGGGTCAAATGAAAGGAAAACCTTTTGAACACTCTAGAGGCTGCATTTTTAGCTCGCCTGAGCACGTAGTTCTCAGTTAGCTATAGTGATCAGTCTGTCTATTCCGGCGTCGGTCGTCCACACTCTAGAGGTCACACTTTTGAGTGGATCTTCATCAGATCAGGTCAGAGTGTTTGTCTGATATTGAACATCGGTCATCTGGGGTCAAGAGCTAGGTCACCGCGTCAAATCAATAGAAAACTTTGTTAACACTTTAGAGGTCACAGTTTTGATTTGATCTTCATCGAACTTTGTCACAATGTTTGTTTTAATGAAGTCAAATCACTGGAAAACCTTAGAAGTTGCAATCTTTACTCAGGTAAGTGAAAAAGGGCCATCATGACCCTCTTGTTAGCTTGAGCATTGCTATTCAAAACTCTGTAAAAAACACCTTATTTAGATGAATCCAAATTTAGTATGTCAGTAATTACATTCAGTATTATTGCACTGTTTTCTTGTGTGTGTGTTTATATAATTATTAAGCTCTTGTATTATGGCATTACAATGGTTCGTATTACTTGTTTGAATCAAGCTTGTGTTATCTGTTGGATAACACTCATTGATATCTCAGAAATAGTCATAATTGATAAAATAGCAACCAACCAATTCACTCATTGGACTCCTTGCACAGAATATAAAACTTCTTTATTTTTGCATTAAGTACTGCTTACTTTGTATCCCATATTGACGATACTTATGTCAACATCGAGGGAAAATTGATTGACCAAGTACAAGATGGGTTCTGTGATATTATATATTTATGATAGTTTAAGTCAGAGTTATTGATGTCATAAACCATCACTTCATTTGTTTGTGATGGATGTTGCATTTTTTAAGCTCACCTGAGCACTTACTATGACGCTCGAACCAATGATCAGGTCCAAGGGCTAGTGCCCTTGACTTGTAGCCCGGAGATCCAGGTTCGAATCCTGTTCGCGTCAGGTCATACCCTTCCGTGAAAAGTTGAAAAAAATGTCAATTTTCTTCCATATGTGGAGAAGTTGCCGGCTCCTTGTGGGAGGGTAAGTTAGTACTAGTTAGTGTACAGTCCAGGAAAACTTGTTAGGTGAACTAGTCACTGAATATAACTAAAAAATTGTTGAAAAACGGCGTTAACCCTAGTGACAATGATGTATTATATATCCAAACTAAATTTGTTCAATAATCAATAAAGACGTACGACATATATATAGTCTTTATTGATTATTGAACATATTTATATATAATTTTAACCTGGTATTAATCTAATAGCGTTGATTTTCGTAATTTAAATCTGATGTATTTATAATTTTGTGTGGTTTCAACAAAATAGTGTCCATTCAAATTGACTTAAACTGTTTCTAAATGTAGCATGTTTTTTAACACAAGCATCTGAAAATGAGCCACTACACAGGTAGCGAGATACATATAGGATTGTTGAACTACATTAATTCCGAAATTTCGATTGTTTTTCAAAGAATTCTTGTGTGTAAGATAAATACAGGAGGTCACACGCGGCCTGTACAGATTCTTTTGAAAAATACGTGATCATATGTCGCATTGCTAACCATTGATTAAAGTGCATAAATTATGACGTTTGTGTGATACGCATGCGAAACAAACATATCAATTCAAATTGATTCATTTATAATTTAGTGTGTTTTCAACAAAATATTGTCTGTGAAACTAAACCTTGACCCATGTACCATTGAAATTGACCTAAACATTTCTAGTTAATGAGGAAGTTTTGGATAGAAACTGGCATTAATGCAATTATTGAATTCATGAAAGTTGTTATTGCTTGTATCAACTTGTTAGATAGATGCTTCATTCTGAATGTACAGTCGCTTTGTACCGCGGTACACAAACGGCGTATCGTAAAAACACTATAAACCACATAACGTAGATATCGATCTTGATACAATGTGAACGCAGCAAGTGGGTCATGTACATTTGTTTCCTTTCTACAATAATACAATGTTACTACTACAAGTTCTCGTGTACTGCAATAATAATGATGCTTGTCAACGCTATACAAATTGCAAATTATTACGTTTTTCATTCTGAAAAAGAAAGCCATGGAATAAGTCTTGTTGAATTAGTTCTTAATGGTTATAATACTTAGTATAATTTAACTGCCTATGTTCTGTGAGACTGCTAGATCAACAGTTGATACATACATGAACACGATTAATGTTTATAAATATTTAATACATGATTATACAATGTAATAAAATCCAGCTATTGATGAAAAAGAGAAGAAAAATATGTAAACGGCAAATATGGACACGGTGCTTCATATAAGAGCAGCTAATTCATATCCATTAAGTAATTTATTAACAATTAAGAAAGTTTAATGTAATATAATTGTGTATTTATCGCAAGGTTGTTTACATTTTAAACGCACTGACTTAGCATTTTTATAATTTTTTGTCATATAAAAGAAGTTGGAATGTCGCTAAGTACCGTGAGTGGTCAAATCTTTCCAAAAGTTATCACTTAGATAATGAGTCACTAAGTGATTCAAGGGAGGTAAATCTACTAAAACTGATTATTCTAGAAACACACCACGCGGTAGTAATACTCATCAAGCTTCTCTTTAATCGAGAGCGACATTTCGCCCAACTGTATCAAATAAATTACCAATCGTCGCCCGAGGGAACGAAAAGACATAACAATAAGGCATATTTTCTGTGACTGTTTACCTCTAGATTAAAATATACCGGGAAAATACAAATATACATGAATCTATGATAATGTATTTTTGTTTACCTTTAAATGATACCGCGGCGTCTTGAAATTTCTAAATCACGTGACAAAGAAAGATCCGAAAAAATGACGACTTAAGGACACGGTCGAGTTATGGTTTTGTCACATCAGCGTTTGCACGATGTAAATTTATTAAGATAATTTGATCAAATTTTGTGTACATGTATGTACACTTTTCCAGTCGTTAGCTTTACGTAGGGTCAATAATTGCTAAAAGAGAATGATATTATTTTGGAGTTTTTCAGATTTATAGATCCAACAGACACAGCGACATGCAAACAATGCATTTTCTTGAATTTGGGAGATATATACACATCACAGAGGCATAATTAAACAGCATGCAAGTCGTCGACCGGCGTTTCCTGTGCGCCTGCTTTCAGCGTTATCTCCCAGTCCTAAGTCGTCTTCTTTCTCATGAAGCTGAAAAATAATTCAAAATTGTTACTAAATATCATTGTTTGACATTAATCATATAAAATGACACTAGAAATTTACGGAAATTTGGATTATGTATCCTCCCAAACAATACAGTGTGTCCGTCGTAATGAAAGATAAAAGATGTAAAATAATTGTTTATAAAACGTTTTGACCTACGGTTCAAAGCTGAAATTCTCTTTTTTAGAATTGCCTGTCGTCTGAGCTATGTTCTATGTTTGTTTACTGTAAATACTCGTACGTTTGGATATTTACAAAATGTTCACGTGTTGATCGAACTACATTCAAAACTGGTGTCTCGTTGGAATAGAATTCACAATTGTGTTGTTATGGCAATTAAAACTGCGTTTCAACGTTATGGATACACCACACCCAATGTAAAAAGCACGAGAGCTCGGGTGTTCTCAAACTACTGCGCTTTGTAAACAAATCGAAATCAAGGTATAGTAATTGTTACCGGATAATCAGTCATTGACAATGAAACCATGTAGAATTTGTCGCTCAATAAACATAAGCAAATTTTTGACAGTTAGGAGGTCAATTAGTGCAATAAATAAGCCAATCCAGGGTAAACCTTGAAATACAGATCATTTTCGGGTCTAAGTAAACCGTTCTTGATAATATTGAAAACCGGTCCGAGAATAAGTGGAACATGAGATGGTCGCCAAGTGCATTTCTGCTGATAAACGTTCATGACTGTACTTATATTGAAAAATTCACCCCGACATTCCGAGCTATTACACAACTACAGAATTGCCCAGACAAACTAAAGTCACTTTTTGTATATCTGCACGATTCACAGCAGAACATAAAACATTTCAAAAACCTAAGTTAAATGTATATTAAGATTCGTGCATTGATAAAATATATGTTCCTTACAATGATTCCTCTGAATAGAACGGTATGACGACCTACAAGACTTGCTAGATCGTCAAATATTGCGCCTTGAATGTTGCCAAACGGATCTTTTGCGACATTTCCAAGGTCGCCCACGTGACGGGCACTGAAGTATAAAATATATAAGATTCAATGAAACAAAATATAGCAATTTTTCTGTTGGCTAGACACGTCACTTAAAGTACATTTTTTAATTTGAAATCTATGGACGTTATTTATGTACAATCGTTTAGAATTTAAGTACAGTTTCGAAAATTAATGACCTTACACTCGAGCAGGATGATTTTAAAGTTGAGAACCTGGTCTCAGTTACTTGACAATTGACAATCTTAATATCATTTAACTTACTAGGGTCTACTTGCTTTAGACCCATGTGGAGCATTATTGGGATTATAATGTTCTCTCATCGATTCACAACCATCTGACATGTCTCCTGAACGGTGGATATGTAAACCGTGGTATGTCCAGTTACCGTCAGCTGGAAGTCCGTTGATAAAGATCTTCATTTGCAGGGCGTAATGAATCCGACATGACTAAAATGGAACTTGGAAAATACTCAAATGGCATAAGCTCAATTCTTTCTATACATGTTGTTATGTTAACGATGTTATACATTTCTAAAGAAAACAATTCGATGAGCCAAAGCTAGCTGGTATACAGTAGAACCTTTCTAATCCGAACTTGTGCGGACAGACAAAATGTTCAGATTAGAGACGTTTTTGGAACACAAAAGTTCCGGATTCCAAAAGTATTTTATCTTTAAATATATAAAAAAAAACGGGACCTGATGATGTGTTCGGTTTAGAGAGGATTCCGAATTGGAAAGGACCAGATTAGAGAGGTTTGAGTGTATTTATGCCTTAGACTCGTTTAAACTGACGAAAAATGGTGTGGATTCACCATGTATCAATTCAGTTACCACAAGACAATCAATCACTGACTAATGATATTAGATTTCAAATTATACTTCTTAGCATTGAATGATTTGAACAAATGGTAATTATATGTAAATTTATACGTAAATTGTTTCTCTGTAATTATTTGATATTTAGTAATTATCTGCATAACATATTGATTTATTTTATTATAATTATGCTTGGCTGATTGCATATGCGATGATTGAGAACAATTTAAACATGAAGAGGCAATCAGACGTGACAATAATTACGACTAACCAATTTCTCAAACCTCGAACTTGCTACCGGATGGAAAACTAAACAAATGTTTAGTTAGTGTTAACAGGAGTTCTGAATGAACGGTAAATACTTACGATTCTTTGTGTTAATATGGCAATCCCAGTGATGTTAGAGTATTGTGGCACATTACGATTTGGTCGAAATCTGCATATTGCTTGAACTAGATATATAAACGGATATGATTATAATTTATGATAGTACGCGGTTATGGTAGACTGTCATAGTAGCTTATATCCATAATAAACCCTGTTCTGTGGCTGTGGTCCTGTTGTTAGTGCGCTGGACTTGTAACCCGGAGATCCGGGTTCGAATCCCGGTTGCGACGGGTCATACCCTTCTATGAAAATGTGACAAAATGTCGATTTTTCTCCAAATGTGGTGATGTTGCCGGTTCCTTGTGGAAGGGTAAGTTAGTACTGGTTAGTGTATAGTCCAGGAAAACTGGTTAGGTGAACCGGTCGCCGTATATAACAGAAAAATTGTTGAAAAACGGCGTTAAACCCCGGTGACAATAAGTGACATAAAAACAAACAAACAAACAAACAAAACCCTGTTCTGTAAAGAATTGTAAGATATGTGACTGGAAGTGCAGAGTAAAACTGTACACAGAAAACATTGCTATCACAAACAAGGCAAATTGTGCTTCACTTATTTATTTAAGCCGACTTGAATGAAAATTTGATAATTTGACAACATTGAGATTTCCTGTCACTCATATTCTTAGAATGCGCAAGTAAGCATGTAATTGATCACTTTTCTTTACCTATAGACATCATTATATAGTGAAATAAATGGCTTATACAAACAGCGACCTCATTACAAAATCAGATCAAAAATCATCGATTGACAGAAATATTATATTACAGGTACATGTATATGCAACTATCGAAAACAGTATTTCCTGTCTTAATACAGCGTATTTCTTGTATCCTTATGTCAATATGCTGAACTCTGGGTTTCAGCTGCGCAACACCATACAGATCAGGTATTTTACGAGTTGTGTCTTCTTGAAACGATATGCATCTTGTTTCAAACTTCCGTTCATAGCGAGTACGTGTCGCTCTATTAGTTTAAAGATGAAAAAACTGTGACGTATTTGTTAATAACAACTCCGAACTTAGACTATTGTGGTTTAAAAAAGTGCAAAGTGATTTGAGACATGCTGTTATATTTTTTGTATGATTTGTTGTAAAACTCACATTGACCCATAACTTAGTCCAAAAAAACTTTTCATTTATTGCATTTCTCTGAAAAGAAATTCGTTTATTCCTGAAAAAATGTGCCAATATACTGACAAGACAGAGAAGGTAATATAAATTTGATCGCATGCATATTTAACAGAATGATTCGATTATGTTGGTACGAATAATTCTACTTTTGTCGTTGAATTGATGAATATTGTATCATTATCTCTTTAAAAAAATGAAAACGTATATTGAAACCAATTAGTGAATCAATTCATCAGTATTTAATGATTATGTGTATAAATTGAATGAATATATGACGTAAAAGTTTGTTTTATTTGCAACAGAAAACTGATGAGCAATTCAGAAATCCAAAGTAAAGTCTGAATGACAAGGTTTACCACCGCCGCCATAATATTACGGGAAATCTGTTCTTTTGCCATATTTTTGGCAGCAAAATCCAAAGTATGAATTGTACCTCCACAGTACGGAACGTATGTTTAGAAAAAAAAATAAAAATGAAAAGTTAGATCACAAATTGCACCATTTTAAAAGCTTTTTGGTATTGTTTTCTATTACGGCGGGAGATTAATCTTACCCCATCCCTCCCACGCCCCGTTATGAATTATTTTCGGCATTCCGGCAAAACGGATATCGGTTGCTCCATCCTTTACTATCGGGCGTTCGGCACATGGAAAATATTTTGGATTTGAGTTGATGGATGAATCAGTTTAATTATTTTGATAATTGATACGTAGACATACAAACTGACCATTAATCTAAGCAATACGCGCATACGAGTATTACTCTATGTGATTGTCTTAAAGGTAATCTCATACGATCCTCGTACGATACCCGTATGATACCTGTGACCCGGTTCGATGACCGATCGGGTATTTGGAGTTACTCGGCCGGTTCACGTCAGATACCCTTTAGGTCGTTTGGTGGTGTACATTACTAGTACGTTACACAGTCCGATTGTTCCCCTAGCTACGAATGAGACAATAACAACAATTATGTCTAAACATTACTGCAACCCAATTTCGTTTTATAGCCCTCAAATAATGGTTTACAAACAAACAAAACGCGCTCAGATGTTCATCGTTAATTAATCATAAAGATCATGTGGTTTTATTTCCTTGTTCGAAAAAAAACCGACGGGTTGTAAAATGAGGGTATTACGTTTGTTATATAATTGGATTATTGCCCTTATCGTCCTGTGGTGAAAGACTTGCGGCAAAACATCTACTATTTATATATGCTGTTTGTGTTTGTATAAATGACTGTTTTAACCATTTCCCCAAACAGGTAAACGTTATGTATGCACATTTGTAAGGCTTGGTACAGTTGGTTATTCCAGTCTTATTGACACTGAAAGGGTTAATAATGGTGTGTTTGTATAAGCAAGCATCAAACTATCCGAGAAAACATTTTATCTATTTTTGTTTTGCATCAATAAATTGTTTATGTAAATGGTAGGTGCATAACATACAACAAAATATACACACTGTATATATATATATAAAGCTGCAACGGTCAGTGCAATGTGATACACTTAATGAAAAAAGTTACCTTGGAAACAAGAGAAATGTATGCAGTATTTAAGTGAAATATACACTTCTCAACTTTTATAATCGGTCATCTAGATTTTTCAAATACATGTATTTTATAAATATAGTATAAAACGTAGAATGTCATAATATTCTAAAATAAGTGAATCCTACCACAGAATAAAGTAGCATTATACACTTCATCTATAAAACATAAAGTACGTGATAGTCCTGTTCACAAAGTACTTAGAATAGACCGTGATGACCGACTATAAAGTTGAGTAGAGTAATCAAATGTTAAATACGCAATTAACAATAAAATCATGTTCTATCTCATGATTAGTCTATGTAAGTTTTGTGCAGTTATTGTCATCTATCAAACACTATTGCCTACATCACACTGGTTTTACTCCGAACATGTGTTCATTGTCACAAACAATGTGTCGTATCCTATTCTAGGTACATATAAAATACTGCTCCGGATGATAAATCAAGAGTGTTGATTTTTAGCTATAAAATGTACTTTATGATGTCGACGACCACAATATTATTACCATGTAAATAATAAATATGACAATTCAATCATTGGCTTCTACTTCAATTAGATGTGTTTCATTTACGATCATGTGTCAAAAATAATGTGACGCTGTTCAAGATTCCATTATATTGATAATTAATTGATTAAATTTAATAACAATTAAATATATATTACATCTAAAATACAACTCACTGTAAGATTATGCAAATATCTTTGATCAGAATATGTATTGCAAACTGCATGTACAATATACGACTTTCGGACAAGCAAAAAGTAGTATTCACTGGAGGTGGTCCGTATTCAGAGGTATTCAGAGGTTGAAACAAACAACGAATGTTTGTATTGGAAATAAAACCACAGTTTTTAAGTAGTAAAGTTGTACCTATTCACAGATAATTCATTTGTAGTCTAAATGGTCAGAAGCAAGATATCTTTTGCAAGACAAAATGAAACTGTTAAGCAATAATTTATTTTTCATAAATGCTTGACAATGGCCTTTGAAGTGATTATTAATAATACAGCAATCATATATTCCACTAAAAGAAACATACTATCACACCGTCTACCGATTGCTGCTCGCTTGTGGAAATAAATTAAGGCACAAAATTTTTAATAGTTTTGCTTCCGACGAATATCATTACGCTAAAACTCCTCAGTTTCTTCAATGTATTGATAGTACGGACATTATGTAAAAAGTGCTTGTGTACTGCATAATGACACCTCAATTAACCGACACAAAAACCAAACAATAGTTATACATAATAATTCACGGGATAATGCCATAGTCAAGACTGTTTGGAAAAGAATCCGCGGAACAATTTTGCTGTGTTTAGTTTGAAGTGTTATTTTCTTTTAAAAAGACAAGATGTATTATGTGTTGAGTAAAAAATTTAAACGTTATAATAATGATAAGAAGAAAAGATGATTTGTTTAAATGAAGAATTGTTAAAGCTAATGTTGCGCAAATTGTCGCTGTTTGCTTGTAATAAGATCTTTATAAATTATGTAACGAGAAAAAGGAAATAATAAATTCGTTCATTCAAAATGTGGTTTACTGTAGCCAGATGTCAAAAAACATATTTTGTCCGTTCTTTGTTTATTATCTAAAATAACACAACATACCTGGTCGTTCCACACAACCGTATGGAAATGGAAGTCGCCAGCCCCATTGGCAGTAAGCAAAGTTAATGGAAGCAAATATAAAACAAACTCCAAATAACGAATGAATAGATTTTGACAAAATCATTCTTTTGCTTGTTTTAGTAAGGTTGATAAACGTCTTGCCAAATTGTTATTCAATCATCCAGTACTATTTTAAAGAGGAAACTGAAAGATTTTAAACGATCGATTATCAGAACATTCACTTATATACACATCTGCAGCAATAAACGTTAATAAACGTACCGTGGAAGATGAATTGTTTAATTGCAGGTGGTAATCTACGATATCGTGTCGATATTCGCTTTTGGTTTTTAAGTGGAACGATATATGACATTAAGTGCATAGTGTTTTATGTACATTTATAATAAATAACGTACAAAAACAACACATGTTCACACTCTCGTGATGTCAAATCTTATGTTCCATGCGTTAGTTAACTAGATTTAATTGGAGTTAACAATAAAATGAAATGTTTATTGGCGTAACATCTGACATAAAAATACGTTAAATCGCACAATTTGCACAATAACATGTAATAGCATATTTTCCTGTTTTGTTGTAAAATGTAATTGAATTTATACGTTTTTGAATTAAATTGAATTTATACATTTATGAAGTTTCTATTAATGCAGATATAATCTGTTGAATTGACCTCAGCATTTGGTTTAAATCCATTACCATGTCGAATTTAATTGTCGCATTCATATACATTTCAGTAGAAGTCAAGTGTAAAATTCACTTACTAGTATTGCCGAGTAATAATAAACAGTTAATTTCATTTCTATTGGATAATATTAAACCGTTGAAATTATTACATGTGATTCTAGGTAGTATGTAGCTGTTAAGTTCGCCTATTACTGAACATATAACTGTTGAGTTCACTGATATATCAGTAAGTGTTGGTTTTAGTGCCTTTCTACTTTGTAAATGATGAAAACATATGTGAGCGACATTTGACATCTCAAAATAAAAAAATCAACATACCTTATTAGGTTTTAAGACAAATTGATAGATTTGCTTGTTTGATTCCGTTGCGGTTAGCACATTCCAAGCCGTTTTTTATTGTACATTTAATATAATTAAAACATAACAGGTCCTCTTATTAAATGCCAGTATTTTGGAAAATGGAGCTCTGTAAAGGATATTTCAGACTAAGTTGCAAATGAGGACGATAAATTAATTGACGACTCAATAATTAAATCTAGATGATAATGTTGAGGATATTTTGCAATGCTTGGTGTTAATGAAAATGTTGATAATAATATTAATGAAAATGTTGATGATGATGATGTCATTGTTGAAGAAGATTATGATGATAATCTAGGTAATAATGATGATGATAATTGTGCTGATAATACAATGGTCTGTTCATGTATAATCTTCACTTCGTGTAACCTATCAATAAAGATCTTTATATCTTCAAAATTCGGTCGATATTAGTGCGGTAACTTTATATTGGTCATCGGCCTATCGGCTAGAAAGATGATGTCCACTAAGTTGACAGATTTATTCCCCTGACGTATGGAAACCATTACACAGTAGAAGAAGATAAGATCTTTTGTCTCTGTTGAGCAGACATGATACATCTTTCAACGGATTTATGAAAGATTTATGTAAATAGGTGTTTATATCAACATTATTTGCAAAATAACATTGTTAACACGTACTTTTTTGTTTCAAAAGTTTGGGTTATACATTTTGTTTTATATCGTATCGTTTCTCATGAAACTAATCTGTAAATTATTGAGTTTTCTAATTAAAATCCCATCAATAACAAAATCCTCCACACGAGAGACAACTGAATTTATGTTATTTTAAAGGTGGGTCCTTTTATAACAATCAAAATGATGTAAGTCCTGAATTTACTAAAAACGCATTTTATACACATGAAAATGATATTTTGTTTCTTTTTAAGCATTTTGAAAGTAACCGTACTAGGTATTGTACTTAATCCTAAATTATGACTGCCTTCATACTCGTAGATATAAGTGAATGTTACCTTGGCATATTTCCAGTACAATATGCGAATCAGAGTTAGCTAACGGACAATGGTTTTAATGTGTAAGATTGGATTTTTTTATTATCGTTATAAATGTTGGTTTAATGTTACTCGATCTAAACTGGTAACAGTAGTTTGGTATTTCTAATATTATATGCTGATACTAAAGAAAAGTCGAAATAAAAGAATGGAAGATTTTAATCCCTACAAAATGTAGGTTGGGTGATTGTTTAACGAGTGAGTCGCGTAACTGCAAACCAATATTTCTTACGTATGGCCTCATTGAAAAATTGTAATTAGATTCTAGAAATAGCTGTCGGTCGACACCTGGTTTACAACTAATTAAATTAAATGTTCACGCATAATACGTGATGTTAAACAAACCATTTTCCGTAAATGGATACTTTTCATAATAAATCATGCTAGTTTATTTGGTTCCTGGTATTTTGGCAAACAATATTGATACGAATATGTTAATGATATGGTACTGTGATATGTGTTTGAAGTAAATTCGTTGTTTTGTTCCTGATGCAATATTAACTACAATGCAATTTATTGTTTATATCGGTAACTATCGATAAAGTAGATCGGATATATCGTACAGTAAGCATGTTTTACGATGAATAACTGCAACCATCACCGTCACAACTTAACGTGACTATTATGGATGAATTTCCAAGATATCTTAATTTTTTTGCTAATAAAGAACTTCAGAGGGAAAATAAGAGGAAATCAGTGCATAGCACATTGGTTTACATTTCTATGCATTGTACAAACCTGTAATAATTTTCTGTTTTGTTCTAAATGAAGAATTAAATTGACAATTTGCAAACCGTAGAACATTTAAAACATAGCAAGTATATGTACATCATATCAAAGCTAATCTGTGTTTCTCCAAACATCACTACAGTATGATTTACTTAAAAACAAAATTACATATTCCCAAAGATGAGATATCGTTGAATAAAACAGTTACATTATAATTAGAAACATCATTAATTTTTGTTCATTACTACAAGCATGTGTCTCAACCATGACAATATCATGTGTAAACGATCTGGTACTATACAAAGTGCATCAAAAGGTTTGAATAAAAATATTATCTTCCGGGTTTAATTTGAATAACTGTCTTTTCAATATAATTGTCGTAAATTTGCACAAGTGGTAATATGCATGTCGTAATTACGATGCGGAAGTTAGATTTGTCCCTCTAACACATCCACATTTCACATTCACAAAACCAAATGTGCATTAAAGTTATCTAAATATGAGGACTTTTATCATTTTGCTTTCTTTTGTGTCAACTATCAAAGGTATAAATGTTATTTTACAACACTAACAGCTATTGCTTGTATCTAAAAACGTATTTAAACACCGTTGAATGATCCCAACAAGCTTTGTTTGGAGCACAGTCTCATTAGAATATCGCTGGTACGCGGTTTTTAACATTGAAATTGAGAATTTCGGGATTTCCCATCCTTGGAGCACATTTATAAACAAATTGATGCTAAAATGAGATTTTAGTAGGTATCAAGTTAATACTTCAGGTACTGTATAGCGCAATGTATCTGCGGTGTCAAGTGTTTTTTTAAAGTGTTTTGAATTGACGGGGTCGTAAATTGGCGCAACCCTCTCAGACCGCCAAATTTAAATTCTCTTGACAAAAACATGGGGCAAGTAATATATGCAGAATAGCAATAGTAATATATATATATATATATATATGTATGTATGTATTAGAAGCTAGTTTACCATCACTTGTCTATCTTTCAAATTATAATGGCGGTGATCTAAAATGGCGGTGCTTTGAATTGGCTGTGTTTGAATTGGCGCAACTGACCTGACTGCTAATATAGCCAAAATAAAGCCCCCGTCAAAATAAGTAGTTATACAATATTAAATTGCAGATCGTGATGTGTTCAGAGTGACATGTTCTGGTATACAGCGTGATGAAAAGATGAAATTTACTGAAAATGAACTACTGCTTGGTACAGATTAATACTTTGTTATCTCTTTTTAAATCGGAACTTGGTTAAACAATTGTGATATTCTACACTTCCTGTGACTCATGTTTTCATTAGTATGATTATATTTAGCATAGTCATAATGACATAGTGTTGTCTACAAAACTTTTTAACTTGGATTAAATCATAATAATTCATAATCATAATAATTATGAAAGATCCTATTATTTAGCCCATTTTTATCGGTTCGAAAGTACACATTTCAATTCTACCTAATATTATATTGTTTTACAGTTACAAACACTCTGGAATGATTAATTCTATAAACATTGGTGTACCTACGCAAACTTTGACCGTAGCAATATATAACCCTTTGCTCGAATAATGCCCGTCAAAAGCGTTCCAGACCATTCACAAAATCCCATATTTCTTGTAGAGTAAACACTTATTAGAGGTACTTATGTTTCGAGAAAAGCTGACAATTTTGAGAAAAAAATGATAATAATGAAATACTTATCTACAAGAAAGGTATGTTATGTTTTTGTAGCTGCTATCATTGGAACCATAGAAGGAATAGCAATCATCTTGTTGACCGTGACTGTTATTATTTGCTGCAGAAGGTAATTATAACTAAATTAATTCGCTCTACATACGGCTTGTATAAAGTTGAAATGCAGTTCTGCGTTCTAGAATACACTTCTATGCACTTCTATGCAGTTCGCGATTTATATTGCAAACTGCGAACTGAATTCCAACTTCATATAACCCCGCATACAATGATGCAATTCTGATGTATATTCATGAAAGCGGGACAATAAATATTGTATATTATATAACTTTGATGTTTTAGTACGTGTACTTCATAGTAAAAAACATTACTTCATAAAATATTGATCTTTGTTAATGTATGAAGTGTTTGTACAATATGTTGCAGATACATTCAAGAACTCAAAGGTCCCGACAATACAGTCCATTGGGGTGATGATTGCTCTACTATGCAGGGAAATCAAACACGCGAACATGTATATGAAGGTCTGCAAATTACCACCACAGCTAGTAAAGACCATACACACACACAAGATTTCATGGACACGTGTAAAAACCTAAGAAGCATTTGCACAATGTGTTGCAGGTACAGACAAGAACTCAATGGTCCCGACAATACAGTGCATGGGGATAATGATTACTCAACTTTGCAGGGAAATCAAACAAGCGAACAAGTATATGAAAATCAGCAAATTACCACGGCTGCTACACACACGCCAGATTTCATGCACATGTGTGATAACGTAAGAAGTATTTGTACAATATGTTGCAAGTACAGACAGGAACTAAATGGTCCCGACAATGAAGTGCATGTGGATGATGATTACTGTACTTTGCAGATAAATCAAACAGGCGAACAAGTATATGAAAATCTGCAAATTACCACCGCTGCTACACACACGCCAGATTTCATAGACAGTGGTCATTAACTTTCACAACTAAACGGCTGCCAATAACAGTGTAATAAATACATCTAGAAACATAAAGACGTATTACCATATGTACTGTTTCTATTTCTGCAAGATTTACACAGGTACTAATTACCAACGAATCAACAGTATAATCATTGCATTTCTTTGAAATCATCGTTATTTGTCAAATTCCATCTATGACTACGAAGAATTAAACAATGTGTCGGAAACTTTTATGAAGTGTCTTCTTGCTCTTACAGTATACAGCTGGGACTGCACCAACATGGACCAACACAATAAAGGACCCAAAAATGTTTTTGTAATATGCGCACGATTGTATATTAAAGTCAACTGTACGATAATTGATATGATTCGTTTGCCACAAAACCGCGCAGCCATAGCACATTAGATTTTCCAATTCGGCAAGACTTCGGCACTATCGTTAGTTGGTAGCCGGAGTTTCATTTTGGCACAGGTTCTTGGCTACTTTATTTGTGCGCCATCTCACAATTCGCATGGGAAAGTTACTTATTCGAGGATATTTTTATGGTGACTCGCAACATTGGAGCAGAATGCGCAGACTTTATCCTGATTTGATGTTTGTGACATTTATCTGTTTATAGTGAACAACAATCTTTATCTTGATTCGTTCTTATGATGGAAGACGGATATTTTAACTTATTTTAATTGTATCTTTCGAATGATTTTCAAACTTTCAAAAGCATCGCATGGCCTCTCTCAAATCTAATGTTCTTTTATTTACATTGTGACAATAAATGTGTACTTATATCATAGATTAGTTTCTATAAGTGTTAGCTATGAATGCTATGAACCTTGTCTGCATTTGTATGATATGTTCATGTTAGTATCACCGTTATAAAATTAAAGTGTAGGACAATGTGAGATGATAAGTAAGACTCGCATGGGCAACAAATAAGTGATATTGTATTACAATTAAAGACAGCATAGATTGAGTACTCTCCCTACATAATTGCTGTATTGTACGAGGGTCCTGCAAAAAGTTCTATCATCGGTAACTGATTAATCAAATGCTACGTTTTATCAAAAATATTTTTATTCCAAACCTTTTATCCCCTTTGCCGAAACACATTTTTGTGACCTTTTTACCCAATCTCTGAAAGCAGATGAATAGTCTACTTTTGGGATCTGTTGAAGACTCTAATAAATTGCACTGCAAAAGAACTTCTGGACTTATATTTCTTTCCAGAAAGCATTTTCTTACGCCTTGGAAACAAAAAGGTCACACGGACTCAGGTCAGGTGAATGAGGCGGATGCTTTACCACTAACACCTTTTCAAAGGCCTGAAAAGACTTAACAATGTCACACATATGAGAGAGGCGCCTAAGTGTATGAGACAGATCCCGAAGCATCCTTTGCTTGGACGTAAAACTCGTTCATCAGTGTAGAGTTTTTGAAGAATTGTCTTGTGACTGTGTGACTAAATGGATGCGACACTTGAACAACTGGCCTACTAGAGTTGAAGAAAAAGGCGTAAAAAGTCTGTTTCGAAATTGAGGTTCTATTAGCAATAGAGGGCGTTTTTGATCTTTTCGCTTCCATTGCTTATTATAAGCCCTTCTCTGTGGCTCAAACATGTGCACCAAGGTTACATCACTTGTTAGCAAGTTCGAAAGGATCCAATTGTCACAGCCTTTGCATTTTTTCGAGTTCACGGGCAAATTTAAGGCGTTGATAATTTTGTTCTTCAGTGAGCAGATGAGGTATCCTATCAGTGAAAAACTTTCTCATAATAAAATGATAAACATAATCTCAGCAGAATTGTCTTGTATTTTGTCTGACTACTGAATTGCATAACCACCGGGAGATAACCACAAACTATATAACAATATCTGATATTGTATTATAAGTGATGGATTATCCACCTTTCATAAGGAAAACCATGAAACGCGATCACCTCAGCCTAAATTTTAAGCATATAAGGAAATGTAAACTTCCCTATTTAAATTGTTGAATGGAAACCATTGACAAATTTGTACGAAGCCTTCTGTAATTTCATCCATTTGATAATTAGTTGTACAACTTGTATCACGTTTTTCACCTGTTTCAACACTAAATGCGGAAGTTTGAAATACTTAAGCGAGAGACAGCTTTCACGAATATGATGTACACTCGTATTCAACGCATGCAAATATGAGGATTTTATTAATATGGTTCGTAGGTTTCTCATCTTTCCAAGGTAAAAGTTTATTTACAATCCTTACGGTATTTGTTTGTGTATACGTTTGTATTATTTATTTAATATTGAGACCCTGAGAAATTGAATATCAATGTTGTGTCATTTATTACTACATATTTGTGTAGAAATTTGAACGATTAATGTGTGTTTCACGAGTTCCTGTTCGCAATGCGCGCGAATTCCTCGGATGAATTAATGATCTCGTGAAATGCACTTTATGAAAGATAACGATAGCGTACTTCATGATTTCTAGTTTATCGAAAAGAAAACATAAAGTCGTGAAACTCATTATATAAAGAGTGACAAACTGTATGCAAAAACCTCAGCCTTATTGTCACCGAAATAAAACGTATAAGAAAAATATCCACACCGCAGGGCGTTATTATCTGTTAGTGCATTTTTCTATTAAGGTTATATTCATGAATCAACTACATGTAACCATATTTTCAGTTGTAGTGATATGCTGTGTTATATTAACTATTATAGTAACCAATGTTTTACTAATACAAATGTAGTTCCTCTTATTTGCTGATTATAAACTCGGTGACTTTGTTCTCTGATGATATGCATGACAAATTAAAAAAAAAACGTACACGACAATATTGCTCTTATTGCGTTTTTATTTTCAGGAACACAAGCGACAAACTACTGCACTACTCACACACCAGGTATAAGCTATATCCATAATCCCAGATAGAACTGGGAAAATCTGTCCACAAATAATGCGCGTACATTAGTAACTTATGTTAAAGGTTTTTTTCCAGTCCATTGTCGAGCCGTAGTCAATCACGACGAGTACAGAATGAATTAATATGTATTTGAATTTTACCAATATGATACATTTAAAACATATCATTTTTCTTAGGAGAATAGGTGTAAATGCATTTTAGCTTGAATAACTATGAATGCTCGACCCTGATACTTTAATTTGTTATATAAATATATACGTAAACTGGTTACTCGACGGTATTATGTGATATAAAATATTTGGGCAAAGAAACACGCTATGCTAATGATCCAGACCCTGCCCCCGAGAAATCTTATTGCCACGTTTGTAACATATTATTCAAAATCCTTTCACTTTCATTCTCATACTCTTTTTCAAAACAAAAGACTCCACCTACTTAGAAACAGCCTGCGTCTAACACTGCAACTACCATTAAAATAAAAAAAAAACAATCGCGCAAAGAAAAAAGATATTTAAATCAACACCAAAAAAATCACCTACTCCTAAAACGTCTTCTTATACATCTAAATGCTCCACTTCTACATCCATATCTTCCTCCTCTACACCAAACATCTCACTAAACAACTTGCAAACGCTATTAAACAGTATACAACCACTCTATCTAACTGATTCTCGAGACTGAGTGATGAGAGTGACGGGAATAGCGTCTGAGAGTTTAAAGACATGGACTCAGTCGATGAAACATAACCCCAATCATTAATATGTTGTTATTTTTTTGTAAATATAGTAAAATCTCGTTATCCCGAGGAATCATCGGAACAGACTAAATGCTAGACATAAACCGGATGCTCGTAATAATAATGATGTATTTATTTGTTGTTTGAAAAAGTTTTGTGCCCATTCCAGAACGAGCGTATTTACATTTGCTTACGTAAAATGTGTTCTATGCAGTCAGGGAAGAATATACGTGCTTGTTGATTGTACACTGCAACAGTACAATATCACGTCCGAAAATCGTGTTATTTTGATGTTTTGAAACGTCATAGTTACACAATGTGAAAGCCACTTTGATATGCCAAGTACGTGTTTATTGAAGTAAATAAATGCAAATACAAAATGTAGTTGCATGCATACTTTATTGATGGCATAATTGTATTCACAGAAGACAGTCATCTCTAAAACGGGTTGCAAATACACAAGAGTTTAATAAGCAAGTATTTACTTCGTTAACATAACACTTATGGTTCTATGTCTTGTAATTTAATTTGCATAATACATTTTAAACATAAGTCTTTAATATGACAAATCGACTGTAAAAACACTTTTTTCGTACTACTCTATCTATATTAATGGACATTTTTAATGATGTATAGCAGTCTGGCGAGTCTACCACCTCTGGAGAGAAGTATTAGTTATTCTAATTCCCATATATATATATGTGTTGAAGATTTGAAGATCTCCACAGAAATATAAATCAACTGAACAATTCCAATACCACACATTTCATGTTTCACCCTTGATCCCTTGATTCAGAAGAAGTACACTTTGATCTCGTTTGCGGCAAAACTTTGATGCAGACAAGAGCGTTTTTCTAAATCAAATATCATGGACCATGAACCTCCGATTTTTTATCATATTCTCAGGTTCACTGTTTATTACAAACCTCGTTTAATAAAAATTTGAATGTAATATCCTACATCGAATTTCTCGCTTCAGTATATCCAAAAAATTTGTGTTTTGCTGGGTCCCAGATCACATGCCATTGGGTATTAAAAGTAATGTTAGGGCTTGTGCAAATGCTAAATCAGACGTCAAAATCCCATACAACGATTTAACATTACAATAAACTTCACTCTGTCAAGCCAACACTCGGCGAATGGCACCCGGTTTACAAGTTCATTCGTAGCGAAGAGGTAATTATTGCTAGGTGCAGAATTGGTCATTCACATTTGAACCATTCTTGGCTTCTCACCAGGAGATGATAATGCCAGAATGTGATCGGCGCAATACACCACATACTATCATTCATATTTTTATTAACAACATCGACCTCCAACCAATCTGTTCAAGACACTTAGATGTTGAAAATATTAGTGACAGACTTTCTTTTTAATGCGCGCTAAATGACCGAAGTTATTAACGCGTCGTGTAAAAACATTAGAAAAAAACAAAGAAACCCCCAAGAGTCCGATAAAGTTTGTCTCACTTCATGTAATTTATGAAATACAGAACCAGCCTAACTCGGTCATTGCCTAGAGCATTTATGTGCTGACAAACGGACGATAAGGGTCAATAGCGGTAGAAGTCTTTTTTACGGAATTCCCAAATTTTGCCTGTTCTCCGTGATAATTATCGCTTTAAAGGCGATATTTATCACCTGCGCCCAATTGTATAAACATTGGTTAACTTTATCCAAATGGTTAATTTAACCAAAGGTTAAATTTAACCATTTTGGTTTACTAACCATTAAAACATCATTTAAACATTTAAAAAGGACTGCCATTTTGGTACTGGTTACCGCTTAAGTTAAGATTTAACCAGTATCTTAGACTTAGTTTAGATTTATTTGAGCTTTAACAAAAACAAAATTTGGTTAGATTTAGACAAAAATTTCTACAACAGCTAACCGAACATTTAACCAAAATTTTAACCAAAACTCTGATTTAACCCAGTGGTTAAAGTCAACCAATGTTTGTACAATTGGGTGCTGATGGGCAACATCAAAGACACGTATACTAGCCCTAACCCTATCATTCATCAGGCGATAATTATCGCGTGGTACTAGCGAAATTTAATGTAGCCGAAATAAGAATCCGTATTTTTTTCCGTACTTTTGTTCGGACAGCGATGCATGTAAATTGCACTGGGTGGAATTAGGTATTTAGCAGTTACACATTAAAAATACCAAAGACTACGTATACATAGATCAATTTAATGTTCCCGGTTTATGACGTCCTGGCAAAAACATACAGGTGTTGTATTAAAAGTTGTTCTGGTGCGATACGATTTTACGGGTATCACGAATTTAGATTATTCGGTGATAGTGGAATAGCTAAAATGCTTGAAGTTAAACAAATTCTGAGATTTATTTGCCACATTGTATTAACGAACTAAAATGTTACTTTATTCATTAAAGTCGATTTCTTAAGGACTTTAGGTGTGATCTTTCCGTAAGGTACTATTTTATAAGACAACGTAATCCACATACTTCTAATTCATTGAATATGTAATCTAACTTATCGTAAAAGTATCTTATATTTGGTAAATTCCTATACCTTAGAGGAAGGAGGTTAGAATTGAATTGAGAGTAAGATGGTTAAACACGTTTGTCTGTAGTGTGTTGCTTAGTAACGTAATTCACAAAACAGCTTGTTTGTGTGAAACTCTGTTTTAGCAAGAGTACAATACCTACTTCTAACATGATATGGTAAATTACATTTTAATTTCGTAATCTACATATGTCAATGATGTGTTACAAATGTTTTATCCGCTTTTTTGTTTTTGTTATTCATATTGATATACATAGTAGATTTAAAACGATAGCGTAATTTACATGTACATTTCTACATTTTTAGGACAACCATATTTATCCTCAAATATTGTATTGTTATATATTTCCATGTATAGATTATATGCATTTATATATTTATATATAGTTACATTTATAGGCATTTAGCATATATCAGCAATGCAATGTGACTACAAATTACATTACTGTATTAGTCGGACAGGCTTTTATTTCTTACACGTGTTTGACAGGCATAAATAAATAAACCAGCTTAAAAGTTAAAAGTGTAGTTGCAGATATGTTTTCGTAGTGCGGACCGTCTGCTAAAATACATCAATACGTTGGAATTAAAAGGGATACTTTAAGTCTACAGATAGGTGTGACACTAAACACCTTTAATTCCCATAAAATGGTCATACATGTATTTCTTTGCATAAATATTTGTTGTAACGGCCGGTTAGGCAATATTGGATGTATGTGTTTTTTTTTCATTTTAGCATCATATTCTTATTTTACTTTGGTAATTGGTTATACATGACGTGGTATATATCTTTTGGATACATTTGGTCTTAAATCTAGGATACTCCTACTGTCATCAGTGTTTCCTCGTAAGAATTAGTATTAGAAAGTTTATCATTTCCTCTGTATTTAATATTCCTCTTTAGTTACATTACGAATTTGCAAATTAATTCTAAAAATATTACATTTTAGTAGCCCATGTGTGTGTGGACAGTAATGCGACCAGTACAACGCAAGGAGTGTATGTTAACAGTGGAAGAAGCCCAAAACTACAAGCTGCAGAATGTAAATGTACGATTACACCTGATACGTTAAAGCAAATATCTCTACATTTACAAGCAATTGATATTGGTTCAGATGCAGCCAATTTTAAGTTCAAAGTACAAAATTTGACTATCAATTATTCAATTTCTACATTGAACTTTAGTCAAGAAACAGAACTAGTGTATACATCCTCTGTCGACTCGATAGGCGGTACTTGTCTCTGGATTGGACGTAAGTATGAGTACAAATGTATATATAATTGTGTTATTCATTGATTACTTGTGGATTGCTTTTTTGTATGTAACATTTGCTAAATACATAAATAGGATTCTTTAGGTAATTATTTTATAAACCTATACACGAACATTAGATTTACGCTTTGAGTAGTTTGATCCATAGTGGAAGTTTTAAATATGGTATCTTAGTTTAGTTAGTTAGTCAGTCGGTCGGCCAGTCAGTTGTGTAAGCGTGGCTTTAGATATCGGCAATACTAAATGCCTAAGTTGCTAGACACTAACTTTAAACCACAATGTTATAACCGTGATTGAATAGAATATGGTAACAAATTTGTAAGTTGTTAAATTGTTACTCAGACAAATAGCCAGTTATTGACTGTATGAAGATATATATACAATAATTAGGGATCACGGACCTGATCCAGACAAGATTGTTAGTCATTGTTCATATCGTAAATCTTGATTAGCGATATCTTAGCTACGATAGTGCGTTTCACATTATTTTGATTAAGATTTCGTTAAGTGCCATAAGTGCAATAAGACTTTTACTTATTTCCTCCATTGTTCTTATTTTACAAAATGTTTCATAAATGGAATTGGAATTGTATGTATTATAAAGAGAAAGAAGAAAGAAACTCTCTCGCTCAAAAAAGTTAGTCATAATGTAAGAAACTAAAAGCATTCACGAAGTTTTCTGTATCTGATTGAATTCATCCCTTATCCTCTTTGTCTTATATTGACCCTAAAGTTATATAAGCTTGTACACTTATCTGTTGTTGGTAGTGTACTCTTACTTAGTGCATTCAGCTTATTCCGTTGGTGACCTGGTGCCAAACGGCGACGCGGATATTCTCTCACTTACGACAATGCTCATCCTAGCTAAGATATTTCTGTGAATTGCAGTAAGCGTGAATCTAAGTGAAGACCAGGTAAGAACAGAAATATGTTGTTAATAAGATATTCTGATATTTAAGTAATTCGCTTTAAAAATTATCCAGCCATTACAGATGAAGATGTGTTCAGTGTGAGGTGTTCCCGTATACAGACACACAGTACTACAAAGGTAACTAAACTATCTACTGATCAGAATACTATACATCCCGGGAGTAAACAAACACCATTAACAGACGAAACGAAACTAACAAATGTAAGTAGTTTCAAACCCGAAACTACTACTGTATCTGTTGATCAACAGACAGACAAGACGGGTCGAACCAAACAACCAGACAATGGAACTAAAACCAGCGAAATAGGTAGGACAACATTCGGTACAAACTTATTTATCTATATTCGTTTGATTAAACACTTGAATTCCATATTCTGCCTGCTTGACACTTGATTGTATTCTTTGGATATTTTTATTTTGTAAAGTTGTAATGTTTCATTGTCGACTTTAATATTATTTCAAATTTGGATAAAAAATCACCCTTGCCAAATTATCTATCATTTACCTGACCAGTTTATCAAATCAGAAATATAAATTTATTATTCGAAATATCTGTTTATCCTCTTAGAATCCTGTTCTGAAAACTAATTTATAATCTATTGCAACGATATTAGTGGAGCAAACGAAGTGTCATTTTAGAAGAAGGGTGGTCATAAAAAGTGAAAAGGCAGATTTATATACCAAAATGTTTGTCAGAGTCTCTAGTTTATGGAATGGACAGTTAGCAAGCTCATCTCTGTCGGACATTCAAGAAATCCAACATGGCGTCCAAGATGGCCGCCAGAAATAATAAAAATCATAAACCGCTAGCAGATCAACATTTATACATCGTTTGGTATTTTGATAATTGAATATAATTGATAATGCATTGAAACATCACACAAAACCGAAATTTGTTCACATTCTCATTCAAAATGTTCATGGCACTCAGAACAAATTAAAATTTCTGCTGACATCATGTGATTTTCGTCTACTTACCTAATTCCAATAGTTATATTCTTTTAGAAAATGATCAAGTTATCAAAAAAAATGCATACAATATATTTTGTATATGCTATTCTTATGTTAAGCTTGATTTTCCTGAAATATGCGGCGTTTGCCTTATAATCAGCAAAAACAAGTACGTTAAAATGACATTAAAATTGCACGTACTGACAGCGCTTTGATTACATTTATCTGACTGATTATTTCAACAATATGACTGTTGGATGAAAAGGAAAGGATGTGTAACAGTTGGTATAAGCATTTTGGAATTCTATTTCTTTAATGGATTTCTAAAAATAGCCTTAAGCAAATAGATCTGTCATCTAGATCTAGCTGGATCTGGATCTATATCTGGACCAATTCCATAATATGTCGCTTAATTTCAGTGATCAAAATTATTTGCATAAACTATTTGCCAATAATTGATATTTATAAACCTTTAGGTCGCTTAAATTTTATTTTTCATGAAAGTGAATTAAAGACAGTTCGTTTTTATTCGTTTATTCATTACGAGATTGGTTTGCAGAATTACTTTCCTTAATGACCATTCTGTCAAACGAAGCATGCATTTTATGTCAACAAAGATGCTGTTTTTGTCAAAATTCGCGATAAATGAAGTTCAGTACATCAACTTCGTTATTCAGCAATGTAAGTGTTTTTCGCTTTTGGTGCATTACTGTCATTTTTGTCTGATGTATTATGAAATTACCTGATTTTTATGCCGTCATGTCAAATTTTGCAGGAGGTAAATATTATATTGGCAGCAATATTAATGCCGTTTACAATGGAATATAGCTTTGTGGTAACATAACCTTTAGTTATGAAGTAAATTAGTTCCGGGAAAAAATTGTGACTATCTAGTGATATTGGCAGCCTTATGTTCGAATTTTAGCTCATCTGAGCTCAAGGTGAGCTTTTGTGATGGCCCGTTGTCCGTCGTCCATCGTCCGTGCGTCAACAATTTCTTTAAAATCTTTTCCTCCTAAACCGCTAAGCCAAATTCAATCAAACTGGACAGGGATGTTCCTGGCATAAAGCTCTTCTAAAAGTGCTAAAAGAATTTCATTCCATGCAGAACATGCAACAGAAAGGAAAAACTTTAAAAATCTTCTTGTCGAAAACTGCAAGGCCTAGAGTTTTGGAATTTGGTATTACCTAGTGGTCCTTTATCAAGTTTGTTCACATTATGGCCCTTGGGTAAAAAATTGCCCCGCCCTGGGGGTCCCTATTTTTACATAGACTTATATAGTGAAATCTTTAAAATTCTTCTCGTGAAAAACCTAGTGGACCTTTATGAATTTTGCACACATTATGGCCCAGGGGTCAAAATTGACCTCGTCCCAGGGGTCCATTGTTTTACATAGATTTCTATAGTGAAATCTTAAAAATTCTTCATGTCCAAAACCGCAAGGCCTAGAACTTTGATATTTGGTATGTCTCATCACTTAGTAGTCCTTAGTTGCCATTAAGGGAGCATACATATTTAACCAACATTTCTTGTTTCATAAACACTTTCAGTGTTTGCAATGTTTTTTAGGTGAGCGACCTAAGTCCTTTGGGTCCTCTTGCTTAGTAAGTGTAATAATACTTGGATGGGTAAAATAATCGGATATTCAATTCACTATTTAAACTGATTTTATCCGTTGACTTCTGCAATGGCATTCAGTAACACTCATAAGGTGACACGTTTAAACGTCATTTTGAAAACGTTGAATGCTGATGCAATATAATAATTTATTTAGTTATTTCATGCTAGAATAAGGTAAAGAATGATGGAAGAGGACTGAGTGATTTATAAGCTGGCTGCTGTATCCATTTCACAATATTCTCTGACATATGGAGTGAAGTTACAGAATAAAAGGATAATCTCATTCAGGTTAGTTAATATTAACTTGAACTTAGTGACAAATCAATACTTAATACTTAAATGTCATTAACCATTACATAAGCATAGTTTGTAAGAGTGTTTTAGGAAATGTTTGGTCTAGCCTATTTGAAACGTCAAATAATTGCTAGATCTAATTATAATACTAGATGTTGCGATGTATAGCTCTTAATTAATATCTGCCATTACTTTTCAGACTTTGCTGAAGGGTACCAGTTTACCAGGATGACAGTGTATGTGAAGAGAATGGCATGCCCATATGTGTTACTTAAGAGAGCATATTATACATGATTGAGGTAAGCATTTTAGTGATATATGCTACTATAAAATCAGTTCTTTCATGAGCACAATGATTGTATTCATTATCTAGTACACATAATTACATACTAGTAAACACTTGCAGTTATAACTACCATCACATACATCAATATGTAGGATAAGTCTCAATACATTCATTCATAATTACAGTGTATTTTAAATAAACAATAACAGTTGTTTTTTTCCTATTTCAATAACATTGAACTGATAGAATCGTTTGATTTTTTTTCAGATTGATGATGAACCTATCCTATGTACTATCATAGTTGTAACTGTTTCTTAAACACAAGAACCGTGGGAACTCATTAATTCTTTAAGTTGACCATTTAATGGTCTTTAAAGTGTACTTAATTAAAATAGATACAGTAGTAATATATATCAGGAAGTGAAACAAATATTTTCAAGAGCACAAATGTTACACAAAGTGATCAATTTTCTCATACAACTGATGTTCGTGACTGGTAATATTATTCGAGGGCATGTATTTGACTTTTCATTTTTGTTTATTTCAGATAAGATGTACATGTACTTCCCACAACAATAGACATCGGGTCAGACTGCGAGGAAGTTTTTAATGACAATAATAGAAGAACACTAGTTTTTTTGTTCAAGAGGATTCTCAAAGAACAGTCATTTGGTGCATAAGTTTGATGTGTTAAGACTTGCAAATTTATTTGAATGTTGTAAACTAGTAAATGATGATATAGGTAGAACGATATTAGCTGACAAACAAAGTTATGAAAATGGCTGCGCTAATATGCAATACCATAGAAATTGTAGGCATGTCGGAGGTTAAGACTAATTGACAATTCTAGATTAGAAATTGAGAACAATGAAAATGTGCCACTACCATTTAAGACCAGCTCAGCTTGTCATATATTTGACTGGAAAACAAAGTGCTTTCAAACCACTCAAAAAATAGAGCATGAGTATTATTTTGATGTTGAGATGAATCTGCCATTTTTAAAAAGTATTTGTTGATCCTCTTTTGTACAAAGTTGTTTGTTGGTTGTCAAATGAAGCATGCTTCTATGAGGGATCAGACTTTACTGACACCAGATGTTTGGCTATTGCATGTGACATAACTAATCTCATTACAACTATCCTTTCACAAAAACATCTTGGATTACGATCCACCTTTACCAAGATTTTGACAGTAGACATCTTATTGATGACATGTACAGACTAGGCTATTCAATATCTTACCAGAATTGCGAACGTTTCTTTCATCTGCTCTTTTGTACAAAGCGTTTTGTTCATGCCATGTCAACACTGAGATTGACTAATAATTGAGATAATTTGCTTCTCACCTGTCAAAGAAACATTTAAATGATAACAGCAATTGTCATAGATAATGTTTAATGTATCTTAGTATGGATTTTTAATCTTTTTTGAAAAGTTACCTAAATGGTGTTTTAATGATTTTTTTCATAAGTTTGTTCCTTTAACCAAATGTATGGATTTACAGGTCAATATATCATTTTGTCTTATTATTTTGATGCATTATGAACAGTGATAACTAGTAAAAGTTATAAATTGATGTTTAGCATTCATACATTTGTCTGCATTTATCATTTCTGGCGGCCATCTTGGACGCCATCTTGGATTTTTTGAGTGTCCGACAGAGATGGGTGTGTTAACATTCCACTTCATAAACTAAAGACTCTGACACGAACATTTTGGTACATAAATCTGCCTGTTCACGTTGTATTACCACTATCTCCTTAAATATGCACCTTTTGTTTTGGTCCTGTTTGCTCCGCTATATCATATTTTCATGTGAATATATAAATTTCGAATCATTTTCTTAGTTTATGTGCTTTGTTCGTACATCTCAGGACACATAACTGACATTCAGAGATATCAAGTCTTTAAAACATTGGTGAACATACATTTACGAAAGAAAGATTACTGTTATACACTCATTTGAAACCTCGACACGTTTTATATTTTCAGCTGCTATCACCGGTGGTATAGTGGGGATTACAGTAATCGTGTTGACCATAATTAGCATTGTAGTTTACAAAAGGTAATGTTGTCACTAGGTTAAATCGTTGAACATATATGCGATCCTTGTTCATATGTTTGATCCTGGATGATAAATGGTGTACATGTATACATATATTTCATATCTTTGTTTTGCAAATACTTCTTCTCAAAGCAATAAAATAGTGTTGGGACACTAATCGAGGAAGTTTCTGTACAATGTGTTGTAGGTACAGACGGATAGTCATTGGTCGTGATAATACACAGCGTAGGGATGGTGATGATTACTGTAATATGCAGATAAATCAAACATGCGAACATTTATATGATGGTCTACAAATGACCCCCGCAGAGCATGAAGACAGAATTACGGGACAGTAATCGTTGAATTTGACACAGAAAGGCTGTCAACTGTGTAGATGTCTTTTTTGTACAACCTAAATAATAAAGACATGACCATTAACCACCCATACGTCATTTGTTTTAACAGACATATGTACAAATTTCTGCCAAAATTATATGATGTACATTTTGTATTTTATTCTAAATAGACTCGCAATCGAGTAAACAAATGTAATGATAAATCATGGATGCATCTCAAGATATTGTCCAATACCGCATTTGAACAAAATAAATTTTATTATTGAATCATTCAGATTCAGTTTGATCAATAGTTAAAACTAGATTTGCTTTAGTTCGGGTATAAAGGTAGGATCTAGTCCTGCCAGTGTAAAGGTCCGGGTTCGAATCCCGGTCGTTGTAGGCCATACCCTTCTATGAAAATTTGATGAAAATGTCGATTTCCTCCGTATGTGGAGAAGTTGCCGGCTCCTTGTGGAAGGTTAAGTTAGTACTGGTTAGTATTCAATCCAGGAAAACTGCTTAGGTAAACCTGAGGTTAAATGAATTGAAAATAAAAAAAAATAATTTTGAATATCAGAACCTTTTATTATATACTTGAACTAGAAACATGGAACTGTTTAACTTGCAGTACCAAAACATTCGTCAATAACAGACAAAATAGAGGCATAATGAAAAAGAAAATGGTTCCTATAAATGCCGAACAATAACAATAACTCTGAAAGTACGTAACAAATAAAGAATTGATGAACATCATTATAAAATGAATGACGTTACCCAGCAATGTCTATTTGGTCCGCATACAGAATTATATAACCATCGAGACTACATTTAACTTAATACGCAAATATTGTAAGTTAAAGATTGTCTCCCTTTCATACAGACTGGGACTAAATTTAACGCAACAAATGAAGTATGAATGTCTCTATTCAAAATGGTGAAATACAGAATACACGCGTTCATACAAAAGACTACAACAAAAATAGATCCATTCATTTTTCAATCGTTTACGTTGTATGTGTTCATTGCAGTGTAACTAGACGCGGAAGTTTGAGAGATCACTATATGAAATAAATATGAGGATTTTAATTATATTTATTGCAAGTTTTTCATCTATCAATGGTAAAAGTTTACTTATTATCATTTATTAGTGTATAAAATGTTTTAAACACTCTCATGCCTTAAAGATACACAACATTAGTCACATACTACAAGTACTCAGTTGTTATTTTTTTAACGCGAAACTGTAACGTTCACGATTTTTGCATTTGCAATGCAATTATTTCCTTGAAATACGACATATAAAACTTTAAGATCGGTCTTTCATTATTTTAAGTTCATCAGACGAAACTATAGTTAAATTGTGATATTCACTACATAACTTGTCAGAAAATTGTTGAAGAATGGTAATATAAACATAATTAAAACTTATCTATATTTGTTATAAAGTATTTGAAAAGAAAAATGAGATTTTCTACGTAAAGTAGAACCTTCTCTTTATGTCTAGTTATGTCACCATTGATCTTGGACATTATAATGTTATATAGATATATACAGATTATTAGATAATATTTTAATGTATTATATTGCTATATTATACGTTGTATACATTGGTATGATGGGCATACTGCCTAATTTTCCAAAATCGTCTGTCTGTCTGTCTGTCTGTCTGTCTGTCTGTCTGTCTGTCTGTCTGTCTGTCTGTCTGTCTGTCTGTCTGTCTGTCTGTCTGTCTGTCTGTCTGTCTGTCTGTCTGTCTGTCTGTCTGTCTGTCTGTGTCTGTCTGTCTGTCTGTCTGCCTGTCTGTCTGTCTGTCTGTCTGTCTGTCTGTCTGTCTGTCTGTCTGTCTGTCTGTCTGTCTGTCTGTCTGTCTGTCTGTCTGTCTGTCTGTCTGTCTGTCTGTCTGTCTGTCTGTCTGTCTGTCTGTCTGTCTGTCTGTCTGTCTGTCTGTCTGTCTGTCTGTCTGTCTGTCTGTCTGTCTGTTTTTGGATGTTAACCTTAGTCTTAGTGTTTTTGAGATAAAAAATACATCAACAATCTCACAACGCTGAACTTATGGGTCATTTTTTGAGACATATAAATTTCGATCATTCGATTGGCGCTCATGGTTGGAATTTTCATTATTTTGAAAACATTGCAGAAGTATTCACGCTTCAAATGTTGAAAAAATAACGTATTATGGTATCTTATACTTATTACTAACCATTTTTATGCGCGTATCATATGAATTACAATAAAGTAATACGAGTATTCAAATGGCTGGCGGTGTCTAAGATATATAGTTTAATATCAAAACCTTATATATTGTTGAGCTGGAAACAGATTATGGATATTGATACAAAACATTTCCAACTTATGCGGTATATTTATTAATGTTCACCTATTAACAGACAATAATGTTAGATATAGAATCAGCTGTTACTATTTATTTCATTTACCTAATTCAATCATTTACCAGCAGCTTTTGCGTAATCCGCAGCGACTGTATTAATGTATCAACTTGGTGCAGAAACTGTAATTTCGGAAGTTGTAACTCTTGTTTATGTATATATATGATATACATGTTTTTGGTCCGAGTGGCCATTTTAGGCCTAATACACCATTATACTCCATCCCTTCAACCTGCTGGCTCCCTGTGATCAAATGTATTCGTATTTTTAATTGTTGTGAAATGTTGTTATATTTACTATTAAAGTAAGGAATGTTTTACTAATGCAAATGAAGTTCCTCTTATTTGCTAATTGTAAACTTGATGACATTTGTTCTCTGATGTTATTTATGACAAATTGAAAAAGAAAAAAAAACGTACACGACAGTTTTGCTGTTATTCCTTTTTTATTTTTTAGGAACACAAGCGACCAACTACTGTACTACTCACACACCAGGTATAAACTATATTAGATAGAACAGGGAAAATCTCTGTTTTCAAATATTAAGTAATTTTTGTTAAAGACTTCCATCCATTGTCGTTCTGTAGTCAATGACGCTGAGTTTAAAAATGAAATTAATGCATTTATCTCAACACGGTACGTTTAAATCACATCATGAATAGATGTAAACGTATTCAGCGTAAATTTTGATGTACAGTCCTTTTTACTCTTGGTGAATACATATGAATGCTCTTTCCTGACAAATGTAATACATGAGTAACTTAAGTTGCTATATAAACAATGTATATATAACAGCATATAATAATAATCAGTTTTCGTAGTAGTAAAAACGGATCAGTGGTTGATAATTTACACATTTTACGCATTTAGAGAGCAAGTATTTTTAACAACAAACAATAAAAAATCATATCTTCTTAATTCTTCATTTCTGTCAAAACTAAACAAATGCATAATGGCATATATTCATACTTGCAACCTTTTCAGACATGACTCGTAGGTGGTTAATTCTTTGACAGTTATAACCATTTTCGTTAATGTAGGAGAATCGAAATTGTACCTTCTGAAAAATGTTTTTAGTTCTAGAAACAGTGTCGTCATACATATATGTAGTAAAAGCTCGATATTCAAACAACTTTCGGGATCAGAAAAATCGGTCGTAATGATGAGGTGGTCTCAATATTAAGTTAAATTGCAGGGTGGCGTGTGTTTGATTACTATAAAAAGGCTTAATTCAAAATTTCTTATAGCAAGGGTTACAGTGTTTCCGCATGAAACACTCAAGGATTCGCTGTAGGGATATCACATACTGTGAATCCTCCACGAGGTTGAAACAAATCTGAAGGCACGAGCTGTTTCTGATATTAAACGCGTATTATTCAGTATTACTAGAAATGGAAATAAAATTGACACGAATACATATATTTTTTTACCTTTTCTGTACCAATCTTCCATCCACCGTCAAAACTGGTTTTCATTTCATCAAGGTTGACTTCGTTGTTTTAAGTGCCAGCGGTACAGTCAACACGAAAGCCTTGTACCAAATGCTGTCACGTTGGACAAGACCATTTTCTGTTTCATTTTCAAATCTTCACACCCTTCATATTCTAAAACATTTTTTTGTTCGAGATATTTAGCAGTACCTTGAAAATATCACAGAATACATAGAACAATTTTCTCGGAGAAGGGGTGATTGACATGATTTTTTTTTAAAGTTTACGGATTATGATGTCATTACAAAAGCATACACGCGAACGTAGTTCTGGTATAAAGATATGAGGATATAACGATATATATTTGGTCTAAAGTCCTGGATACTACTACTGCCATCAATGTTTCCTCGTAGCAATTAGTATTAGAAATTTTATCATTTCCTATGCATTTAATATTCCTCTTTAGTTACATTACGAATTTGCAAATTAATTCTAAAAATATTACATTGTAGTAGTCCATGTGTGTGTGGACAGTAATGCGACCAGTACAGCCCGTGGAGTGTATGTTAACAATGGAAGAAGCCCAAAACTACAAGCCGCAGAATGTATATGTACGATTACACCTAATACAACAAGACAATTGTATCTATCTTTACAAACAACAAATAATGTGTCAGATGCAGCCAATTCTCAGTTCAAGATACAAAATTTGACTATCAATAATTCAGTTTCTAAATTAAACTTTAGTCAAGAAACAGAACTTGTGTATACATCCTCTGTCGACTCGACGAGCGGTATTTGTCTCTGGATTGGACGTAAGTATGTGTACAAATGCATTTACTTCCATACTAGCATGATAATACAACATATGAATAGATCATATATACCCATGATCATATTTGATGAAAACACATCCATGGAATAAATACATGTATGAATATGAGGTTCAATGGCAAATGAACGTGAGCTGTAATGACTTGTATTAACTAGATTTAGTTATTCTTTGAAACCCAAAATAGCAAAATTTCTATACGATGAAACCGTGGTTGAGATATTAAGTCGTGCAGTCCAATCCTCTATAAAAATGTCTTTCAATCTTGTACAAATATTTAGTAAAAATGTATTGTGATAGGACGGTCGGGCAGACACCCGTGTGAATACATCTTATGTATGCACGCTTCGTGTTCGTACGGGACTGAGTACGGGACTCATCTTTGCAAAGATGCACAAAATATATCCATGACATGAAAAGTATTGCCAACGGCTACATAGCTGAGTGTAATACAAAAACTACATAAAAAGAATTTGGATCCTCTGCACGTCCGTTATACTATCGCAGAGCGTATACCAAGCATCAAAATCAAGGATAAATTCCAAAGGTAACTATTTTATTTGTCAACAGATCAAAAGTCGTTTTCGGTTGACATCCGTCAGGTTACCTGTCCGAAATCAGTAGAAGTGAACAGTTCCCGTATTGAGAGCACATAGAGTTTTACGTTGCGCGCTTTAATACTTTTTAACGAAACCCTGTAAGATCGTAACACGGTCAGCATCGTCTATTTAGAATCTGCGATCTAATAATGACTGTCCACATAACAACCTATGAACCTAGAAAATAACTCCCACAATTTGCTATTCGGATGTGAATGATAATAAGAGTCTGATAAAAAATGAAAGACTACAAGTGATTGTTAGGAAACCAATGTTGATAATTGTGCATAACTCTCTGGTGTGTATTAGTGTGTGGATGACCCTGAAGCCCGTCCCCTTTCTATAAATAGTGCTATGTGATACTGAGGCAGAATATATATGTATCTTCGTGAAAAAAAATTAAAAAGACATCCTGTTTATTGCAACAGTAAGCATTAGGAATGAAATGCAATTGTTTGGCGATTTGTCGAAACTCAAAAATGCGATGTGAGGTTTGTGTCTCAATAGAATGGCTTATCTGCCAAGTTAGTAACTCTAGGCTATTGTGACTGTAAGAAGGGGAACTAATGTAAAAGTCAGACATTTCATGGACCAGAGGTGTTGATCCTTCTCACATTATCATATGAACATCACCAAAACATTTTCTCTCGAATTCCTAGTTTTGAAAGTTTACGCCAAATGTTCAGGTAGATTACATATTCAAAAGCTTTACCTAAATCAATAAATGCGAAAACAAAAATTAATGTCATTTATAAAATGAATGTGTTTGTATAGAATAATACACCTTTGATTTCATAATACCTTAAGCAAGATTTGTGAAAACTTACAAACGCGGACATAAAATTACTAGGTACCTATATTTAAGTAGATGACTGTGATGTTTATAAAGTTTAAGAAACGCAAAACACCAGGGACAGGGAAATAAGTGTTAATTTACTACATTATTAATGTTATACTCGGATATCTTAATATATCATCCTTTATATTATCCAGCTGTCACAGATCAGGATGTATTCAGTGTGAAATGTTACCGACAGACATCCAGTACTACAGACGTAACTAATCAAACACACTCAACTTCATCTGAAGGAACAATATCATCAAATAGAGGGCACCTAAGCACAGTCGAACAAACTGTTACATCTAACGATCAACATAATGATACTACAACGGAAGTTGAAGAACGAACGAAACCATCAAAAAACGAAAGTAAAAATGATGATGCAGATTGGACATTATTAGGTAAATATGGCACCATTGTACTATTACAATTCATGTTTTGTGTTTGTCTTACTCCATAATTATAAATTTGCTGTGGTTTGCTAATTTGGGATAGAAAGTTAATATATGCAAAGTGAACAAGAATCCATCTATTAATTGAAATGATTATTGAATCGAATTTCAAAGCAAAACATAAAATTTGTCAATTACATGTAAGTAGTATAGTATTGAGCGCATCTAGAACACCCCGGTCGATTTCGCTCACTTTCGTTCGCAAAATCACCCTTTTTTTTTGAGCACCCGTTCGTTCGTTCGGGCCCCCCTCCCCCCTCCCCCCTCACTCACTCCGGGCACTCAAAAAAAGTCTCCTAGATGCGCTCAATACTATACTACTACTATACAATTATCACGAAAGTGTATTTTGTTTTAAGTTTTAAAATATAGAAATGTAAAAATGATAAAATTAGTTATTTTTCAACTATCTCGGAAAGTTTATATGTGGAAAGTGTTAAAAATTTAAATTTTGATTATCCCCAATCTACTACTACTATACAATTATCACGAATGTTAGTTTTCGTGTACAATCTGCCACTGAGTAAAATGGAAATGAGGGAAATATGAAATTATAAAATATGGTAATTACGAAATGTAAGAAATTATCAATTTTGGTGTACAATCTGCCACTGAGTAAAATGTAAAATTGGGAAATACGAGATACATAAAATTATCAATTTTGGTGTACAATCTGGCACTGAGTAAAATGGAAAATCGAGAAGTGCAAAATTGAGAAATGCAAAATATGAGAATTATGAAATGTAAGAAATTATCAATTTTGGTGTACAATCTGCCACTGAGTAAAATGGAAAATCGAGAAGTGCAAAATCAAGAAATGTAAAATTGGGAAATGGGACTACATAAAATTATCAATTTTGGTGTACAATCTGCCACTGAGTAAAATGTAAAATTGGGAAATGGGAATACGTAAAATTTTCAATTTTCGTATACAATCTGCCACTTAGTAAAATTGTGAAATGCAAAATATTTCAATTTTCGTATACAATCTGTCAATGCACGACAGGTCAATATGTTTCTTACTTATAAGTAAAAATCAAAACTCTGTAATCTGCAATTCTTGTTCATAAAAGCTACCTTTAATTTCTTCACCTTTTAAATCTTTTATTTTATAAGTAACAGGATCTGTATTCAAAACTTCTTCAATTATAAATATTTCTCTTGTCCAGCGTGTTGTATAACCTTTTTCAAATTTATCTTTCTTTTTTGATATTCTCACTCTATCTCTAACTTTAAATTTAGGTTCTTTAGTTTGCTTTTCTTCTTCTGGATATAAATTTTCATAAACAGTTGATTCATTTTTCTTCTCACTCGCTTCAACAGGTGTCATTTTAATTGAAGAATGAACTGTATTATTATATTCTTTAACTAATTTATCCAATATATCATAATATTTAGTAGTTTTATGAGCAGTAAAATATTTAAACATTTTTTGTTTCATTGTTCCTATCCAACGTTCTACAACACTTGATTTTTCTTCATTCTCAGTTGAATATAATTTTATGTTATTATCTTTTAACAATTCTTTTACTTGTCGATTATAAAATTCTGATCCTTTATCTGACCAAATATACATTGGCTTTCTTTCTTCAAATAATATTTTAAATGCTTCACTTACTGTTGCCCCTGTTTTATTTTTTAAAGGAATCAACCAACCATATTTACTAAAAACATCTATAACAGCCAATAAATATTTATAATGCTTATTTTGTTTTGAATATTGTTGCATATCTACCAAATCAACTGCCCATGTTTGATCTATCGAATGAACATGAACACGTCTTTTGGGGAAAGATTTTACAACTCTATGATGCAATTCATCAGCTAATTTATTTGTAAATCTATTCTTTTTGGATCCACACTCAGAACATTTAGCTTTTAACATTTGTCTATTATTAGATGTTGTTACTTGTTCTACTGAATCATTTTCGGTATGTTTTTTACAACGCAAACAATATATTTTTTGATTCTCCATTTTACAAGTATTAAAATTGATATCTCTAAAAATGAGTGAAAAAAAAATCTGTACAAAGTGTAATGAATATAAATATTTGTATGAATACGATAAAGCAAATAGTAGAAGGATGGGGGTCAAATCTTCATGTAAACGATGTAACAAGCCCATGAAACAAATCCATTATCAAAATAATAAAGAAAAATACAAAAAAGCATATCAAGAATTTATATTAAGAAATCCAAATTATCAACATGAATATTATTTTGAAAAGAATATACCTAATTGAAAATTATTGCCTTAAAAATGAGCCCCCAAAATCCCAAATCATTCAAAGATCTTATTACTGAAATAGATATTGATGATATAGATGAAGAGGATATAGCCAAATATATAAACATATTAAAAGATAAAATAGTTATTAATAAATTTCCTTTGAAAATAAAAATAACAATAACAAGTGAATTTTCAACTCCTATGTCATTTGATATAATAGAAAGTCATTATTCCTATCCTGCACAATTTATCCTATCACAAAATAATTTATCCAAATTTTATGAAAGTCTAATAGATAAATTTGAAGCTTGGATAGATAAATTTCAAGAAAGAGGATCTGGATTTGTTTTTAGAAATATTAAAAGTGTAAAAGTAAAACAATATAAATACAGTATCCAGAAAGCCTCATCTTATATTCCACTTCAATTCAAATCAAGCAATATTATTAATGTTCAAAATACCAATGATAACAAATGTTTTCTTTGGTCTATATTAGCAAAACTATATCCTGCGACAAATAACAAATACAGAGTAAGCAAGTATGTAGAATATGAAAATTGTATTGATATGACCGATATTGATTATCCCGTTAGAATAAAAAATATCCCCAAAGTGGAAAATCAAAATAACCTAAGTATAAATGTATTTGCATTAGAGAATCAAAAAAACAAACATTCCCTATATCCAGTATATATAACTTCAAGGTCACAAGATCCAGTAATCGACTTGTTGTATATTGAAGATAACGAAAATACACATTATTGCTTGATCAAAGATTTAGATAGTTTTAGATGTACCGATTCCAGACATAAATCGTTTACATGTAGAAATTGTCTACAAGGATTCCAAAGAAAAGAAACTTTAACAAAACATAAAGAAATATGTTATGATAATGAATATTGTAGAACGATTATGCCAGATAAAAATATTCTTAAGTTTAAAAATTATCATTTTAAAAATAAATTGCCATTTGTTATATATTGTGATTTTGAATCAAACAATATTCCAATAAAGTCATCTCAACCAAATCCTAATGAATCTTATGTAAATCCAATATTCAAGCAAGAAGTAAATAGTTATGGCATATATGTTAAATCTGATTGTCCAGAAATATACGAATCACAATACTTTTATTATGTTGGCAATAATGCAATAGAGAAATATATGGAAAAAGTAATGAAAATATTCAAGAAAATAACTTATAATATATATCTTAACGAACATAAAAAGCCAAAATTAAATGTATGTGAAAGAAAAGAATTTCAAGAAGCAACCAATTGTTATATGTGTGGAATTGACTTTGAGACATCCCCTCCGATAATAAAAAAACTTAAAACAATAAATGTAGATAAGTTTGAATCTGTGAATGTAAGACAAATAAGATTACGAGAAAAAATTGATAAATCCAAACTACAATATATTGTTGAAAATCCAGATCAGTTTAATTTGGGAAGTAGAAATATCAAAGGAACACAAATGGACAATGATTCACAACTAATGCTATTAGAAGATTACCTAGATGCAACTAATGAATTTGGAGAATGTACTATGTCATATCACCAACGTAATGGATTTGGAAGATATTGGACCAATGAAAAAATAGGATTGCAAAATATGAGCAGAAGAATCAGACATACACTATGTAAAGATAATATGATAGATATTGATATGAAAAATGCCCATCCTACTTTACTATCATCCTATTGTCACAAAAATAATATTCCATGTGGTGCACTAGATCACTATATCAACAATAGAGAAGAATTACTTGAGCAATATAAGCAATTAAAAAAGATAACTAGGGACGAAGCTAAAAAAGAATTATTAGCAATACTCAATGGACGAGAAATAGACACAAAACGTAAGCCTGAATGGTTCATTGATTATTACAAAGGAATGAGATCCATAATAGATAAAGTTTGTGAATTGAATCCATCTCTAGTTGAACTTGCAAGAAAACAAAAAAGAGAAAGAGGAACAGATTTTAATATCAAAGGCTCCGCAATCAATCTAATGTTATGTGATATGGAAAACAAATCATTAATGGCGGCATTTGATTATCTAATAGCACAAGATGTTGAAGTTGGCGCCCTAGTATTCGATGGTCTGATGATTTATAAAAATAACATAAAGACTGAAGACTTGTTGATTGGATGTTCAAAAGCCGTAAAAGATAAAACGGGAACTGATATAATATTTACAGAAAAAATAATGGATGAAGGATATGATATATCCCCCGAAGTGTTAAGGCCTCGAACTAAAATACGAGAACATTGTCACTATACTGGAAAATATCGAGGTGCAGCATGCCAATCTTGTAATACCAAAGAAGGCAAAGCATCTAAATTAATTCCTGTATTTTTTCACAATGGTTCTAATTATGATTTCCACTTTATAATTGAAGAATTGATGAAATATGAAGATGAATATAATAAAGTAAAACTTCTTTCTAAAAACTCAGAAGAATATATTTCAATAGATTATGGATCATATTACAAAAAGTTAAGATTCCTAGATTCTTATAGATTTATGTCTAAAGGTCTATCAGACTTAGCCAAGTCAATGGATAATTTTCCTATTTTAGAAAGTGAATTTAAATCAAGTAGATTACTACAACAAAAAGGCTTCTATCCATACGAATATGTCAATTCTACCAGACGCTTAAGAGAAACGGAATTACCACCAATAGAAAAGTTCTATTCTACTTTAACTCAAGAAGGCATAACAGATAAAGATTATGCACATACTCAAAAGGTATGGAATAAATACAAATGTAAAACTTTAGGAGATTACCACAAGTTATATTTAAAAACTGATGTGTTAATATTAGCAGATGCCTTTGAGAATTTCAGAAACTTCTTCTTACAACATCATGAAATAGATCCATGTTATTGTTACTCGGCCCCAGGACTTACATGGCAATGTGGATTAAAATATACAAATATAGAATTGGAATTGTTAACAGATTATGATATGTTATTAATGTTCGAAAAAGGAATAAGAGGTGGATTCTCTGGAGTTCTAGGCCCCCGACATGTAAAAGCATTTAACAAAGATACTCCTAATTATCATAGTGATGGTGTTAGAATATTAGACAATAATGAATATAATGAAGCTCTTAACATACTTAAAGATGGTGGAAATCTAAACAAATTCCTTGAAGAAAAATATTTATTATACTTAGATGCAAATAATTTATATGGATGGGCAATGTCACGAGCTTTACCAACCAAAGATTTTAAGTGGGAAGAAGATCCAAATTATTATTTAAATATCCCAGAAGGCAGAGGATGTATACTAGAATGTGACTTAGAATATCCAAATAATTGTAAATTTAAAACTAGAAACTATCCATTAGCCCCAGAAAAGTTAAAAGCAAATAAAGATGAAATGTCAGATTATCAATTAGAACTACTAGGAGATAAGCCCGTAAGCAATGAAGAAAAATTATTCTTAACATTATATGATAAAAAGAAATATATTGTTCACCATAGTATTTTAAAAGATTATATTGAACTAGGGATGAAAGTTGCTAAAGTATATAGAACAATATCATTCGAAGAAACAAATTGGCTAGCAAAATATATCAACTTTAATACCGAACAAAGAACAAAATCAAAATCTGCTTTTGAGAAAGACTTATGGAAGTTAATGAACAATAGCTTCTATGGTAAGACATTAGAAAACATAAGAGGAAGAAGCGAGATTATACTTTCAACAAATAGAGATATAGTACAAAGATATATTAACAAGCCAAATTTTAAAGACTCAATAATATTCAATGATAATCTAGTTGCTATAATCAACAATGTTACTTCTGTCAAATTTAATAAGCCTATTTATTTGGGACAGGCTATATTGGATTATTCAAAGCAATTAATGTACCAATTTTACTATAATGTTGTAAATAAATTATGGCCAAAAAATAAACTTGTTGCAAGTGATTCAGTTCTAGGAAATACGCCATTAATATTAAGATATCGAAATAAAATATATATTGATAAAATAGAAAATATTACTGATGAATATGAATATTCAAATGGTAAATTTTATCATAAGCCAAATTACAATATTGAAGTTTGGACAAGTAAAGGATTTTCAAAAATAAAAACTGTAATTAAGCATAAAACAAATAAAGAAATATTTAGAGTTGTTACGCCATTGGGAGTTGTTGATGTTACAGAAGACCACTCTCTAATTAAAGATAATAATGAAATAATTAAACCCAAAGATTTAACAATAAATACCAATCTTCTATTCAATAATAGTTATAAAGAAAAAATAAATCCACCACTAAAAAGAGATTTCTTAAAATTAGAACCAACAACTTTAGAAGAGAAAAAAGCTTTCATTGAAGGATTCTTTTTAGCAGATGGAAGTAGTGGAATTTATCAATACGAACGTGCAACAAATTATAAATGGGAGTTGTATAATCAAGATTTAAATCTTTTAAATAAATGTTTAAAATGGTGTAAAGAAATTTATCCAATAACTGATTTTAAAATAATCGATTGCATGAGATCAGCCCATGTATATGTAATTGTTCCAAAAGGAAATCATAAAGTAATGGCAGAAAAATTTGAAAGATTTTATACCAACGAAGGTGAAAAGTACATTCCATATAAAATCCTCAATAAAGATTACAATTATAGATTATTTTTCTTCAGGGGATTTTATCAAGGAGATGGTTATAAAAAAGGAAAGGATTGTCAATTTTGTTTTTCACAAAAATCTAAAATTACATTTTCATGTCTGCATTATCTTATAACTTCTCTAGGTTATAATACAAATATTAATACATGTAATGTTAGACCAAATATATTTTACTTATACATAACTAAAAAAAAACAAATTGCGAATGTAAAAAAGATAATACCATTGGGGAAACAAAAAAGAATTGTTTTTGATTTATCTACAAAAAGTGAAGATTTTAATTGTGGATTTCCTTTAATCGTTCACAATACCGATTCCGTTTTCATATCAATTAAAACTAAAGATATTTACGAAGATTTAAAACAAATAAAAGAACATTTGGATACATCAGATTATCCCAAAGATCATCCTTTGTTTTCAGAAAAAAATAAAAAAGTGATTGGTAAATTTAAAGATGAGTTAAATGGTAAAATTATGAATGAAATAGTCTACTTGAGGAGTAAGGCATATTCGTTTACGTACCTTGATAATCAAAATATAAAAGAGGAAAAGAAACTAAAAGGAATAAGCAAGGTGACAATTAAAAAAGATATAAAATTTGACGATTACAAAGATTGTCTATTTGATAATAAAACTAAAATGAATATAATGTATACATTAAACTCCGATAAACATAATATGTACATTAATGAAGTTAATAAAAAAAGTACAATATCATTTGATGATAAGAGGTATATATGTGAAAATGGAATAGATACTTTACCATATGGTTGTATTTAATTCCCCATACCAAATCTCATTTTCGTTCCAATAACTTTATTAACAATCGATCTATCTATTTTTTTCTTTTAGGGTAGGATTGTAAATGCCCTCCATCTCCGCTAGCATATTTTTGTCGCATACTTTATTTCTAATTTCCGTATCTTTATTTTTTAAATAACACACATCATGATGATATGCAGCTTTGTCAACTCTATTTACCGGGGTACTCCAACTTTTAGGTGTTAAATCTTCATTTAATCTTTTATTTAGATTAGTGCCTGGTCCTGTAAAATTATGTCCGGGCAAATGCATTTCAAATGGTAGATTATTTATAGCTTTGTTCATCAAGCCCTTTCCATGGGCAACGAATTGATATTTCATTATTCCACACACCTCGCATCTTCCACGTTTCATAGGTCTACCATTTTTTGAAACAATATCCTCAATATTGAGAGTATTGGTGTGTTTTTTACATTTTACGCAATACATTTTTAAACGAAAAAAATGGAGATAAAAGATTTATCTTGGAATATGACGACTAAGCGAGAAAATCACCATCTTTTACCTAAAAGTATTAGAGGATTGATTATTGGGAAATCTGGATGTGGTAAAACTACATTATTACTTAATCTCTTACTAAAGCCGGAGTGGCTAGATTATGACAAATTAATAGTTTTTGGAAAGAGTCTATTTCAACCAGAATATCGTATTTTAAATGAAGCTTTTGAAGGGAAATTAACCAAAGATGAAATACTTCGACTTTTTGATAATCGTGAAGAAATTGTAAATAATAATATTTCACCGAGTGAGTTAATTAAAACATGGGCGGCTAGTGAAAATAGATCAAAGGGAATAGAAAGTAATTTTTATGAATCTGCCGAAGATGTTCCAGATCCCAGGGAATTGAATCCTAAGGATAAAAATTTAATGATATTTGATGATTTAATTTTAGAAAAACAAAATAAATGTGAGTGTTATTATATTCGTGGTAGACATAGCAACGTGGATTGTTTTTATCTTTCACAAAACTATTTCAAATTGCCTAGACAAACTATAAGGGAAAATGCCAATTTTATTTGCCTGTTCCCACAAGACTTAAAAAATATAAATCATATTTATAATGATCACGTAAGCCATGATATGGAGAAGGAAGAATTTAGAAGATTGTGTAAAACTGCTTGGGAGAAGCCATTTAGCTTTGTTGTAATCGATTTATCATCCAAAAAAGATAATGGAAAATATAGAATCGGCTTGGATGAATTCTATTTTCCTTAAAAATGGATAAAGAATTATTAGAAGCTATTGCCAAAAATACAGAACCTAAAAGTTCATTTCAGATTATAGTATCTGATAATAAAACAAAATTTAAAACTATGTTCAATCCCCCAATACAACTTGATAAAACGAGAAAGTATGAAATAGCACTCGTTAACCTTGAAACGTATTATTCTTTTCCAAATATCACCAATGAGAATAATCATTTTAAATATTCCAAAGATAATGGGGCAAATTGGGACACAATTAGAATACCTACAGGAAGTTATGATATAGTTGATATAAATAATTTTATACAATCCGAAACGCCCGGGCAAAATATAACTATTACTGCAAATCCAAATACTTTAAAATCCAGAATAGAGATAAGAAATAATTTCGTTGTTGATTTTAATCATCCAAAATCTATAGGTAGAGTATTAGGATTTGATCGTAATAAATATAAATCTAGAATTCACGAATCTGAAAACGTTGTTGATATTCTCAGTATCAATAGTATACTTGTTAATATAGATATTATTTCTGGGAGTTATGTAAATGGTTCTTCACAAAATACCATTTACAGTTTTTTCCCTAATGTAAGTCCTGGATATAAAATAATTGAAACGCCCCATAATTTGGTATATTTACCAATTACATTGGATACAATACGTGGGCTCGAAACAGAACTTACAGATCAACATGGTAAATTGCTTGATTTGAGGGGAGAAAATATTACGATAAGATTTCATATACGTCAAATATAATCTTAAAAAATGAGTTACATAAATACAAAAGTTAATATTTCCGAAGGACAAAAAAATAAAATTAAACGTGCTATAAAAAATGGCACCGCCACGAGTATACGTTTGGACAAAGAGGATTTCAAAGGTGAAGATATTATAGCTATTACCGAGACGCAATTGAATAAAATAAAACGAGCTTACGAAAATGGTGTAGGAGTAACACTTAAATTAAGTAAAAAACAGTTGGAATATAACGCAAAAATTGAAGGTGGATTTCTTCCTATGTTAGCAGCAAGTGCTTTACCTGTATTGGCAAAAACTGTATTACCTGCACTTGGTGTAGGAGCATTATCTGGATTGGCCAGTACTGCTGCGCAAAAAGCCATTGGAGGTCGCGGGTTGTATCTTAAAAAAGGTGGATGTGTTTGTCAAGTTGAAACTGATGGTGAAGGGCTTTATTTGAAGCCCGCCTCAGGCTCTGGATTCAAGTCTCTCGGTGATGGCTTGTATTTGAAAAAAGAAGGTGGGGAATTGTACGATTGAACAGGTCTTATTTTTGGAGAGAACAGTCCTTTTAAAAATATTCCACTTTTGGGATTCTTGTTATAAAATGGAAAAAGATTTAAAGATTAAAGTTGGAAGTATTTTACTACCATATGAACCATTAACCAATTTTGAATTGATAGATGCAGTTAAAAAATTAAAAATTCCTAATTTTAGAGGAGTATACATGAGGGACCAGCTTCCCAAACGTCCATTTAAAAAATGAATGTGGCATATTAAACTTGGATGATACAAATCCGAATGATGAAATTGGTTCATCAGATACAAAAGGAACACATTGGGTATGTTGGCACAATAATATTTATTTTGATAGTTATGGAATACAACCACCTCTGGAAATAATAAAATACTTAAATATTGAATATCCCAAAATAATATATAGTACAGAACAAATACAACCAAGGGGGACAATAATATGTAGGCACTTGTGTTTATTTTTTTTGATGGTTAAAAATGCCTGTAGATAAATTTGGAAGAATGCCCAAAACTAAGGTCCCAAAATCAGATATATCTTTAAATTATATAAATAACAACTTTTTAAAAAGAGGAGAGATCGATATGTTTGGAAATAAGATCACGAATCTCGGAACTCCTACAGATGCCGGCGACGCAGCACCTAAATCATTTGTGATAAGGAGAATGAACAAGATGGCAAAGGATTATGATTTAGAAAATTTAAAACAAGTAAAAACAGATATCATAGAAAGGATGAGAAAAAATTTAGAAAAATATATCGACAAAGAAAAATTGGAAGCTGAACTAAATAAACTTAAAAAGGAATGGGCTTTGGATGATAAAACTAGTGAAGATGAAATTACTCGGAAAATAATGAAGGATATTGAAAAGGGTGTGAACATTCTCAAAAATGATTTAAAAGATCTGGTGGATGAAAAAAATGAAGAGACATTACAGTTGGTTATAAATAGGATGCAAATTGATATTGGTGAAGTTATTACATGGAGAAATGAGAGATATAGGAAATTTGAAATGGCTATACATGATTTCAAATACAATCAACCAACCTTTCTTATGTTTTCATTGGAAATTAGTAAAGATACTGTAATAAAAGTATACCAAGACTTGACAGGTCAGATTCATATTGCAGATAAAAAAAATAAACATTATGAGTATTTAACAAAGGTGTTTGTTATGTTACCGAACGAGCATATTAAATATGATGAAATAGTTAAATATCCCCTTCTTGTGGGGGATGTTCATAGTACGGAGGCTGGTCGTCGACATAGGATGGAAGATTGGCTACTTAAAAGGCCGGGTGTGTACACGCTCGACATTGATTTGAAATTTAAATCCAGTGTTCCGGATCACTCAAAACAAATGTTTGCTATAGTCCTTGATGACGGAAGGGAACAAACATGTCCGGAAGAACAAGGAGGGTGTAAGAAAGTATGGACATTTAATATTGATAAGCCGAAAACTCGTATGACAATCAGCCCTTTGGCATTTAAGGAATATGCTTTTACCGAAAAGGGATATATAAAATTATATTATAAATCAAGTTGATCAACTTCACTTTATTTTAAATTCCGATTCCGGCTTTTTATCAAAGGCTGGATTGTTAGGATGTTTATATTTATTTTCTTTTTCAATTGGTGTATCTATTTTAGTTTGACAAAATTCTGATATTGGTATTTTTTCGAAATCTAAATTATTGGGATGTTTAATTCCTTTGTATTTATTTTCTTCTTCCATTTTTATAAAAAAATAAAAGTTCTCATTCTTTCAATTATTAATGAGCTCACTTAACCATAAACAACACTCATCTTATTTCCATCTGATTGAAATTTTATCATTTTATCGCTGATGACAACTGCATAAGCTTCTGTTCCCGCTGGGACGTTTGCATTGAATTGTGCTTTCACTTGAATATCGGTGACCGAATTCTTTAATCTTTCACTTTGTTTACTTACATCAAATACGAAGATTGGAAAAAGAGTTTTGTAGTCGGGTGGATTTATATTTGGATTGGAAATTAATTCATCCATATGGTAAAATTTTGATCTGAATGCAGCTGCATCACCGTAAGCTCTACTATACTTATTCTCGGTAAAGTTCAATTGATAATCAACTTCAGGATATCTATTAGAATTAAGCATTACGTACATATTCTTTAGATCTACATGATTAAATAGAGCAGGATTCCGTTCCTGATGACCGCCTTTATCAGTTTGAAAGCCTATAATAATCCAACGAGGCTTTTCCGGACTTGATTTAACCGAAAGTCTCCAAGAGAAACTTGTTGATTGTGGTACTGTTATAGTATCACATTGACACATTCTATATCCCACGGGAAGACTAGCTTTATCTTCTATCGTTTTATATAGTTGAAACTTTTCAACATCAGCGGGGAGAACGTGTGGAATATACCATGATAATTTTACGAGAGAAACTTTACCGCGCCCGGCAGCATTGTCTCTAAAAATTGCGTCATCATCAGCCTTTCTGGTTAATGTCAATGTTTGTTTCATACCATATAAAATTTTATTATAATCTTCACAAAATCCAAAAATATGTTTTAACGGAACTCTAAAACTAAACGTTCCCTTTGGATCTGGTACTCTAATTAAATAATTTTGGCGAATCTTAAATCCAGTATTGTTGATAAGATTGGCGGTGGCTTCTATATCTTTATACCAGAGTTGATTCAACCCTTGAGCTTTTGAGAAATCATCTGGATACTTTAATATTCCCAACATCGTACTAGATTGACCAGGATAAAAGACAGATTCAATCTCTTGTCCAGAAAGTTGATACTTAATATTATTGAATAAAAACATAAGGCCATTATTTGTTAGAGCAACAACATCTCCATTCGCATAATCTGTTCCATCGTCTTTTGATAATCTTCCTTCAAACAACAAATAACTTTCACTCGGATGGGTAAATAAATCTTGCGTTTCTATATTAATTCTAATTTCACCGGGATTATTTAAATTAGTTCCTGTAATAGGTTCGTATTCATGGTATTCATATTTTTCAATACTTTCATCTGTTGTAGGAACTTCAGTAATTTTTAAAATATCCTCCATTTTATAATAAAAAAATTTAGGTCTTTTTCAATCTATGAACCAAATCTTGAATACTTATAACCTTTGATCCCCCGGCATCAATAATTGAAGAAATACTCCGTTCGTCCTTGGGCTGTGTATATTTTTGTATAATTGATTTGGATTTAGGGGTCAAAAGTTTACTAGCGTGAGATATTGCCTTATTGGCAAGTTTTTTTCCTGCATCATCTAACGCTTTCTTTCCAGCAGATTTGCCGGCATCGAGTGCCGTTTTACCTATTGATTTTGCTATATTCGTTGCAGCTGTTTTGCTAAATAAATTTGCCATAGTGTCAAATATTCCACTTCCTCCATACTTATATTGTCTTTTAAATCCGTATTTTTTTATCACCAACATTTTGTTACTAATTTTTTATATTCTTTGGAATTTAAAATATTTTGTTTTTTAAGATTATCACAAATAGAAATTATTTCGTTTTGTGCCCCCGTGTTGCCAGCTTTTTTACTTTCTATTAATAAGTCCAATCTTTCAATTAATTTATTTGGATCTGAAAGGCCCTTACCCGAAGATTCGCCCCCATATCTATAATAATCCCTTTTTTCCCATATTGGGGCAATATAATTAGTATATTTGTGACCTCCACTGGACTTTGGACGACCGGTTATTGGATCATTATTTTGGTAAATAGAATTTGAGTGATACAACAATCTGCCATATTCAAGATAGTCCTCGGGTGTGATTTTGCCAGATGGTTCATTGAACATAATAAGTTCCCACAATCCTTTGGTTCCTTTGAATTCTCTATCATCTACAATTATATTATTACCATCAAACTCAACGGGTGCATCTCCAATATAAAAATCTCCGTCTTGGGAATGCAGCCCAAACGTTTTATCGATTCCGAATTTCGCCCCAAAATTTTTTAGATATTTGGAAGCGATTGGACCTAAATGTGTTGTATCAACATCGGGGGTAGATTCTGGTGAATCCGGGGGGGTAGATTCTGGTGAAGCTGCAGGACCTAGTAAAGCCGGGATAGTCGGTGGACCTGGAATAGCTGCGATGGCCGGTGTAATTTCTTTCAATGGTTGAAGTTCTTCTTTTATCTCTTCGGCGGTGGTCTTCTGTACATCTGTAACGGGCTTGAAAAATTTTCCTAAATCTCTCTGAAATTCTCTTTCTCCGACACGTTCATGGAGTTGACTTTGTTGAATATTTTTCTTCGTTTCAAGAAACTCTTTTACCATTAATTCTCTTCTCTTGGGATCTTTAATTTTTAGAAATGACATTCTTTTTTTATTGGGTAATTTAAGGATTTAGTTCTTTAAATTCAATATCTGATTTTTCAATATTTTTTCTTATTAATACTCTTACTTCATCTTTCAATTTATAATATTTGTCTAATTCTGAAGATATAAGTTGGAATTCTTCATCAGATATTTTCCCATCATTTAAAGCTTGAGAAATATATGAATTTATAGTATTAAGTTTTGTAGTTGCGAGAGTTCTTATTTTTTCGTGTTTTTCTACTTTGGATGAAAAATGTTTATTTAAATACTTTCCTGGAATACCTATTGCTCCACATCCTGCGGAGATAGACATAAATACTTCTGGATAAGGTAATATAGGAGAAAGTGCACCAAGAAGAATAGTTGAAATATTAAGTATTAACTCAATGAAATATATTATATTTCTAAATGTTCTATATTTTTTGACAAGGGAAATTCTTGTACTCTCTTCAGATTCAAGAATACTTTGAACTCTTGTAATTTCGTTTAATCTAAATTCTTGCGATTCCATTTTTTAAGAGAAATATTTATAATTGAAGAAGTTTTGAATACAGATCCTGTTACTTATAAAATAAAAGATTTAAAAGGTGAAGAAATTAAAGGTAGCTTTTATGAACAAGAATTGCAGATTACAGAGTTTTGATTTTTACTTATAAGTAAGAAACATATTGACCTGTCGTGCATTGACAGATTGTATACGAAAATTGAAATATTTTGCATTTCACAATTTTACTAAGTGGCAGATTGTATACGAAAATTGAAAATTTTACGTATTCCCATTTCCCAATTTTACATTTTACTCAGTGGCAGATTGTACACAAAAATTGATAATTTTATGTAGTCCCATTTCCCAATTTTACATTTCTTGATTTTGCACTTCTCGATTTTCCATTTTACTCAGTGGCAGATTGTACACCAAAATTGATAATTTCTTACATTTCATAATTCTCATATTTTGCATTTCTCAATTTTGCACTTCTCGATTTTCCATTTTACTCAGTGGCAGATTGTACACCAAAATTGATAATTTTATGTATCTCGTATTTCCCAATTTTACATTTTACTCAGTGGCAGATTGTACACCAAAATTGATAATTTCTTACATTTCGTAATTACCATATTTTATAATTTCATATTTCCCTCATTTCCATTTTACTCAGTGGCAGATTGTACACGAAAACTAACATTCGTGATAATTGTATAGTAGTAGTAGATTGGGGATAATCAAAATTTAAATTTTTAACACTTTCCACATATAAACTTTCCAAGATAGTTGAAAAATAACTAATTTTATCATTTTTACATTTCTATATTTTAAAACTTAAAACAAAATACACTTTCGTGATAATTGTATAGTAGTAGTATAGTATTGAGCGCATCTAGGAGACTTTTTTTGAGTGCCCGGAGTGAGTGAGGGGGGAGGGGGGAGGGGGGCCCGAACGAACGAACGGGTGCTCAAAAAAAAAGGGTGATTTTGCGAACGAAAGTGAGCGAAATCGACCGGGGTGTTCTAGATGCGCTCAATACTATACTACTCATGTACAATGAAGTTCTGTTCAATAATGTTTTATTCCAACAAATCTAATTGCCATTATTATGCGTAACACTATTTGCCAATTCAAATTGAAAGACATATTTTAGAAGTTTTGAAGTGTAGTGCACCTATTCAAACTTCGATTTTAGCAAGAGGAAGATTAAGTAGAAAGAATTTAAAACAATTACACTACAGATAGCATTTATTACAGACCTTAACGCATTTAGGTACAATTTCTATTTAATACTGTCTAGTCATTGGTGTTTCATAAATTATAATTCTGATGTAGACAACCTGCACTAAGCGATGTTTCTATGAAATTAACAATTTTAAACCTGGCACTAGTTTAAAAATTGGTATGTTATATATTTGCAGCTGCTATCATTGGGGGCCTAGTGGGGGTTGCAGTACTCGTGGTGACCATAACAGTCATTGTTTGTTGTAAAAGGTAATTGCCACAAAACTTAATAATTTATAATACGGTAAAGTGATTTTGCATAGCTTTCAAAGGTCCACTGGCTTCAGGTGTGTGATTTTTGAAAGCTGGGGGCCGCGAGGGCCCCCGCCATGGCCAGGGGGCGGAAGCCCCCGGAAGCTCTTGAAATATAGCTTATTCAGTATGTTAAATGTACGGTAGCACCGTTTCGTATCAATAAAACTGGCTACGCGCACGTTTACCGCTGAAATGAGAATGCAGATACTTGTTTACATAGCAGACATATTCGATTTTATGCAAAGCAGACAGGCTGATAGTCTACTGTTCAAATACATTTGTAACTTGCATTTTTTTAGACGACAATATTTTTAATTATTATTATTATTTGTGGATTATATTTTTAGACAACTAAGTGTGCGAACGTGATTTAAGGCTCAAATGCGTGTGACACACGTGCAGTGTGTGTAATTTGACAAGTATGATTCTGACACACTGGATGATACAAATGTTTATATAACGAAAAAATATTGTAACACCGTTGTTGAAATAGAAATCAAATATTAAATTTAGTATCAATTGAATTACGAGGTATTGGCATAATTTAATGCAGGAAAGCAAAGCAAGGCAACGAAGCCGACCATCATACATATGAGAACGACGTTAATGATAATGATTATTATGGAATGCGGCCGAATCCAATCTATGCGCCTTTCCAAGGAAATCAGTAAATTTCAACAACAACGGAGTGAAGAAGACCCTGTACCAAAACAGACTTCACGAACTATAGCAATTGGAGATCATACCTGTACGAAAGTCACTAAGTACATGTCAAGTGGTGACAGTATAAACGATTCGTCGAATAAACAACGTGGTTTTAACTATAAGATTAGAAATTAATTGCAGTAAGCGCTTCCATGATTACAAAAACATTTACCAGTATCAAATTTTATATTCACTGCCACGACATTCCTCTCTATGTTCATCAGTACATTACGTTGGATAAATAAATGAAAATATCATAATCCAAATAAATCCTTGACGTAGGAAAGCTGGCAAACATAAACAATGCTAAGTTTCCAAGGGCCATTATCACTGCCCCTTCATTTCGCTCATTCATCGAGTAAGCTATCAATCGTAGAATCAACCCTGTGTTATGCTAGTGTTCAGTTAACGTACCTTTTATTTAGATTATATTAATTTATTATGCTTTTTTGTGAAACAAATTGTAAATTCTTTATCAATCTCTCTCGCTGACTGCATCGGTTACTGACATGTTTTCTTGGTATGAATCATAGGCGGTTCCAGGATTTCTAGTTAGGAGGGGCGGAAACTGAACAAGTAGGCTGGAGGCCCAGGGGGGCAACAGGGGCCCCGGTGGGTCCAGGGCGAAGCCCTGGCCAGGGGTCCAGGAGTATCCCGGAAGCTCCAGAACCTCACCTACCGTTTCCCAGGGTATACAATAAAATGAACGAGAGCTCTAATCTACTGCGTGCTTAAGGTATGAATCAAACGGAGACTGTATTGGTAACTTAATGCACGCGTAGCGTGAGAAAAGTTTTTGACATTTATATATATCATACTGCATGATAGAAAAAATCTTTGCTTGGACAATTTAGGGGGAGGGGGGGCGTTCGCCCCCTCCCGCCTGGATCCGCCTATGCGAGTTATTGATAAATATATAGAGATGAAGCAAAAAGCAGAAGTTTTAAAGTGCATTATATATTAAGAAGTATACGTCAATAGCTTTATGCAACATTCTGTGCGCTTTAAACTTACCCATAATCAACATTACCATAATAAGTACATATGCATATGTGATACATTCGAGTTTAGTGTATACACGTTCTAGGGACTAACGTTTATAATGTTTAAACAATGAACACTTGATGCGGAAACTTGCAAAGTAAAAATAAGGATAATATTAGTTACTGGTCATACTAAGTATGAGGATTGTGATTATTTTGTTTCATACTATTCTCCTGGTATTTAAAGGTAATCAATATTTATCGTTGTAATTGTATTTTCGTGCCAATTATGTATTTGTATTTATGACCTATAATTAAAAGATTTTGAAATAATCTGCATTGGATAAAATAAAGTCTACATAACTATAATTATTTGTCTATTTTCTTTTCTAAAATTATTATCAATTTGTTTAGGTTACTTTGTTTATGTTGGGTTCAATGTGTTGTTTATCAGCAGCGTTTTAGAGATACATGGCGGAAAAGTTACTAATCAGAGCCAAGTTTCAAACAATTAATAGTTATAGTTATCTGATCCCAAATATTCCATGAACAGTTGCAACTTTCTCACATAGTTTGCGCATCAGATGTGGAGACACTCAAACCTTGATGTATTTTTTTTCAGCATATTGGCACAGTGAAACATTATGACCGACGTAGGTTTGAAACACGCGGCCCCATTACTTTCGTTAATCATGTAACAACATAATACAAGATTCGAGGTTATAAAATCTTGAGATCGGTCTATGAGACTAAATCTTATATCCTGTCTTTTAGTGTTTTAAAGTTAATTATAATCAGACAATAATGACTTTATTAATACACTATTCCGACTGCGTAATTGACCTGAATATGTATTTAAAAATTAGCTATATCTTTTCAACCATAATGCTTTGAGAATGAAATTGCGATATGAGCTCAGAGACTGTTCTCAACTTTTAAAACATCGTGGCCAGATTTCTGTCAAACAACATTAACCGTATTATACAAGTATATTTTTTTCATCATCTTCCATATGATATGTATTATTACAGGAATAAGTGTACACGCTAAATATTGCGTTGGTAAAGCACCAGGTAAGTTTACAAAAACACAACAAAAGTAAAAAACTCGAAAATAGATTCACTTTTATATCTATTTAATATAACATTGTAATCATCTTGCAAGCATTTAAATCGCCTCCAAGCATTTTGTTGGCGTCACGTTTCTTGCAGTTATCATTCGACTCATTCATAGTTCTTACTTATTAATTTTTACATTTTGCTTTCATATTTGTAAACGCATGCTGCCGTTACAGCGAATTTGTATTGACCTGGTTGAATGCAATACTAGTAATTATTGAAAAACATCATTTCAATTAGATAAACATACAAATAAACAAATAAAATTATGTACATAATAGTACATGTGAATTGTTGATGGGAGAAAACAAAAACATGTATTACGTGAAACAAATACAACTTGAGACAAATAAACAATGCTAGTACGTCTTTGATTTTATTTATGTTGCTCAGATGTATTCTTATCACCGAATCATTATCATCTATTCAGTCTCTACATCGCTCTCTTGTTCGTGCTCATAGTTTTACACAATAGTCTCATATTCTTGTATTGTTCATTATTACTCACATTTACTTTCTTGTTTCTGGTATGCTGTAAGTCTAAAGTTGACTCTATTTTACGTACCTGAAATGTTCGCTTGTATTTGCCATGGGTCTCATTATGGCACCTTTTCACGCATTTGTAATACTTCATTGTATTGAATCTAATATTGACTGAGTTTCACGGGTCAGTAAAATTATATTGTACCTTATTCATGAGTCTTATTTTAGCTCTATTTCCACACATCTGTAATATTCATTTGTATTTATCTAATATTGATTATCTTCATGTGTCTGTTATGTTTAATTGTATTTTATCCTTGAGTCTAAAGTTTACTCTATTTCGACGCGTCTGTAATGCTTATTTAAATTTTTGTTCATGACTCCAATATGAACTCTATTATGACCTATCGGTAATGTCAAATGACATTTTCCATGAGTCCACTTACGGGCCTATGTTCGGGTATCAGTTATATTTTATCATGTTTGCCATGATTCTAATGTTGGCTTAATTTCGGGTATCGGAAATGCTTTATATAATTATATCTTACAGGCGAGGTTTTGCCAACCTTCCTCTCTAAGTGGCCAAACCTTGTAAGACAACTATGGTTTTAATTAATGTATAATTAATAATTATATTGCAGTTATCAACGTATGCGAGGACAATGAATTAATTATGCAGCGAAATATATATGTAGATATTGGATCGATTCCAAATTTTCAACCTATTCAATGTAAGTGTACTATTACGCCTTTGGTAAGCAGTACCAACACTGCAATGATAACAGTACAAAAAGCTGGACAATTACCTGAGGACATTAATTTCTCGTTTAGAATAAAGGACTCTATCTTAGACGACCAGGAATCGTTTTTATTTCTACTAATCGAGAAAATAAAAGCAGAAACTGATTTTGTATTCACTTCTTCAAACAACACGGGCTCCGGTGTCTGTTTACAAGGTCAGTACTCTTGACACAAGATATACAATGTACTTGTATAATAATATTTATAGTTCTATTGTAAAATTATTATCAAAATGGTGATTTTGATTTACCTTGATTAATGGTGATCAACTTTGATGTTATACAAGTTGCTTAGAATAAATAAGAAAATTGAAAAAAAAAATATAGTTGTGAACAAATAAAAAAGACGTGTTTTAAATTGGTCAGACTGTGAAATATTCTTTCGAGAAATGGTGACAATGCTAAAACGATTGGGCAACTATATCATCGGCTGACATATCTATTCTTCTTTCGATGATTTCCAAAAAAAACATTTCGCTTTCCACGAATAAATGCAAATCCCCGACCTGTGTTTGAATAAGATGTGCCATAGACATACTCGTAGTATTAAGTTTATAATTTCAAAAATGCAAGGTTTGCATGTTTTAATGGAATCCATAGAATCTAACCGACTAATCTACATTGTTCAGTAAATGTTACCGCTTCATTTAATAAAAAAAATTACACTTTCTGAGTTAATTTATTTAACGAACTGTATTTTTGTTTAATTTTGAAATGAACAAACAATTAGAATGAAAATCCGATAATACGTCCGATTTGAGCATCACTATGGTTACTGACCGACATATATAACATTTTTATCAAAACATTCAGTGTTTACGTTTTACAAATGTATTTTTCACGTTTGTAAGTCAAGGGAGAGGATGAAATCAATATGACGTGTAAAGACAACAAAAAACAGGAGTCCACAGAAGCAACAACATTAGATGTTGAAACAACCGCAAATACTGAAGCAACAAGTACTGTAAGTTCTGAAAATCAAGTCATTTCATCAGATGACGAAGATTTGCAGAATGGTATCGATTTAGTTCAAATTGGTAATATTTTGTTCCCACACTACCTTCTTAAATGTTCATCCTGACACATATTAACCTTGACGTATATAATGAAAAGTAGAGGAAGCGAGAAACGTAGTGTGCAAATATGTCATATATACTGTATAAACTAACCTTTGACGATGTAGTTTTAGACATTTTGAATGTATATTTTTTCACTATAGTTTAACTTTGCACCAACAGCCAGAGTCATTTGGCGACTTTTCAGCTTTAACATTGGAGGAATACCAAGACTTGTACCTGGGTAGAACCACCAACCTTCCGTAAGCTAGCTGGACGGAGAACCCCTAAAATGTATAAAATTTACTGTATATGTAAGTGTACATATACATAAGAAGTTCGAATTAGATTTTGAAAGATAATTCGTAAAAAACATGGATATAGCGGGAATATACTTATGGAATGTTGTGACATGATTATATACAGACTAATGTATGACAAATAGGGGAAATGCTTAAAAGAATTGATTAGGTTCATGTTCTACTACACTAGCTTACAGCCAAGTCCCGGTAACCAGACAATCATTAAAATCATATCCATCGATCTTTTATTCGACATTAGAAGTGTATTTAATTGGGAGGATATAAAAGAAAATTATATGAGTAAGTGGTAGATAACAGACTAAATTATAATGACACGTCCCCCTTCGTGTGCATGAGTTAAATATTGCCATCTATATTACATGAAATATGTCACGTGGTACGTTCGCAGGTATTATCACTGGTGGGGGATTTGGAGCGATAATAGTCATTGTGACAGTGGCAATGGTCTTAGTCCGCTGCAGAAGGTATGTGTAACTATGCTACATTATACATGTTGTGAGAACCAGACACGTTAAGATTAATAGGCAACGATATTCAAAATAACATACAATTGAATATTTGAATATCTTACGAAACGTATCTTTATCTCCTTTAATGGCCAAGCATTCTTCAGCTCATTCGTTTTCATCAAGTTTTATCCATGTTATTCACGTATTGCTTTTTATTGTGAACTCCTTTATTTGTGTAGATCTCTTTGTATCTGAATGTGACCCATGACCTCTGTGGATATGTTGGATGAAGTCCTCTGCATGTTGTTATTTTCACATCGGTTATATAATAATCTGATTTATACTTAACAAAAATATTGCAGGAAGAGAGAATCCAACCCCGAGGTAAGGAAAAGCATCCGTAAAAAGTCGCCAAATGTTGAGAGTGAGGGTAAAGTTTATGTTATGCAGCCTAATCCAGCGTACGAACATGCTGATGATGTTCTGAAAATAGACACATCAGCTGATGAAGATCATTACACAGAGCCCGAATTTACAGACTATAATGAGTCAAGTTCACAATATGATTACACGTCATTTGCAGCTGCCAATAACACGTCACAAATTCACGCGGTACAGCACCCTGACGACAACACATACGACCGTACTAATGCTTCTACTTCCGGTACATTTACTGGAAATGTGTACAATCGTGTTCCAATGAACCGAACTGTATATAAATATGACAGTGATAACTATAATGTGTTAAATCAGAGATAATTTTTTGCTATGTATATTTCCTTCGCAATTTTATACTATCGATTGATATATACATGTATCAAGGTAGTAGATATGATAAAAACAAGTTCATAATTGTCTGTTACAAACTAATTACTGATGGTAATTATGATTAAATTACTGGCACAAACTTATCACTGATGGCAATTATGATCAAATTACTGATACAAACTAATTACTGATGGCAATTATGATCATATTACTGGTACAAACTAATTACTGGTGGTAATTATGATTAAATTACTGGCACAAGCTAATTACTGATAGTAATTATGATCAAATTACTGGTACAAACTAATTACTGATGGTAATAATGATTAAATTACTGGCACAAACTAATTACTCATGGTAATTATGATTAAATTACTGGTACAAACTAATTACTGATGGTAATTATGATTAAATTACTGGCACAAACTAATCACTGATGGTAATTATAATTAAATTACTGGTAAAAACCAATTACTGATGGCAATTATGATTAAATTACTGGTACAAACTAATTACTGATGGTCATTATGATTAAATTACTGGCACAAACTAATTACTGATGGTAATCATGATTAAATTACTGGTACAAACTAATTATTGCTGGCAATTATGATTAAGTTACTGGCACAAACTAATAACTGATGGTAATTATGATTAAATTACTGGTACAAACGCATCATAATGATTACAGATAAGCAGACATTTTTATTTTAAAATGTCTTCAGAATATTTAAGAAATAATTTTCGGAAAGTCAGCAATAAGCAATGATAAAAATGATCAGGGGGTGCAAAATTGTTATGTTACTGTGGCGGTCACACTCCCCCACCTTCGCTACATAAACGGTATATATTTTTTCTGGATCAGAGTACTTAATTTCTATTGTCATTTTATAAAAAATAAATAACATGAACACTGTACACAATTTGTTAAATTTTCAACTGTGGCAAACTGAACAAAGATCATACCACGCTTAATTTATGTATCAATGTTGGCACAAAAGACAAACTTCGATTTTCTGTAGGTTACAATACTTTACATTCATTATTTACTCTTAACATATTATGTACGCGCTGAAGTTATATGTAAGCATGATATTCATATTCAATTATCTCATTTTAACATATTGGTCTTTAACACTTAAGTGGTTATATCCGGTGGTTTTGTACTGCTATTTACCAAATTGATTGTTACTATATCCGAAATGGTCCTTAAGTAGTGATTGAATAATTACAAACCTGTAACAGGATTTGGGATATCTGAATCATCAAGGATCAATATATGAAATCGTGTATGAATGGTTAAAGTGTATACATATTACATTGGATACATCGGAGATACTTATCAAATTGTTCAGTCAATCCTGGGTTAACAGCCACCTGTGACAACGGTCACTTTTGAACAGCGAAACAGCGACCACTCGTTAGCTCTCGCTTATAAATATGTTGTACCGAATAAACCTCTGAATACATTTCAACTGTGCATGAGAGCCATATTTTTTTCTCTTTTTTTTGGAGCACCTGCTTTTCATGTTTGATTGCTGATACACGTCAGAATAAAATAAAATTCACCATTACAAGCGTTTTTTCTTTAATTACGGTCAGGTGACCATTCTGCAATTAGAAGTTCTCAAATAGCATTAAAATATACCTAGATAATCGTATAAGTTGTAATCTTGGGAAGCGGATCAGTTCTCGAATACATTTTGTTCTGATAATTAACTTTAGAAGGCCGTGGTCCAGTGGTAAGTGCGCTGGACTTGTAACCCGGAGATCCGGATTCGAATCCCGGTCGCGGCAGGTCATACCCTTCTATGAAAATTTGACAAAAATGTCGATTTTCCTCCATGTGTGGAGAAGTTGCCGGCTCCTTGTGCAAGGGTAAGTTAGTACTAGTTAGTACACAGTCGAGGAAAACTGGTTAGGTGAACCGGTCGCCGTGTATAACTGAAAAATTGTTAAAAAACGGCGTTAAACCCCAGTGACAATAGGCCACATAAAAACAAACAAACAATTAACTTTACATAGACGCATCGAACTGAGAGTTTTGGTATCACATAACTGAATTCCACATATACCAACTATTTCAGGTTGTCATTTAATTGTCTCGGAACGGTTTATATAGTAGTGAGTTTTTTTTAAATGTTCCCATGTCGAAAGAAGGAAGAAAACAATAAGAGTGAACTAACGACCATCAGGGATATGTGTCGATATATTTCTAACTTGATCATCACTACCAAACGTTATGTTTTTATGTAGACATATTCAATGAAATATATAGAAAATTTTCATACAATAAAACGATCATCAATCATTTTGTATCGATTTAAATATTTCGGTAACTTGAAAACAAAACCAACCATAAGTTTATTTAAATCAGCTGGCTTTAATTTTACATTACCGATAAACCTTCTCTCAAGTGTTTTACTACTATGTAAACACACGCCGATCAGGTATAGATGAAAGTAGAGACATAAGTCATGTTTGGACCGTTTATAAAATTTTAATGATATTCAGTCATCGGTTAGACTACTTGTTATATGGTTTAAGACATTCATAACGCTATGCCTGAATGATCCTCTTAATGCTTGAGTAAAAAGTGTGTTAAACATAATTATGTATATCTTAAAAATGAATTGGACTGAAATTGCGCGGTCTTAACAATTAAAGTTCTAACTACATCTCTCGATGTTGTATTATATTGTTATCTATTCTTGTACATATTAAACTTTCCAGTTTTGTAGATTATATCAATGTCGGTAAATATTTTCCTTGTGATGTTTGTGAGGCTACTAAATGTGGAGGATATATCATTACTATATTAAGAATTTGAACCGATTTGGTTAAAGAATTCTTGGACTCAGGAGTGCAGAGTTATTGTATAAATATAAATAAAAACATCTACATGTTTATACGTTGTTGATCAATGGAATGAAAACTTCCTATAAAAATGAACATTGTGAATAATTGGGCGATTCTACTGTTATTCTTTGTGTTACAATGGTTGTTTAGAGGTAAGTAAGGCATTTAAGTATTTAGTTGGGTGCTCATTTTGTAAATTCTACATAACATGTAGTCGGCAAGCTCCTAACAAGATTTTTTCAGTCCAATGCATACGTATAAACTGTTTTGATAAAATGCAATGATCCATAATACAATATGTATCTTACGAAATACAAATGTAATTATAAGTGTGTATGGTTTAATGTAATGTATTCCTAAACATACATGAGACTTTCGCATGAAGTTTATTTTTCCATACACCACACTGATTGCTTAATTGGGCTTGAAAAAAACACTTGAGTCTATAATCTGGCATACATGGGCGAGTATTGACGTACTTAAGAATTAATGTAATCGAAATAGAAAGAATACTTAAATTTAGTTTCGTATTTAAAGATGTCTGTTTCATAATTCAGGTATTCTAATTTATGCTAATTTCTCCTTCGGAACTTTATCGTTTTTCTCCAAGTTGTCTGGGCAATAAGCCATGTTTCGTATTATGTCATTTCCGATATTTGCATATTGCTCTCCTTTACTTCCAATACAGTTAAATCATAATAACGACCAACTCTGAATAGAGAACACATGAGGACAAAGAACGCTTTTATGCACATAATTATTGATATAAAATTCAAATAAATATCAGAATAGCTATTAACAATGCATAAAGGTCATATTTCTTGCTTCCTCATCTTAGCTATGGTTGACATGTTTACCTGTATAAGTTACAAAATATGTGACACAAAGTTTACCCTTTAGGTGAAACCAATATTTTTGTTATATGCACCAGTACAATAGAACATCTATCGACTGTACACACTATCAAAGAATGATCGTTATTCTGCGTTGGAGGGTCTGCTTTTAACAACACATTGGCCATTATACGTTACACGTCATCTCATCTTATAAATGGATTAATAAATTGATTGTGAAGACAAAAATGTGTTTTTATCAAACTTTAATGGTGGAATGTAATTTTTGAAATTAATAAAACATCAGTGTTTCAACAGTTCGATCTTATTTTTCCCTAGTTTATTTATTGGTAGTGTATAAACTGGATAGCGTATTTCACTGCAAAACAAAGTTGAGTTCTTTGAAATGTTGGCAAATTATACTTAAGTGTGTGTTTTAATAATCTGATACATCAATGTAGGCGTACGAATCATACATGAGCGCTGCTGTTTTATTTGCGTCAGTTGTTCGCATTCACTGTAAATGTATACACATGTCAATTGTTTGGTGTATTTGTTGATATGTATGTTTTGTATTCATTGTACCTGTGTATATGTTTTGCTCTCCAAATATGGAGGAATAAAGTATCTATACTTATATGCTTTATTTCAGGAAATTACTGTGCTGTTGACAATTATTGTTTGGAGAACAAACCAGGTTTGTATAAGTAAAAAGTACATTGTATGTGTAAGCGTGGTTAAGTATCGAATTTATGTTAGTCTGTATTATACATACATTGAAATGCATGTATTCAGATGTACGTTGAGCGTTGTCATTTTTCCAAAACATGCATACCATGATGTGACCTTGATATACTCTTTACAATCACAGCCACATGATGTGACAATGAAATGATATGTGATAATACAATAATAATGAGCAGGCAGTGTGAAATAACGTGTTGATATAACTTCACCGTCTGTATATCTAGTACAAGCGGCCATTACGATATACACTGTATATCGTAATGCGTTCTAACTAAACCGATCACCGTTCGACAACACAGTGTGAAAAAAGATACTATTTACAATAATATTAATATTTTAATTATTTAAGAAAGATCATTCTGGTTTTTTTTACTTTGTTACGCGTCATCCCCATTTTGCAAAACCTAGCTATCTAAGTCATTTTGAAAAGAAAATCAATTTTCTTGACTTTAAAGAAACACCATGTTTAACATATTAAGAAGCTGGTTCAAACTCAGAACATAGAAATCTAACACTTCTGATTCTGATTTTTTTAGTCACTCTATCCTACACTACTAAACAACAATTTAAGAATTAAAAAAGACCACGATTTTAAAAAATAATCTATTTAAAACATGATATGCGAACAACAGTTATTAACTTTGGAAGCTGTAGAATCCAATCAAAACTGAAAACTTGAATAAAATGGTATTTTTAGGGGGGGGGCAAACGGAGCTCAAAAACCTAGACGCTTGCGAGCGTTTAACAAAATTATAAAACAGAATGACCAATGAATAGCGTAAAAGTAAAATATGTGCATATAAATAGAACAAACCATTGATCATTATTCATATACATTATTTATTTATATATACAGTATTTCTCGCCCATATATTTTTCGAACATATGCATTAGGTTGATCGCATTAGTCGTGTTCTAGGTTACCTGACCAATCCTTTTAGGTTGATCGCATTAATCGTGTTCTAGGTTACCTGACCAATCCTTTTAGGTTGATCGCATTAATCGTGTTCTAGGTTACCTGACCAATCCTTTTAGGTTGATCGCATTAATCGTGTTCTAGGTTACCTGATCAATCCTTTTTGGCGCAGACCCTAAAGCTTCTAACACCAAAATCCATGTACAGTACGAAGGAATGCTAAGGAAACAATTAGAATAGAAAGGTTTTGCGACTTACCTACCCTATTTTATTGGTCAAGTAACTTTAAACATAACTATTTTTCTAGCAAAACCATACACATGAATAAAATAGAAAGTCATGGTCTTCGGAACCAATCGCTCCTGATCACACTAATATTGGGCGTAAAAAATGTTTGTTTCTAGTTACCCGACTTATCTTAATTTTCCCCGAGACTCTCAACTTTTTATTAGACCCGAGGAACGATACATCCATTTTTTTACAGTTCAGCACAAAAATAATCTACACAGCAATGATAAATAAAATCAAAAGAAAAATTTTCCTACCCTCCCACCCTATTTTTAATGATCATGTAACCAGAAACAAACATTTTAAGCCTTATAACGTTCTCTTTAAATACCAAATGTGCCGAAATAGTCAAAGAAATTATCATACTATTCTGATTTAAAAGATGTTTGTAAAACTTTGCATGATTTTTGTATATGTTCATCGTATATACATAATATTAATCCTAAAATATATTCTTGTAATACTTTACAGTCGTGGATATTTGTCAAGAGGATTTTATTGAGGAGACAAACATTGCCTTTATGAACAGTGGCGGAGCCCCAAAACTTCAAACAATCACAGATTGCAAGTGCTTAATTAGGCAACTGCACGCTACAAATCAACAAATGACTATCTCTGTATTGCACGAGACAACAACCGATATGAAATTCACCATCAATGGTCAGCAATTTACATCCGTATCAGTAGTTGGAATGCAAGTGGTACTTACTTTCTCAAAAGAAAACTCTTCGGTTGGAGGAGCTTGTGTAGAAATTAGAGGAGGTCAGTAAAGTTATGACATCGATGGAATGGTGCATTTAGTAATCTGAGGTTCAGTAGCCTGTTTCAACGATACATAACAAGCCCATAATTATATCTTATGACTTACGATGATTTTGTTATTTATTTATTGTATACCTTTTGATGGAAGGAATACCGTATTGCAGCAGTCTTAAGTGTCCTATTTAATTTTGTTTAGAATTATTTAGAGGTCAGACGACAGAATATAAAACTTGCGAAATATGTCGATACATTTTTATTTGACTCAGTAACCATTGAAAGCGTTCTTGTTGACTTAGAAAATTGTTAAATTTATGAAACCAGGGCAATTCAAACTGATGTTTTGAACAAGTTCCGTCAGACTACAAAGATTCCTTTATATAATAGCAATTCCAACTCTTATGGTTTTAACATATTTTATACATCAACCTTTAACAGATAACGAAGGTGGTAGGTTCAACGTCCATTGTGAGGCAAAAAAGATAGAAAATGCTAAGGGATCATCAGCTTTATCAACCGGTGAAGATCCTGAGGACGACAATAACATCACTCTTATCGGTAAGTAGTAGGTACATGTACTTACATGTAAAGAATTTTCATCTGAACTTAATTGTTTTCAAATTGTATGAAAATGGGGTTTCTTCGTGGAATCAACGTAAACAAATTGTAAAGTACTTGTAATAGTAATGATCAATACTAAACACTGCATTGGTGTTTTATCGTTTTGCAAAAATTAGTTCGCGCATGGCTTTAAACATACTAAGAATGTTGGTCTCGTCGTTCAGTGTTATATGTTATGTCTTATTTATTGACAGTTTGTCATAGTAGTATGTTGCAATAAGAAAGCGATGCTTAGTACTCAAAGGAGAGATAATGAAGTTTTCTTATTAATGGTGTTTTCGATAGCTCATGATTAATATTGTGAATTGTACGAATGATTTATGAAATATCATGATTTTTGAAATTGTGTTTACTTGACGTTATGATATCGACAACCAGCACTAGTTTACAACAGATTTCAAGATTATTCATGATCAAGAGACGTATCAATTAAATCCGTCAAACTTTTAGGAAGTACCTCTTGGAATTTTCTTAATTAATCACGGTAGCAATTTTGGCCCTATTGGCCTTCAGATCAACAAATATATTATTGAATGATCAAGCACGATGCAATCATTTCTTTCTATGCCATGACATGGCAAGATCGACTGTTCAGGCTATTTCTGCTATTTCAACATCATTATATCGTGTAATTTCATTACCTTTTATATTATATTCAGTAGCAGTTATCGGAGGTGTGGTCGCACTGGCTCTTACTGTTGTTGTGGTGGTAATCATCATTTGGAAACGAAGGTAAATTTTGTAAATATTTTCTTACATATAACTGAATTACATGTGTGCGACGAATATTATTATTTCATATCCACGTTCATCATGTATGTGCAATCCGCACTACAGTAACAAATGTTGAAGTAATTAGGTACAAAGGAATACAAGGCGGAATATATGATTTGTATTTAAACACAACTATAAAGCAACATGAACTAAATTCATTTGTGTATAAAGGCAAGCATTGGCGATGCTATTTAAAAATATCTAATGGGTTTGGCGTGTTAACCTTGACATAGAAACAATTCTTTCTAGTGTGAGCGAATCATACGCTTAGATGAGACAGCATTATGTTATGCACAGATCTTATTTTCAGGAGAAACAGAAATGATCGTGATAATACCAGCACTCAAAGAAACTCAAAGGAAACAAAAGGATATGAAGACACTATGGACGATTACGGTATGAAGCCTAATCCATCATACGAACAATATGAAAGTGGCAACAAATCTGGAACGGATCATTTGTATGAAGATCAATATGCAGTACCAGACGCTCAACAAAATACAGGCAGGTACCAGCCTACGGGATATGAATACATATCATGTAACCCTCCATCTGGTAGTAGTGCTGTCTCAAATCAATCGGAACCAAATCTCACGGAAAATACTTACGATCACACAGCAACAACTTCCGCCGGTCGTAGCAATGTAACAGAGAATGAGTACAATCATTTACCGCCGTCTGTAAATCAAAATGCGGAAATAGACAACTATAATACATTTAATGATATAAAAACAGATACTGACAAAACACAGACAGAATCGGAGTACAATGTTTTAAAACATACTTGAGATTTTAACACTTCTAAGTGCTGAGATAATAATTATGTTTGTCTGAGTTATTTTCATTTATAATGCATTTATCCTTTTCTTTGTGCAATTAAGTATTTATCGTGTCGCTGTATATGACAACATGTATACCTGTTTTGGTGACACCTCGCAGGTTTGTTTGTTTTAATAAACTTATTTGATAAGTACTAGGTGATGTACAAGAAAATATACTATACAGTAAAGACCTTTGGGACACAAAAATCAGTCGTGATAATGAAGAGGTCTCATTATCAAGTTGAATTACGGGGAGCACTTGAAAACTGGTCCGAAAATAAGTGGTCGTTATAACAAGGTGGTCGTAACATTGAGGTGGTCGCTAATCTAGGTTTTACTGTAGCACACAGTCATTAGAAAACATAAAACTAGAAGCAAAGCAGTAAATTTCACATTGTTGGATCATAATTGTTTGTAGATCGTGTTTTACTTTATGAACGAATTCAACATAATTGAAATATTTAGTGTAATATTGTGACACGTTGACTGAATAAAGTTGCTTGAACAAATATAAATAATATGAATACAAGATCGTGAACATGTATTTATATATTATCAGCATTTTGGTCTAACGTTGATAACGTTGGTATAAGTTTTATGAATACCTTATAAACATATTTTCATTTCTGGTACACCATTGTGTTGATCGTGTTTCTACAAAATTAGTACGAAAACTAAAACAGACATATAGAATTTTTATGATTTTTTACCAGAATAGTCAAACATTTAAACATTAGGATGTATTTTAGACAATGAAAGAATTTGTTTAAAAAATGGATGGGTTTCATGTTTACTTTACAATAGTAGTCTATAGACAAAATATCGTGGTATGTGAGCTTTATCATTTTAATAGACTCGTGTCTTCTGTTACGAGAAATGAAACCAAGATGATGTAATACTACGTTAATGTCCTCATATCCTTTTAAATAAATATGGTATGCAATAAGTATAATTTAATTATCATTTATTCCATTTTATTTCATTATTGGGTTTCTGATTTCCCGCGATGTGGATATATACAGACATTTATTTTTTCACGGGTTTAACGCCGTTTTTCAACAATATTTCGGTAATATACAGCGGCCGGTTCACTTAACCAGTTTTCCATGACTGTATACTTACCAGTACTAACACTTCCACAAGGAGCCAGCAAGTTCTCCACATTTTGAGGAAAATAGACACTTTTGTCAAACTTTCATAGAAGGGTATGACCTAATGCGACCGGGTTTTGAATCCAGATCGCTGGGTTATCAGTCCAGCGGTCTCCGGACATTTAAACAACACGTGCTCGATGTGTTTTGGTGTCTACAGATGGCTAACACAGTTTACTAGACATAACCAATAAGCACTTAGTCCAATTCAAAACATATTCATATATTTCATCTCTTCCCTCCGAAAAATCGTCAATTTCGTTGAGTCGAACGCGACCTCGCAACACCAAATTTTGTACATGTTTTTATAAATGAAATACACTTACCTCAGGAGGCTTTTACGAATTTGAAGAAATCTGTTTCTTTATCAAACATAGCGAAAAGCGAAAGGAAAAGCTGTTGACACACAATCTAAAATAAATCGAACATTTCAATGCTAACTACCAAAGTTGTATGAAAATATTTCGAGGGCTTTTACGTATTTATTACAATGTAGAAAGGTGTGAAAGTAAGTACGAATATCTATTCACAATATCCTCGCGAGTTGTCTCCCTTCGTACGGAGCATTCCCGGAGCAAAGCCGTTTCCAAAAGTTAATTCCAAAGGGGCTTGCGCTTGATATTTCTTTCGATCACATTTTAATATCTCTCTCTGTTCTGAATATAAACTTTTAATATTATCCCGTATAATACATCATACTTTTTCGAGTGCTATAGAGAGTGTGATTTTAAAATCTGAATTGCCAAATGTCTGTTCATAAAGTGCAGATTACAAGCGGCAAATGGTCCTACCTTGTTCCTTATTACGTGTTCTATCACGTTGTATACCTTTTAACTTTATCTTTCTGTATACATATTTATTCTACAGTATCGTAGTTAAAGGCAATTTTAACACTAAGCATGCTTTTGAAATGGCATTGTCAAATCAAATATTTCCTACGACAATCCATTGAAATAAAATTTTCTTGTTTTATGTCTGTTTTCAGTAGTATAGCCTATTTCAATTTTATACCTGCTGACAGTTGTAACTTTTAACCCGTTTTCCAGGATCCTGCTCCAATACTAACCTTGTTCTCCGCAAGTTACAATAATAATCAGGGATGGGGGACGAATAGACAAAATGACTTCATAACAATCTAATCATAATGGAGAACACGTGCCGCGCCCAGGGATCGAACTTGCAAGAATACTCTCCCAAATGTGCTAAGCGGAAGTGTGACAACCCAGCAGAAATCAATGTGTCATAACGTCAATAAGAGAGGCAATACTGTTGAATTATACATTTAATTCATGAATAAACGAACATGTGGACCCAAACGCAATTATACTGAATACACAACATCATAGAGTACCAGAGAGGCTGTTGTATACGCCCATAGGTGTGGTTTAAGTGTGTCAATCATATAAAACGTAACAAAACGTAATTAAGACATTTGCAAAGAGCGACAACTGAAGCCGACTGTATGTGGTGATTTTTGTCGCAGTATTTGTCTCTCTAGTTTGCTATTTGTTTATAAAAATAACATAGAATGATACAACAATACTATTATCTCGAGGAACCTTCGCGACAGACAAGTCACGGGCTCATTATATCACAATTTGTGGTACACTGTATTTGTTTGAAAACTTTTTCGTGTTTACATCAACTGAGACCATTATACACATCTATATATGGCCTCAGATATGTTATCGAATGTAATCACGTCAAATAATTCTGCTTCGGAAAAACGTCTTCACTGATATCGGATATAAATGTACACCACTTGTTCGAAATAATGTTATTCATCGCGACATAAGTATTAACATTTTCCAAATGTGCAATTTCACGTCCGACAATTACTAAAGAACATACAGATACAGATGCAGGTAAACATAAATATGACTAAAAATCACAACGTGTGATCATTACGAAATGATGTTGGCAACTTCCGGTGGGAAGTTTCTCGGAGTAGTTCATTTATATATTTAGATTTTAGTTTTATTTATCTCTTGTTTTACAATAAATTACGAATATTCAACAATGGACAAATTGAAGAAGGCACTGAGCGGAGATGATGATGAAGAGCAAGGCATTGTGACACAGGTGAGATGTATAAACATTTTTGTCATAGTAGTCGGACAGTTTAAAATTAACTGTTGATTATGGTTTAAATTTTACTTCGAACGTGACATATATATTTACTGTAATTTTCTATTATATTTCATGGTTATAGAAACTGTATTTGCTGTTTAAGTTTGACCTCATGTGTTCTTGTTACAAAGTACATGCCAGTGATTTTTTGCAATTTTGGGAAAGGGTCCAGGTCCAGTCCAGTTGGGAAAAAATGTGTGCTGTTATGTCAAAATTGGAAACTTTTAGTCAGGGAATATGAAAAAAAAATCCTTTATTTTCGATTGGGAAAGGTCTTTTTACCCAAAAAAAGAGGAAAACCTTTCTGGATACCATAACTCCAAAAATTGGACTTTTGACACAGTCCGAACAGGGTCTGGTATCCAGAGGTTACTCTGTATTATCAATTCATTTATTCCGGCAAATTCAGTGTTATTGTAATTCTGACTGGTGAAATGAACCTACATTTGTATATATATATGTGAACTAGGATTAAAACTTTAGAAATGAAAGACCTTTAAGATTGCTTAATACAGGGAAAGTCATTTATCTGAGTTATCGTGAACAAAAAGGGACCCCTCTTAGAAAATTGTCAGAGGTGTTACTAAACAAAATTTTGTCTTGTGCCTCTTCTGTGGATTTCATTTTGATAGGTCGTATCAATTTATGAAAACTTCAGAACACATTAGGAGTCTTTGTGTGATTTTAATATCATTTGATTATTATATTACAGATGTCAGATGCCACAACATTGAGCTGGGGAACCAGAATCCGAGGTTTTATTATTTGCTTTATTCTTGGGGTTTCTCTTTCTGTCTTGGTAAGTGATGACATCATAATTTTCAATTCCTACTTATTGTTAAAATGTTTAAGGATTAAATCAATAGAGAAGAAATTTTGCCTGGTCTCGCTATCAACAGGTGCTAACAGATACAAATCTGAACTACTTGTATTATGATTTGTATAAGCCATATGAATAGAATTAGTGTGCTGTTAATGACAGTGTATGACCCAATGTAGCCTTCTCTTATATATGTATGCCTTTTTATATTAAGTCTTTGGGACATGTCTGTGTTAGATTTGTCTATGCTCACTTTATTTTGTGTCTGATAGGTTGCTTAATTTTGGTCATTCAGTCATGTTCGTTAACTGTTCCAATAAAATTTATGCAATGGACTCTTTTGTCTGAAAATAGTTTCTTACAGATGACAGCTAAAAAATATTTTTGATAATGTCCAGTTACATAAATTATCTAAGAGGTAAATTGTATTGTATGGTGTTATTGATGTTTATTATTTCCAGGGATCCTGTTTGCTGTGGTTGCCAAAGAATGGACTTATATTGTTTGCATGTTTTTACACAATTGGAAACATCTTGTCACTAGCCAGGTAAATCTTAAAATATTAGAAACATACTAAGATCTAACTAGAGTTATAGGTTTTTTATTGTTAAACCTCATTATTCATTAATTAATCATAATGTCTTAAGGCCTTTTCATCTACAGCAATGATGATGAGGGATTGAAAACAATAGGGGATTATGGAAATGCTGTATGTTCATTTTTATTTCCATGCATGCCACACTTATTTTTCTATACGATAACACCATTGGGAATGTTATTAATAATAGCTTATAATGATCCAGTTATAAATGTCAGGTGTTGAAGATGTAGAAACCAAAATGTAATCTGTATAAATTAGGTTGTCTCCTTTTTGTACTTGGTTCATCATAAATAAATATCTTCTTTGGGTAATTTTAAGCATATTTTAGATTTTATGCATACATCTCTTTATCACTTTGAGATTCTCTCATAATCTCTTTATTTGTAAATTTTTTAAGTTAACTCAACTCTAATGCTGTGTTAGTTTTCTTTATAATGTTCACTCTTGCACCTTTTTGGTACTAATGTATGTGTCAACGGTACCTCTTTTATAAATGGAAATGTGTTCTCCTAGATATATAGTTCCTTGAATAAATAACTTGAAACACTCCGTGAGAAAAAACACTTCTGTCAAATTCACAGACTTTTGTTTCTTTATTTTTATGCATTTTGTTGTTGATTTTTATTATCTTGTAGTAATTACAGTTATATCTTCATGCATTTTTTTTTTCTAATTGTAGTGTACCTGATATGTTTCCTTTTTGGTATGAATTTGTATGCTAACAATACCCTGGTTGCACAAATATTTTATCTTAAAATTAGAGTATTAATTTGTTTCAGTCTAAATCATTTGTACAAATGTAGTATGATTACTTTAGTAGTATTTTATTATGTTTATGCTAGTAGGTTTCGATATGTTCTGTTTGTTTTGCAGTTGATTAATATTGAATTGTAATTAGAAGCAATTCACACTGATTTTGTATTTCAGCACATGTTTTCTGATGGGTCCTTGTAATCAATTGAAAAAGATGTTTGCCCAGACCAGAATATTTGCAACAATTCTTGTTATTGTATGTTATTATTTTACTTTGTTGTTTGACATTCAATGATTTATATGTATTCCTGTTACAGTTTATGAGTTTTAGTTTTTATATTTGAATGTTTTATATTTTTATCATTATTTTCTAAAATATAAAAAAATGTATTCAATAAATCCGTTCTGTGTGAAAACTGCGCCAATCCTTCTGTCATGATTGACAAAATTGAACCTTCTGTATACTTGGCTGTCGGATGATTGACACATTCTTAGACTTTAGTGTAGAATGTACATGTATAACATTTGTGACTTCAAAATGTACAATAAAGGTAGTTTGTTGCTTAGATGTCCATACTTCAGTTTCCTGTGAATGATTTTGTTATTTGCATACCAGTCTTTTATTCTGTCCAAATATTTAAGGAATCAGTTGCCATTCTTACTGCAAATACATGTAACTGTGAAGTGTTATCCTGTATCACAAAAATGCTATACCTTAACACTGTTTGATTTTACTGTTTAGATAAATAGAATCCTATTTTTACTTCAGGTGATGTTTATATTAACACTGGTGTGTGCACTTGCTGTAAGTACATTGCTTATTATGCATTAAATGTTTTGGGTGCTTTATATACTTGCTATTAAAATGCATTAAGCATGCGAAAAAGCAGAGTTTTGATTGGTGAAAATTCTGATATGATTTTCCCAAAGGTCATTGTGTGCGAATATTTATAGTAACATGGAAAAAACATGTTTACGATTTCCCAGAAATCTATAGTCCGATCGGACTACACTCAAGACAAAAGTTTATAGTCTGTGCCAGATTTTTATAGCCTCGGACTCGGACTATATGCATTTTTCGCAGACTGTTTGCTATGAATTGATATGTTTTATACTTTCAGTTGAAAAATGCAGCTCTAACATTGATATGCTGTATCGTGCAATTCCTGGCTTTGACCTGGTATTCTCTATCGTACATACCATTTGCAAGGTATGTAAATAGATCCCACTATTAATATAATTATTTGGATCTGAAATTTGTAATTCTATTTGTTCAGTAAAATCAAGTTTGCCCTATGTTTAATGTTTTTCAGTATATATGTGTAACGTAACAGAATTAATATAATACAACCATGAAGAATTCAGGATTAGAAGTTATTTTTACACTGCCTGTGTTTAAGGGGTTTAATTCATGCACTCATAGGGTCTGCATTGAAGTTTAATTCTTGTGCTGTGCTTCTGTTGATGCTCCGACGTTGTTTTACAGGAAATATCTAAATTGTGCATTTTTTTATATGTAATATATATTGATATTTTTGTGTTCCTTCTCTCGTAACAGTTGAAAAACTGATGCGTTATGATCAAATTGTCCTCTTGTCTGCAGTTAAAACAGACAGATACTCTGTACATGGACTGTATTTACTTCAAACATTAAATTGCATTACTGTATGTGTTATCCAGTGTCACAACTGGTTTCTGGATCAATGCAGCCATATTTACTGTTATCTGTTTAAAAACTTGACTTATCAGTCATTGGTGAAAGGAGATGACGATATTAACAACATCCAGTTTCTAACATGTATATAATGTGTTTTCTACCATTGATAACCTCTGTTCATATGTTTTCTGTACTTTGCATTTGTATTTCAGAGATGCTGTTAAGAAATGTTTTGAGGGATGCTTCTCTTGAGCAAGAATCATGTGGAACATTGGCAGCAGTATTGTGTGTCTGTATGTTGAGGAAATCGTGTTTGAAGCTTCAAAACATATGTGCCAGATTAACATGGAATAAATTTCTGCAAAGCTTTATCAAGTTCAGCATCTACTATAGTGTTTATTTTATTTTTGTTTGTTTGTTGTTAATGAATATGATATCAGTCAGAATTTACAGCTATGTATCATTGCATGTGTATAACGCATTGAGTCTTTTCTGTTAATGATTTGAAATTATGTTGTTTTTTACCTATATACACTATACTAAATTCTAATCTCTGTTAACCTGGGACTTTTTAGCTGATACTAATCAAGTTTATATTTTTTTGGCTTTCGTTTGGTCTGCCTAACTATGCCAAAAATTCTGCTTTAAAATCCCAATTTTTTTCATTATTTAAGTATTGTTTTTAACATCTTTAATATAAAAATTAAGTCATGTACATGAATTGTTGATCATTACTAGTCTTTATCACTGTCTACTCATGATACAGGCTGTAGGATCACAAAACATTTAGCTAAAAAGTATTCTTAATAACATTAATTAACATGGTTATGTAACTAATTTCGACATGGGAACATTGTTTCATGATTTTGGTTATTTCAGAGATTTGTTTGTATATATTCAGATAGAAGTTATTGTGTACAATGGGAACAAAATTGATATGTTAATGTATCATGTCAGGTGTCATTGCACGTTATATTATTGCTTTATAGTTATTTCAGTTGTCATTTTATTGTGTTTGAAACATTTTGTTCTGAAATCCTGTGTAAATGGTTTAATGTTAAATTTGTATATTGGGGTACATTTTGTCAGATATAAAAAGTTGGGTTAAATGGTAAACTATGATTTTGCACTGGTATATAATTGCTTAGTTTCAATTAATAAATTGGCATTGGCTGAATCTTTTACGTCTAAAAAATGAATTTTCTGTTAGAAAAAATATTTATGTTTCATGATTGTTTCTGGCATTGGCCATAGATTTTTGTTTGTAAACGAATTTGCTGTCATTTAGTCTTGGAAGTTTGGTGTAATACATTGTTAGGATGGTGTGATAATCATTTCAAGCACATTATTACTGTTGTTGGATATATATACGTGTGTGTATTGAAATGTACAGCAATATTCCACTCATTTTACTTATTTCTGTATTTCAAGTCAATACTCATTACTTTGGATGTGTACTAGTTTTGACAGGTACATTTACTTGGATTTCTAATTTTTATTACTTTGAAATATTTTTAGGTATGAACACAAACATCACATTAAGTTTTCTTTGGAGTTTGAATCCTTCCATGTCTTACTTTTTACTTTGTGTTTATTTATTCAATAATTTGTTTGACTAACAGAGCTTCTGGTCATTGAATAGTGCCATCCTTACCCATTGATTAGACAAATTTCCACACGGTATGTGACCTCAGAGGTGGATGGCAAATGATTTTGGTTACAATATATGTAATTAAATTTTCTAATAGGAGTATATGCTGTCCCTGGATCTTGATTGACATTTTGTACAAAACTTTGATTATATTAATTAGAATGACTTTGAAATATTTACTTTGTGTACATCCATGTTTTTTATTTAAAGTTGTCTTAGGGATTTTCTAACTGGATTAAGATCCATAATGAAATTTGTTAACAACAATTTGAAATTTTGTGAAAGAAACAAGTATTTGGTGCTATTAGAAAGTATGGATATTCATCTACTTTTATTGAAGTGTATTTATGTTTCGACTGGTTGAAACAACTCAAGATGTGTAGATATATTCTTTGTTATCAGATAGTGCTATATTTATATAAAAGTTACATTCCTTAAGTTATCAATAAGAATAATCTTGTTTTAAGTATAATTTTATATCTGTAAGTCACTGGAAGAGAGAAATCAGTTTGTCATGGTGAAAGGTTTTGAATACTAGTATACAGATGTAGTCTTGATTACATATGAACAATAGTATTGTTAAAAATGGCACATAATGATTTGAATTTATTTTCTTTTGATGGTCATGTTTTGTCAAAGTTTTTTTTTAATTCAATCAAAATTACTCTTGTATGCATATTTCATAAGATTAATCACTTTATGATCACAAGCTTCACTATAGATGTTTTACAATTTCATTCAGTTATTCTATATATTGATGTCAGAATGTTTATTTAATTTATTCATATTTTTTTGTAAAGATGAAAACATATTTACTACTCATACATTTATTTGAATAATTGTAGACCTATTTTTTTTATTATATTCTGTGTATTTACATAACAAGTTGCTCTTTACATCTGTGTACGGTAATGGGTTGTCTGTCAATGAAGGCCATATGTTTACCTCTCTCTCTATACGATTTTACAATGTATGTATTCTGTGTCATAATGCCTTGCTCTCTATCTGTTATTTCTTGTCTTTTGTGCCTTCTTGCTGAAAAAGTCCTTCTATTTACATAGTTGTATATTTTGTGAAACATTTCCTAGCTTTACATTTGTCCAAAATTGTTTTCCGTGTATTGTTATCTATCCACAATAATATGCCTATTGTAAGTAAGATTCAGAATGTTTTTATAGATAAAAATATCTTTCATGTAGTTTTTAAATCATCATTAGTGGAATTATTTTGTGAACAATATATCTAATATGTATCCTGAAAGTGCTGATATTTTAACATAACTTGTGTCATCCTATTTAACTAAATATAATAGACATGTTATATGATCAGTTAATTTAAAAGTATTGTGTGTATCAAAATAAAGCTAGTAAAACTGTGATGACAAGTTATGTTTTTGATCTACCTGATACTATACAGTATAACTCCTGAAAACAAGACTTCCCTATAACTGGAATTCTCTGAAAATCAAAATGATTTTTCAAGTCACATTTTTTTCTATTCTGTAATCAATAGTTCTCTGAAAACGAGAATTTTTCAGAAAACTGGACTTTTGGCCTGGTCCAGTAGGAGTCTGGTTTTCAGAGGTTATACTGTATAGTTCTTCATTCAGGACCTTTGCCAGGCACTTTGTAGGAGACCATATATTAACTTTGCTTTGTTGTTATTAATGAACCTGAATTAAAGGTAATATAATTCATAGAAAATCTAACATGCAATATGTGGTGCAATCTTCACATTATATTCCACGTTTTGTACAAATTCTGGACAAGAAAAATAAATCCTGCTCTGCTAGATTTGTTAGTTTATACTTGAATAATTTACATTTTTTTACGAAACTAGTTTTAACAATAGCTCACAATATTGGCTCTCTGGGTTACCAGATCTCCTGCCCATTCCGGAAATGTGAAGAACGTGGAACAATCCTTCTCTGACAGGAATACTTAACTTCAGGCTTTGACAGTAAACCACACGGCCTCATAGACATTCATAGACTAAATTAACAGGACTGTTGATAAAAAGTATTCCAGTTTAGAACCAAGTTGAAAGTATGCACTGGAAATTATTTTACTGACTGGAAGGAATAGTTAAGATTTAAAAAAGCAATGTATAGCTTACCCTTAGATAGCTCTGTATTCACACTTAAGTGAAACAGTGGCATTATCAAAACCCTGCATAATTATAGTGTGTGATCAAGGGTCAAATAAACTGATAAACTGTATATCAATGAAATACTGCATCATTATGTCCTGACCATTCTTGTATATGGTAAGTACGGTTTCTCAGGGAAGCAATTTTATAGAAGTTCATTTTAAAATGTGTTGAAATTAACTCCTGGATCTACTCACGCTGATACATTATAAAGCAGCAAGTCCAGTCAAGAATAAGTTTGAAGGTTGTTGTATTGTTCACTTTTAAAAAAAACAGTCACGTTAGCTTGGGGCTGAGACCATTATACACCTGCATAATGGTCTTAGCTTGAAGTTAGCCAAGACTGAATTAGAAAAATGGAACCTGGTCATCAAAATGCAGTTGACAGATTCTGAGGAAATCTTGTGTAGTGATACCTTTCCAGCTATGAGTATGTAAGAATCTGGTTTATTATATAATTATGCTGTCGTAAGTTGATTTTATGTGATTAAAGCAACATGTGAATTATTATTGATTTAAAGTATCAGAATAATTATTTACAAGAGCGACAATAAAAACGGGCCTAGGTAAAAGTTAAACTGGTTCCCGTTGACTCTGGTCGTGCAGAAACTTTGGTGCACAGCAACATGGAACGGGAACCATAAGTTTTGGTAATAGTTTTCGGTCTTGAAATTCGCTTTTGTACCGTGTAACACAGGCCCGGGTTAGACTTAATAACCGGATTTTAGCGCAACTTACCGAAAAGAGGATTTCCCAGTTTTTCTTTCAAATAATTTTGCAGATTGACTATTGAAGTGGCGTGAGCATGAGTTATTTCTATATTTAGTTTTTACATATTGTCGTTCATTAAGAACAAAATATTAATATGTCAGGACGGTATAGAAATGCGATGACTAATACATGAAGTTGTTGTAATTCGGATAATCTATAATTCGGATAAACAATATTGTAAAGTTTTTTTGAAATTCCTTCTATATTTTGTTAATATTTTCGTTGTATAAACGCACCCTAGCGTGTATTTAAGGGATATATAATAGTAGATATGCCCTCCTAATTTATAGAATATTCAGTTATATTTCTAGAAAAAAGGGTATTTAGGTTTCTTGGCAAAAAATGAATGTAGATGGAAAAGGTTCTCTTTTGTTGTATTTTTTCTAAATGAATGTAATATTTTCTCAACTTAAATGTCTAATTATGTTTGAGTGACTGTATATTATTTGATCTTTGTCATTCTGGCTTATTTTACTATTAATAAAACTGAAGATAAATCATGAACCAAAAAAAGATTTTAAAATGTTATTAGATAAATTTGTATGGCTCGGTAACTACATAAAACAGACAATCTATCATGTTTATACCATTTTGTCAACAAGTCAAAAAGTTGACCTTATAGTTATGAAAGTGAAAGTAGGTTGCGTAAATATCTGTAATTCTATATTTAGCTTGGTATTCCAAAATTAAAATAGATAGCTGACTTAGATCTGAAGTTGGAAATGTCATTTTTTCAAAATGAGTCATTTTCAGGTTTTAATGCTATGAAGTCATTTTATGTGTATTTAGTTTGAGATTGCTTTAGCTTCTAACCCTCTGAAAGAAAGATAATTGTATATTTACAGATACCTGGTTTTTGTTGTATTTATTGTGAAGTAGCTGTGTTCTTGATTGAAAAGAGTGACCTTCAGTTGGGTTGGAAGTAAGTAAAGTTTAAAATGTTTTATTGACATTAACTCACAACAATTTCATTGTTAGAAAATCAATTTGTTGAAATTGGAGAGAATATATCATTTCAACGTTACAACCTATAAGTAGAGATTTTTATCTTAGACTCATCTCTCATTTTTAAATTAAATCTGTGGCTTCTTACAGTATGTACTTAAGTATTATCTCCAAAACTGGTTCACTTTTTACTGAAATTATTGTAAAATTGTACTTTGGCTGATAATAATTCCAGCTGAGAGATGTGGTCCACTAAATTATTATGTTTGTAATTGTCAGTAGAGAAAATTGTAATATATATATACTCTGTGATCAAGTCATAGATAGTTTTGCTTTTGTGGACATTGATATAGTGTGAAGAATAAAATAATAATTGATAGTTTCTTTCACAATAAAACCATTAAAGATAAAACATGGGTCTATTTATTATTTACTACTTCTGAATGTTGGGATTAGTTTCTATAAAAATTGGTTGTTTGATCGTAAGGTTTTGCTATATTTTTGTGCTAGTGTACTCATTAATCCAGAATACAGACTTAGTCAAATTTGTTTTAAGGAGAATGAGTTGATTTATCAATGTTTTGTTAAAAATCTTCATTCAGTATATGCTGATGTAATATTTTTGTTTCATGACAGTTATAAATACATTATTTAGTCTTCAATTTAATCTGTAACTCACTATGGAATTATTTACAGTCTTGAAATGAAATCATTGTAATATTTAAGTGGTTTGCAGAGAGATTGTCTGATGTTTGCAGATTTTTGTCATTGAAGTCAATTATCCATAGCCTATTTCTAATACTTAATTTATGGCTAAAATGTGAGTTGTCATATACAGTTTCTATTGTAATTAATGTTGGACATCCAGTTTTTTTGTTTAAAAAAATCTTTTTCTACCAAGAAAAAATGAAAAAGTTAATCAACGCTTGATGACGATTCATTTTCTATGAAAGGATCAGAGGTATTATATAAACAACCTAATTGTTAGAGGTATTATATAAACAGCCTGATTGTTACCATGTATAAACCTTGAGTTTTTCACTTTGAGCTTTAAATTAACTGCAGATACTGTGAATCAAGACAATGTCGACTGATGCTGGAGATGCAGAACAAGAAAAGCAGCCATTACAACAATCTGAAGTACAAGATGAAGGAGAATTAAAGCAGGATCCACAACCTCTGGACTCCAACCATGACCCCAACTTGACAGGGCAATCTTTGATTCGACATACAGATGATAATGGGGATACTGACTTAGCTTCTCCTTATTCTGTTGATCCAACGAGAGTCACAGATGCTTATGAGAATCCATACAGAGAAACGACTGATAATGCGCAGAATTTTATCCGTAGGGTACCTAGTTCAGATTTAGTTCCCACTCCATTTAAGAAATTTCAGCATTTGCTGATTCTCTCCATTGTTGCAATGGTTCTCTTCTTGCCAGTTGGGTTTTTTGCTTTCCGTCTTGCACGAGCCGCAAAGACTCATCATAGTAAGGGGTTATATGGTCTCGCTCAGAGAGATGGTAAAAAGTCTGTTATACTCAGCTATCTTAGTATTGTCCTAGGAATATTATCCATTATCACCATTATTGTCATAGCAACATCTATTTAGATAGAAATAATGTGTGATTGTTAATAACTAGTCCTGGACTTGTGTTCAACAACTGTGCATGAATTTCAATCTAGAATTTTATTGTAGCTAAGTTTTGAATGGTAAATTTCATGTTGTAACCATTCACTATGGATCAGAGATTTCCTAATTGGACTTCATGTGCTGTGTTACATCAAGAAATATTCTTTTATATACTCCTGTTTGATTGTGTTATTAAACACAGTTTTAATTGGCCTTTTTGTATTATTTCTGACATGGATAAAACTCAATGGACTCAATTTTGAATGATTGGTTTGTTACTTATAAGGACAAAAGTTTTGATGATTATTGATATTTTTTAACATTTTGATGGCAAAATTTTGCAGTAAAAAATTCAATGAACTTATTAAGTTGTTTATTTTGTTTTAAATTCAACTATTATACCATGAAGGTTGAATTTTGAACTAATTTATGTATTCGCTTCTTTCTTCTATCAATACTTTTATAATTGTTATAATTGTCCTAATCAGATTAATTCAATATTATTAAGAGTAAAGATACATGTTCATTGAAGAAGTTTGGTGACAAGAGAAATATATGGATATATATGGAGTAGATGTGGGGGCTTCATTTTTTATCCAATTTGTGTCATTTTTCTTATAATCAGAATCTCGGCAATAAGTGTGCATTTTGATTCCCTTTATTTTTTAACAATTTCACTACTTGATTATTATTATTACTGTTTATAGTATTCATAAAATTCAAATATCTGTTAGCTCATAAAAACATACTGTCATCAACATTCTATTTATTCATAAATATAACTTGTACTCAAAATGTTTATAAGTACAAAATCACATAATCATATTCAGTAGTTCATGTACTAGTAATATAATTTGTACTAGTAACCTTTGCTTACAATTTTGTTATGTGTAATTGATTCTTTTGATCACTTGATAATTCAACATAGATCTACTATATGTTTATACAGTCCTGTAAACTGATTTTGTGCAATATTGGTAATTTATTTATTTTTATTTTTAAAACCTGCCCCATTTGTACTTGTCTTGTGTCTGTTGTAATCAAAACTGTATGTTTGTCAGAATTCAGACTGGATGTAATATATACAAGTAATTGTGAAATTTGAACAATTTGTAATCCTGTCTGTACATATTGTTATGATTTTTATGATTTTATTGTGCAATTAGGATAAGACTATGCTGAAATCAATGTTAGTCTGACCTTTGTGCCATGCTGGTTCAGATGACGGATATAGTCAGAACTTCAGACATAAGAAGTTGTGATTGTATTATTGATTGATAGATTATCGACATTTTCATCATAAAAAGCACCTTAATAAAACTCATTTGTTTGTGCCATAAGGTATTCTTTCACACTGACTGATTATGAATGAAATTTTTAGTGATTCAGCAGTGGCGTAATTTTAATCTTAATTGTGATATTCACCTAGAGGTTTTTGCAAGAATAATTAGCATTGTTAAGATAAGTTACAATTATTTAATAACAATAAATATTTAATAAGAACAGTGTATTTTCTGTATTAATCTGAATACTTAATGACTTTATGTACTGGTCATTGTAAATATGTGTATATTAAGAGTATATATTAAGTATGGCTTATCCAAGAATGTACCGGAAAAGTGGCATTTTAAATATTTTTATAACCCCGAGTATATTATCATGATATCATTATTCATCATAAGATATTGACTTAAATAGTTTTATTTATAGTTGTTGAAGTTTTAATCATGATATTTATAGTTTACTGGCCTAGTGGCAATGATAATTAATAAGTAGATTCTCATCCAGCCTGATTGGGAAATATGGGCATGGTGGGTGGATTTTATTTTCCAGTCTTATGTAAGACCTATAGATGACATCAGGAAATATTCATGTACTTCAACTTTTATTAATTGAAATTTTGACACTGATTTTTTTTCAAAATAAAATTCAATAGGGTGAGCTAATTTTCAATGGATAGCCAGGGATGAGAATCGTAAGAATTAATTTTCTATTGCCTTAATTGCAAATTACTGTTGAGTAAATTGCCACAAAGTTGTATGCTGCATGTTTTGTATGAATTTTTTGCTACACTACTGTATACATAGTATTCCTAAGTACTGTAAGTCTATAAGATCAAACTTTACATGATTGACATGTTATTATTAATAAGTATATACTGTACTATAGTAGACAGCAGATTTTGTGAACTAATTCTTGTATGGAAATGATTTATGTGCAAAAAGATGAATGTACAATAACATGTAAAAATTGTCTTGATATTGATACAGTTACATTATATCTATATTATTCTGGTGAAATCTTCTCTGATTATAGAAATAGTAAGCCTTCTTATTATTACAATTCATTGTTAAATGCAGTTTGTACTCATACTACTTAATTGTTGTGACATTTTGATAAAAAGTGTATACTGGTAGTTTGATTAATTGCTTATGAGCATATGTCATGAATATTCATGCTGTAAGAATGAACATAAGTTGATTGTTCTGTATTACGTGTTAAGAATGTATGCTTAAGTGCCTTGTATGCAAAGTTATTGGGGTTTTTTTTGAAGGTTGTAAGTGCTTGTTAAGTACTTTGTTTACTATGAGTTTGTAAATTGCTTCTGGTTTTTTTGCCTCCCATGTTCTGTTTTAAATGTCACTTGTGTTTAGTATCTTTTTATTTCCAAATGTAATATGTTAACTTAGCTATTTTCTTTGACCTTAAGAACTGGTATCCATTAAAATGGATAGAACTTTGGAATAACAATTGCATTTGCCTGAAAATTGGTTCAAGGATTAGTGCTTACGTTACTGTAATAATGTTACTAGAATATGATTTGTTATGTTAGAATATTGTTTTGTCAAATTTGCATGTCTTGTTTTTTTGCTTGTTGAGACGTGTTTGTAAACATTGTACAGACTTACTTTAGGCTTAACATTAATGAAATTTATTCAACATAGTATCATTTCAAGATTATGAATCAGTAAATTATGGTCTTACATGTGAAAATGGTTATATAGTTTGTCTTTCTATAAGTATTGAATACTCAGCAGTCAATGGATAGATATATATGGATATAATGACCTGATTTATGTTGTAATATACTTTCAAGAAGACTGCATTTTTTAATTTAAATTCTTGGCTCTCTGGTGTGATATGTGCTCAATGTAAACTGCTGTGTCAGATGCCTGTTTGGCCGTCAACAAACCGTATGTTAATGCTCTCTAGGTCTTAATGTTATAAATATATTTTTGATGAAAGTTTGATCTGAATGATCTTCTTAATTAGTTGTTGTAAAACACATATCCAGTATTTGGTAATTTTGCAGTATAAGTGTCTAAGAGCTTAATCCTAGGAAAATTTTGCAATGTTCAAACTAATTGAAAAAGTGGGCTATTGAAAAGAAATGATTTACCATGAGGTCAAATACACAATGTCAAAATGTTCACTAACCCGAATAGAAAATTACTTGTCCCGGGCTTTGGAAAAAGGAGTTAGTGCAGAATTATCTTTGGAACACTTTGTAAAATCCAGGTGGCAAAAAATTGGGCCAACTGTCATGAAACAATTATTTGGTAACAAGGCCAAATGATATTAATTCTTGTTAAACTGTTGGATGTTGTTTGTTCAATTTATCAAAACAAAACTGTTTGTCACAATAAGATCCTCCCTACCTACATTCTCAGGTGACAGGGCAACTATGACCCTGTTGTTCAAATGTTGACTTATTGTTAAACTGCTCAACATTTAAAGAGTCTATATGGCTTATTCAAATTTATCATGGCTTGTTAAAATTTGGCAAATTGTTCATATGGCTGGAGAATGGCATATTTGCTATGTGGCATGTTATCTCCAGATATTTATACAGATTTTCAGAGATGATAATTAACTTGTTATCATATCATCATGTGGCATTTTGTGTCCATCTGTGCACAAATTGATAATTGTTTTTATCACATGGCTCCCTTCTATCTCTAATTGTGTTTATATTGTTTTACTATTCAAATACACATTAAATCAGTTATGCTCAAGTTTTTGGGCATTTGTGTAGCATCACCACAATGGAGAATGTTGACTCTTTACCTACACATTTATATATGAACAATTCATTACTCCATTCTCATGTTTCATTTTCATGTGCATTTTTTATTCTTAGAAAAATCAAGTCTTTCTATTATCTCAATAAGTATAGTGGTGTTATTTTCATCAGTTTAAAATACGCACTGTTTTTTTGCACATTGAAATGATCTGAAAACAATACTTATGTATAGTAATAAATATTGTACAATGAGGTTATGATTGATTACAATGTTATCCTATTCTCCAGTCTAATTACTTTCCACTTTTTTACCTTCATTGAATTATTGCTTCATTGTTGTTTAAGCCATAAAATAGAAACTATTTTAATTCTACCATTTATTATTTTTATTACATAGTATACACAGTTTAACTGGATTTACAAAGTGCTCTCAATACTCAAGTGTCATGTAATATAACAGGGTGTATTTGTTTAGATTTTGTTCATAACTTGCTTGTTATTATCACAATATCTGCGCATTTTGTTTACATTTTGCATTCATACCATGACAATTTTATCATTTGATGCTTTTTACATATTCTAGCCTACATAATTTAGTTTTTGTTCCTTTTTTAAACATTTGATGTCATTATATGTTTCTATTTTTAGCATTGTGTTCATATTTACTTTTATTTTGTTGTCTACTTGTGGTACTATGTATGTAACATATGGTACATTGTATTTGTTTTAATATAACTTTTGCTGTAGTTTATAGAAATTTCTTGTATTGCCATGTACTTATATACTTTGTCTATTCACAACTCTTGCCATATTTAAGCCCTTATAATTATTAAAATTTGACTGATGCAGGTATGCTTTTCTCTTTTTGGGCCCTATTATTGTTGAGGGTCTGTATTGGTCTTACTGAAAATTTTATGGTCGTTTCCTAAATAATTATTGAGTTAAGTATCTCACTTTTGTATCAATTATGGCTTCTTCACAAAATTTGTCATTAAGTTCAGTCACTAAACAGAACAGTAAATTAGTTAAAGGAATTTTGGCAGGTTGTCAGACTTTATTTAATTCTGCTATTTTTAAGCCCAGTGTTACTGTTAAAACAAGTTGTCCTCTAAGTGGAAATACCTATTTTTAGATTGGTGATTGGTGTCCTCAGGTGAACAGGCTGTGAAGTTAAACAATTTTCTGTTTGATAATGGACATATTGCTGCTAATCTTGATGGGTAGCAAGTTGTTATGGAAACCTAGCCATTCTATTTGGGTGTTCTGGGGTCAAGCTCATTATTACTAATATACAACTGTTTCTGCTTTAATAACTGTTGAAAACCTTGTGACATTGTCATATTTCTTGTTTTATTTTAGCTGGATGGAACAGTTTTTATATTTAATTGAGAAAGCCTGTATAATTTCTATGCCTCCATTAAAGATGCCATTGAATTGCCAACAAAATCATGTTTTTTTCTGGGTTGCTGATGAGTGATGTTAAGAAATCCCTAGAGGCTTTCATTTCTGCACGTTTCAGACTTCATACCGAGCAATTGTTTGTTTGGTCTATAAAATGAAAACTATGTATATTGTAACAAGAATTTTAGTATTTTTTTAATATGGGTATATAACATCCAATTTTACTTATGATAAATTCTCCTTTCTTCTTATGTTCAAGATAAACTATAGGAAATGAACTGTCAATGTACAATAGTGCATTGTGGGAGGAGAATTGATACTAGGTTATCACTTATGTATCCTCGGCAACTATTTCTTTTGCCTACATCCTGGAAACCTGTTATAGTTTGCCTACAGAGGGAGGCAACACTTGCTTTGGTCTAAGAAGTAAATCATAGCATTTAAAATGGCAACAGATTCTCTACCTATTTCTTTCATTATTTGTTGTGCTTGTAGTTTTGGACATTCCTGTATTCTTGTATATTTTATTCTAAAGTCATAAATGTATCAGATATTAAAGAAATATTGTTGTAATAAAGTTGTAAAAATGTTCAGAGTTGTTAATTATGCTTACTCGTTGAAGGATATTTAGTACAATGTACAATTATATTTGCAGTGCTTGTATGTATGTACTAAATACATGTATTATGGTACTGAAGTGTATTGAATTTATTACGGAAAAAACAGCTCTAAAAGCAAGTAAACTTCACTGTAGGATCACATATTGTATAATAGAATGCTTTATGTGTATACCATGCAGTGTGAATTGAATATTGTGTTGACAGTAGTTCCGTAATTCTAGCTTCATTGTAGTTAAATGTTTCAAGTAGTATGAGAAGTTCTATGTTGGCTGAATTAAAGGTGAATAGATGAATTCTATACCTACAAAAACAGTAAGGCACAGAACATCAATACATGTATTTGTTTTTATGTGACTTATAGTCACTGGGGTTTTACGCCGTTTTCAACTATTTTTCAGATATACATGGGACCAGTTCACCCAACCAGTTTTCCTGGACTGTATACTAACCAGTACTAACTTACCCTTCCACAAGGAGCTGACAACTTCTCCACATATGAAGGAAAATTGACATTTTTGTCAAATTTTTCATAGAAGGGTATAACCAGCAGCGACCGGGATTCGAACTCGGATCTCCGGATTACAAGTCCAGTGCACTAACCACTGGACCACGGCGGCAGCCTAACATCAATACATACAAGGATGTTTCAAGCATAAGAAATATCACAGTGCTACCAATAGAAAAATAAATACACAACCATAAACAAACATAGATCTTATTTATTTTAATTAAGTAAGTATACAACAGTCACACTTTAACATTTCGTAACTTCTCAAAAATCAGACTGATATTTTTGTATTCATCTGATCGTGTGCCATGTATGTAATCTTGTAGTTGACTAATTGCCTCCTGAAAGAATGAAATTGGATTAAGTAACTAACTTGGAGTAATCTTTCTCAATGCTTAAGTGATTTCTACTACATAAGCAGTGGCTTCTATATTAAAACATGTGTCTCTTACAAACTAATCAAGCAGTATTCTACAATACATTTGTGTTCAATTTGAAAAAAATATAGAGATAATTAGTTAAATTTCAGTGTTACAAGCTTAATGTAGGTATTTATGAAAATGTGAATCGTAATAAGAGAAATATGCAAACGACACTCACTATTTGGTTAAATACAAATCATTCTGTTCCATACAAATTTAAAGAGTATTTTAGAGACGTAGACCAGACTAGAATCGATGCATACGGTAATCACAAAATCATGAAGAATCATGAAGAAGGCTTCTTTTCTATATACAAAAATTTATCATGTACACAATATGATATAACACTGACAAATCTAGTGAACTTTAGATGAAATCTGTCCAGAGATATTTGATAGAGATAAGCAGGGTAAAAGATCATCCTGAAGACTAAGTATGAAGTGAAAAGGGGCCATAACTCTATCTAAATGAACTCCAGCAGAAAGAGAACAATATCTCCTTTGACGTTTCATTGGAGACAAACTGAGGTCATGAAAATGAAGACTAGAAAACCTGTATGTGAAAATTAAACCCAAATGACAAAAATGTCTCTTAAGAATTGAGAAAACAATTCAATTAAAATGTATGTATAAATTACGACAGGACAGTCATGAAAACGGTGATTGATTTACAACTAGGTTTTTTATGGTTTTTTTTTATGCGATCTCACAGCAAGTTGTTTTCTGTCCAGATGAAAAATATTATGCATACAATATTTACATTTATCATCAACCAGTATTAAAAAAGTACTTCAATATTCAGACTTAGTCGCATATATTATGTACATTGGTTACCTTTATATTGGCCAATTTCTTATAAGCAATTGACACCAACATTTCATCCTCATTCGTGCCACAGTGGTTCATCAAAGCCTTGAATGAGAATAGAGTTATATGCCACTGTAATTTCTTTTTACAGATATATGTATTTTACGCAAGAAATAAGCTGGAGCTGTAGTGAAAAATGTATTTTTAAACAATCCACAATAACTGTAAAAAAATTCTATTCAATATGTCAACACATTTTATACATTAGTATACAGTGAATAAATTCCACTGTGTACAACACAAGTATGCACATTGCTCATTTAAGATTTTTATAAACGACAATCATTCTCATCAAAAGCATTTTACAAGTTCATTAGGAAAATTATCATCAATCATCGAAGTAAAGATATTGTAATATTGTATTCTTACACATTGTCTCCTATTCAATGCTTTGTGGACAGCGGCAGCTAATTCAGGCGAACTTCTAACAGTTACTTCCCAATCACAATGATTACCCAATGTCTTCTTCCTAACTTTGACATCACCTGGAGCATCAGTTATATGTCCATCTATCTTCCTAAAGCTCATATGAACACTATGTCCATCCAGAGACCGCAGATGACATCCACCACTTTCAAGGTCTGCTTCTTCTACAAGGTGCTCACCAAAGAAGTCATGCAAGGAAATAGAGGCATCTACAATGAGAGACAATATACATAAAGTATTGTAAAGTTACCATTGTGTTCTCATAGTTGGTATTTGCAGTTCATGACGATAGAGAACAGAGTATTCATTGAATTTTGAAACAATGTGAATGGTGGATATGTAACAGGGGCAAGCATAGTTGACATGATCTTGAACCATTGGCTCTAATTCTAGGACAAGGTGTGAACAAGATGACAATGTTAACGATTTATTCTCTTATACCATCACTTAAGAAATACCCCACCATGGTTAGATGGCTAACATTTCCATATATCTTGTTATCATCAAATTGTTTTATGTGATATAAGTAAACTGTCAGAAAAAAAAAAACATTTTGTTCAATAATTTATTTAAACAAAAAAGCTACACTACCACTCTTTAATATATCCATATTTGATGACAGCTTAACAATATTCTGGGTACACACAGTGGATGGAGACATGTCTGAAATACAGATAATAGTTGTCTGAAGAAATCAGTCTGATGGTGTATGCTATGAAGGTAAGGAAACTGAACAAGAAAAATGAAATATATACATACAGGTTAAATCCATAGTCAAGCTGAATCAATAGTTAACATATCTCATAAGGAAATTAAATGATAGAATCCTCAGACAATGGAGCAATGAATACTATTATTCATTTCCTTAATATATAATTACAATAAGTCAATTTCCTTTCACAGGTATTTTAAATTAACATAAATGACAATTTTGTTGTTGTTGTTGTTGTTTGATAAAATGTACGGTACAAAATGAGTAACAGCAATTCAGTACCAGGCTACCTAAAATCTGGATAAAACACTACATATGTGAAAATGTTCTCAACAAGCAATTTATACAAGGTAATACCTGAAACAGTTTGGTCTAATAGCATGCGTTTTCCAGCCAGCTCAGTCAAGTAACACATGGATCTGGTAGATTGTATTTCACTCATTTTGGTGTACTTGAGATCAGGTTGTAGACAATGAATAATGTCAAGTTCCTTTTCTAACACAGGAATACTGACACACATTTCATCACCAAGTATGGACTTTGAACATTTTTCAAAGTCACTTGTTGTACCATCTTGATTACAAACCTCAGAAAAATGTTTTACAAATTCATCCCCCAAAAAAGTTGCTTTAATTATCAGTTTACATCCAGCCAAACATTGTCTGTATGTAATAGGAATTGAAATGTTCAGCTTTTCACCATGTTTCCAGTCTGACTTTAACTTCTTAGACACTGTTATGCAAGCCCCACCTCCATCAATTGGTAGCAGACTTACACCAATTATCCAGTCATGTGATATATTTATTGGCATCTTATTGGTCAACTCACATTCAACCATAAAATCCTTGTCCATATGACATGTTTCACCTTGCACTACAAAATTCAGTTGAAACGGACAATTTCTAGACTTAGTGCATGCATCAGTGGATGTTATGAATCTTCCTGAATCATCAAAGTTTGAATAAGACTTTAGATAGAACTTTATGAGAAATGATGCTATATTTAATTGTTGTATGAACTGTGTCTGAATATCATTCTGCTTCATCAAGGAATCTTTCTTTCGTGAAATTGAATTCATAGACGTTAAAATATCTCTGATATTTTCTTGTCTATATACTGGAGTTGATTTCTTATCGTTCTCATCTAGTGGAACAGTCAGACTTTTTACCTCCTTGTTCAGTAAAACACAATGAAGACAGCATGGTGAATCTGAAATCAACAAAAAGTACATACATGTATCAATTACATTAGAAACAACTCGGCCATTTCTGTATCTCCATCAAACCTTGAAAGTACTTGTCAGCTTGATATGCCTCTACTCCTTGCATTCTTAATGCGGCTGCTGATTTACTACTTAGGGAATTACCACTAAACATTTAAGTTCATAGAACAGCATCTGCCAAAAGACAGACGATTTTTTTAATGACAAAATGATGCGAAATAAAAAATAACCAAAATAATACTGCACATTGAAAAAGATACATGTAATGCATTATGTAAATTCTGATACTATCATTACAATAAAAGAAGTAAAACATGTTTTCAGTAAACAAAAAAAAAATTTAAAAATATAATCACAGACACTGCTACTTCTTATAGCAAAAATAATTCCGAATATAAAACATTATATATAAAGTTCTACTAGTACATTTGATTGATAAATACCTAATGAAATGGTATATCCTTCAGGAGTGGACACAAACAATTTTGTTACATTTGTTTCATTTAAGATCTTGCTTTTCACAGTAAGCCTTCCATACAGATTTTGGTCTGTTTCATTTTGATTGAGCACACATTTACTTTCTATCAGTTGGTTTCCAGTAGAATGATACAGTCTATTATTGAATGAACACATAGTTAAAACCGGGCTACAGACATGTAGTTCTGACACTACACATTTAGGATTTGATTTTCCACAGTGAAATACTGTCACATGACCATCCTGACTACATATACACAATGCTGAGCCATGATTAGTAGATGAATCAATCTCGAATGCTATGGAAGTGATTTCTACAACACAGGAGGACATCTGACATAAGGTATTCCATTTACACACATTCTTATTTTCTACTTCACTTAAAAAATCATTCTCACCATTTTCAATAGTTGCAGGTAACACTGTGGACCACAAAGAATTAGATCCATCATAAGGGCTGACCAGGATGACAGACAAACTTGTCAGCATTATATTTTCACCAAATAATTCCCTGAACAAAGTTTCACTTATCCTTATTACATCCGGAGAATATGATAATCCACAATTCTCACTGTCACACGTTAAAATTTTCACTATCATACTACCAATACATCTAGATTGGAAATCTTTCAGCTTCGGGAGAAGTAAAGTAACATGCTCACTGTGGACTGAGGTTTTGTACACTTCCAAAGTATTATTTAACTTCTGAAGTATTACAAAATCTGCACAAACACTTATGCCAATTGTCTTGTTATTCTCTTTAGATGCAATTAATGCATCCGCATCATTTAGATTGGCAACAAGTTGAGTAGACAGTTTAAGTTCTATTGTATGATCTTTGTCCTCTTCCACTCTGAGTAAATCTTCAAATATTTCAACATTCTCTTCAACAGAACAACTAGTATCACTATAAGATAATAAAAAACATTAATTTTTCCTACTATTACTTCCAAAATCTTCAGTCTCCCAAATCAGGTAAGTACACAGAATAAGGGAAATGTACATTGAAAGTGGTATTACACATAATGGTTTAATCAACAGACTGCTTTTTAAGATCGAAATAATGTCATCAAATGCTGTTATACTAATTGCAACACAAAACAGAAGAACAGGAAAAGTTTCTATCATTGGATAGTCAAAAGAGTATTCACTTACAGTTATATAGAATTAATATGTAGTAAGATACACAGTAAAACCTCAATAATAAGGTCACATTTGAATAAAAACAGCTTGACCTTCACACCATGATGGTCTAAACAGAAAGTTATAATAAAGAAGAAATATTGACAAACTGGACAGGAAGTATCCAGTTTTGATCAAAGAGTGGTCTTAAGTTTGAGGTGGTCACAATGTTAGGTTTTACTGAATTTGATTGATCCAAGCTTCAACAAAAAACATGTACAACTTAAAAACCTGTGTATTGTAACATTACCAACCTGGCTCTCTTCAATATCTCAAGTTCTCCAATTCTCAACACATCTCCTTTACTCGTCACGCAGTATAACATCCATTGTTCATCATCTTTTTGATGAGTGTAACTCACAATACTGTCATTACAATGAACATACACCTGGAATTATAAAAAAATCAATTACCTAATAAATCTAAAAAAAATGGTAAATTAGACAGTATTGACAATTGGGAGTTGGGAATCTGCAAAAGTGGAGGTGGAATACTAAGTTATGAAAAAAATAATGGCTGCATCTTATCTGACCAATTTTATCTTGATAGCTAGTGTTCCCTACAACACTGTACCTCACATGATGTAAATATTTTCCCCATACTATGCAGAATTGATGGGCAGCAAGACCCTGCACTTTGTTTTTTGGGCCATTTTGACAGCCGATATTTGGTCACGTTCCCAATGGCAAAAAGCATGTTTTTTTCCAATTGCAAGGCAAAAATTCCCAATTCAAAAGAGAAAAAAAAAATTAATTTACAGCAGTTAAAATGTTTATTGAATGTCTAATTCAATCAAATAACAAAGTTATCAATATCTAAAAACAAAAATTAACAAAATACAAGTATTTGTTATTTTTTAGTTTCATTTGATTATTTTGAGTTATTTTATACAATGTGACTTTTTCCCAATTTGTCCAAAATGTCGCGACAATTCCCAATTATGAGGGTCAGGTCATGTTCACAAAATGCTGAGAAAAAACCCTGCTGCAAGTTGTAAAAATTTCAAAAGTTGGCTGATTTCACAATTCAATTATTCATTTTCTTGTTTTTACATTGGGAAACAAAATTGGTCAATGACCCATCAATTAAAAAACAATATAGGATGACTTAAAATTAAAAACATGGAATATTTCAGTTTCTATACGAAATTAATGTTATCAAACAGAATTGAAGTTATGGTAATTTTGGATGTATGCGAATGATTACGTAGAGCTGTTGTTGTCAAATATATAGCCATATTCTCTTACACTTCTTCCTTCAGTTAATTATCAATATCAGAGCTGACCAGCTCTCCAGTTTGATACTCCCATGTTTTTGCAAGAATTTATCAAATACTACTGTCATTAGTATAGTGAATTTATAGTAACCTTGTAGAAAACACAATATTTTAAACCACATGTTGGACACAGATTGCCAAAGTTAGAGAGAAAGTGAAACTGAAACTAGCGAGTTACAAAACGGTGAAAACCTGGTCGACATTCTACAAAATACGCAACAAGTAAGCTCATAAACGACATGATAAATCTGCATTAAAGCTTAAGTCATTATGATTTACTTCTAAGAAGTTACCTTTTTATCTGATGTACAAGCAATTAAAACCTGGTCGTTTTGCTGATAAATCAGCATGGTTGTAATATAACTTATTGGGATTTTTCCTCACACAAGCCATCGACAATAGGTTAAACACCGCTAAATTATATCGCCGTTTACATATAATTTTTCTATCCAGAGTTATCGTTCGTTATCGATCACATACATGTATTAACTGGTCCCCGTTCCGTGTCCCTGAACACCAAAGCCAACGGGTACCAGTTTAAAACATGCCTGGGAGCAATCGGCAATCCTCGGCTAACTCCGCTTCGCTCCATACTAACCTCGGATGTGATTGGTGGAGGAATATGCATCAAATCGATGCATTTCTCCGCCGGAACTGCCTTCTCACTCAATTGTTCTAAGCGTAAAGATGGCCGATGACAGTGACTTCTTTGAAGCTTTGCAGTTTGCTAAAGATTGTGTTCATGTTGACTTCGATTTAAAAGTTAAACAGATCCAGACATTGAAATCTTTATACGACGGATTTGTACGACAACCATTTTTAGCGCTATTTGGAAACGAGGTTGAAAGTAGTCCCAATGGATGCCATCGTATTACGTCCGAGGTCAATGTCGAGGGACATCCGAGTAATTCCGAGTGGTCTGGGAGAGATAACGAACCACAACTCTGGATAGAGATTGGTAATAAACTGGTACCCGTTAACTATGGTGTGCAGAGCCTTTGGTGCACTGCAATATGGAACGGGGACCAGTTTTGATCGGTAATAAACTGGTACCCGTTGACTGGTGTACAGGTTTGAACAATTCGATCCCCATATGTATTATTGTCTCAAAATGTTACATTTGAACTATCATTAGGTATTATTTTATAAAAAAAAAACATGCACCATTAACATTTGATTTCTCGTCAAGAGTGTGTTTGAAAGTCAAACTTTAATAAGACAACTTTAGGATCACATCACCTGGATTCTTTGTGAATGTTATCACCTAATAATTGGGGACTAATCTAAACTGGTACCCGTCGACTGTGTCTCTCTGGCCGGGCCTATATGAAAAAAAAACGGTCCTTTTATGCGGATGTTGCCTTTTTTCTGCTTCTAGGTAAAGATGCACCACAATTCAATTTAGGATTTTTATTTACCTGCGTGCGGTGAAATGTTGGAGGAAAGGGTACCGCTTACCATTGATCGAAAATACTGCCGCAACTCTCGGATTTGACCAACGTGTAAAACATGAACAAATTGGCGAGATGAAACTAATATAGCCAAGAAAATATTTTCTTGTCATTCTCATTACAGTAAGTGTCAGATCTGTCCGCTTGCCACTCATGTTCTGCAGAAGGAAGGTAAGCTAGTGAACCAGTGTTAAGTGGACTTGACATTTATTAAAATTGATTGAAGTAAGCTGAGTGTTTTTATTATAGAAGAACAAAATATTTCTGGAACTTGATAAATTTGGACCATTTGATAAAATACAGCCATGGTGCATCCATTTCTTCCATTGCTCCACAAGGAGCCGGCAACTTCTCTTCAAATACGGAGGAAAATCAACCTTTTTGTCATCTGATCATTTTCGTGGAAGTAGTATACATATTTGCTGTAGGTCATCTTTTTGCCGCTTTGGTCGGATTCTTTTGTCTCTTGTATCAAAGGTGAGTGTAACATAAAATCCAAAATGTCGGTTATGTACAGCGTTTTCTATTGCACCGATTCTGGATTTTAGATAGGTATCAAAACTCGATCTAGCCATTTGGAAATCTGAATTTAATACTGGCCTTGTCAAAGAAAGTAATTCTTTCGTGTTAACGAAATGTCATTTCGATTTTACGAATCACTATTTAGTTATTATACATTCTTTCTATGATTGTTAAACGTTTTTATTAAATGTACTGAACAATTAGAGCTATAGATTGATAAATGTTTTAATGAGCCTGTTTCTGAGAAGCGCAGCATTTATTACCAAAGAAACATTAAATTTATACATATAAGTAACGGTGTATAATATTCTATACACATAATACAATACACTAAGACTAATTTGTCATTATTTATTATATATTCATACTTATTCTGCATGACTGATAAGAAACGACCTTCTTACCTTTCGATGATATGATAATAAATATTATGGTGATGAAGAATTGTAATTGAGTTACTGATATGTGTATTCAGTTATTATTCATATCTGCCAACATAAACAACGTTTGGTTAATGCTAAATATTTATTCTAGAAAAAGTGTAAAATGTACAAAGAAACAATCATTGAAAAACACTCTTTGTTTATGATGATCTTACATACATTTTTTGTATTGAAAACACAACAAATGAATTTCTACTCAATACATCTATGTTACTAGGTAGATACATGTGTGTATATATATAAAATGGAACAATCAAAGTAACTCTCTGTCAAACATTAAGACATCAAATGGTAATAGTAACATACCATTCAGCATTCTCGGCACGACGTCATCTATCAGCAGCTAAGTAACATTAAAACATTGAAAGTCATGTTTATTTTTTTCTCCCCCCCCCCTCTCTCTCTCTCTCTCTCTCTCTCTCTTTCTGTCTATATTTGTTATCCAACATATGGACACACTCGTTGTATTAATGTTAAAATCAAATGTATATATTCATTAATTAATCATGTTTTACAAGACCCTTTAGTCAAAGCTTAGATTGTTTTCAAACGCGTGACATGAACTCAAAAATATCAATTCGACTGATGATAAATTTAATCTATTTCTGTTGCATCGTTGTTGTTTTCTAGCTCACAGAATGTTTTATCGCGCATCTTGTTAACGTCGTGAAGTATAAGTTGGTGATTTTTTCTGTTGGTTACGATACCACGAATACGAAGCTTTTCAAACATATTAGCTGAGCGCACTCGGAATGGACAATAAATAAGTAGTGTTAAATATGGTTGTAATGCCATAGAATGCCTCAGTAATGTACATCATTGGAATTCAAAATGGTACAGGTTTGACTAATGATGTCACACACATACATGTACTATTATTGGTACCATTGGCAATTAAAACCACTGCAGTAATCGTCTGTAACAATACCATGCATATCTGTAAGTGTATTGTTCGCACTGGACGCAATTCCTAAACGTACGCATGGTTTCAATAGCATAACTTCACACATAATAATCTGTAAGTAAAGTAGTATAGTTATCACTTCAAATATGATTATAATGTATTTCAGTAAGACATTCAACTATCCGAACAAATCATATTGACAGTACCCTTAAACATGGATAGCATTGCCCCTCCTCCTAATTAGAAAACCTTGGCAAATATTCTTAAACACGCCATACTTGCAGGGTATTAATGTAAATGTGAAACAAAAATACTTACTTGGTTTTCGTTTTTTGTAAAATACAACTGCAAGAACTGCGGCAACAACGACGAGGATGAAAATAACAACAGCTATTACAATGTAGATGACTGAAATATAGTGACGTATATTGAGATTTTATTGCCATCCGGGTTCAAATCCCGGTCGCGGCAGGTCATACCCTTCTATGAAAGTTTGACAAAAATATCGATTTTCCTCTATATTTGGAGAAGCTGTAGACGGGTAAGTTAGGACTGGTTAGAATACAGTCCAGAAAAAGTAGTTAGGTGAACCAGCCGCCGCATCTAATTGAAAAATTGTGGAAAAACGGCATTAAACACGATGAAAAAGATATCTGACTGACACTCATCAAGTGGAAAACTCTACATTTGCTCGGGGAATGGATGGGGCCAGGCATGGATGTTAACCCTGGTGCACTATTAATTGGTGAACGGTGCGTCGTATATAACTGTTAACAGTACATACGGTTTTTAAACTCTGACAAGAAAACAATCAAGTACAAGAGTTGAATTTACAAACTTAAGATGGTAATGAAATCCTAGTAGGTCGAGATTATGAAGTATTGTTGAGTTATACCTATGTTTGTACCATCGTCTTCTTTATGTGATGTAGTCTCCTCTTGTTTAGGAGTTGTACTTTCTACAATATAATACAGACGTATGTAAATTAAGAGTAGATAATGGTGCAATCTATGAACGGCTTACATCAAATACATTTTTTACTGAATTTATTTGACTGAATTTATGTGTAAAAATATTAAGACACCTCTTCATTCCATGTTGACACCAATTCTAAAATTTTAAACCGATTTCAAAATTTTAAAACTGTTGACAAGGTAACAAAAACAATATTTTATGTCATAACGAAGTATAAAGAGAACCCTATAGCTACATTTCCGATAATGTACGTACCATCGTTCATCGTTTCCAACTTTATTATTCAAACTACTGATTGTATTTTATTTTCACTGAACTGTTAAAATGTTTTTTATAAAATAAAACATTTAACTTCCTACAATATCACAAGAGTTCAATAAATGAATGTTGTGCAATTTTCTTAATGAAGTGTAGGTGTCAGTTTCGGAACCACAATTTTGTTTCATTTGATTACAGTGTCATTTACCAGTGCTGTGATCATCTTTTGTTTGGGTTGTTGTCCTCGACGTGGGTGCAGGTGGTGCATATAAACTTTGAGTACATGTGACAACAATCATAGGAGTTGTTGGCATTGCTGAAATACATTAATGACTAAGCATGCAAATGTATATTGTATATAAAAAGGATTTATATGTACATACACAATGTATATACATAAATTGTCTTTTTTTCTTTTTATAAGTTCTGTTTGCCGATAACCAATAGAATATTCCACTATTATTTGCAAAAACATGTCATCACGTTCAGCAAATTGCTGCACCAGGATTTCCAGAAGTATATAATACATATACGACAAATGTAATACCCAACTTCCATAAAAAAGACCAGTTTTCAATATACGTATCTCATTATATGTTCACTTAATAATGCACCACCTCAAGTTTGAGAGCGTTGGTAAGTTCAAATTGTAGTCTTAATAAGTCTACAATAGTTTTATTGTATGCTATAAATACATGTTTAACAATTATTTCTTAAAAAAACCCTATAATATATTGCTTTACAAAAGATCCGAATACTAGGTACTATGTATTAACATTGATTAGCATGACTTACCCAAGGGTTGTACCACACTGTTAGTAGTGAGTCCAGCTGGAACAAAGATAACAAATAAATGAATTTCCATGTTTTTGAGTTTTACGCCTGATTTCAATAGTAATTAAGGTATCCACTACATGTATGTATACTGACGGTCAGCTAACCTAAAACCACTGTCCTGGATTCTGTTCCAGTGCTCACAACACTGTAAATAACGGGCAACACGTGTCGCGCACATTGGCTCGACCTCACGAACCCACGGTCCGTAGACCTAAAGATCAACCTATTGTGCCGGACAAGCGGATACAAAAGTATATACAAGGGGATAATGTGGAACCCACTTTAAAGCCAGATTTTTTGTATTGCAATTTAAAATAGATGTCAGGCCAGGGCTGATAAAATATACATAAGAAAGTTATGGTTCTTTCATTCTACTCTTCTCATCGAGGTTTATCTACCTATCAAGTTTCATATTGATACCTGCAACAGTTTTTGTGTAATGCTCTGGACAAAAAAAAAATAGCATGAAAAATAAGAAACGGCAGTAACTTCTAAAATATGTGTAAGAGGGTCTTGTACACCTGCAATAGTTTTCGGACAAAAATTGTTAACGACGCCGGACGCCCGCCCGCTCTATGAGCCGATTTTTTTCGTTGAAAAATCCAGCTAAACATTTTAAATTACAACACACAAAACAACTGCATAGTATAGCAAAAACGAAAACATTTACAAATTTATTATACATGAAAAGAACAAAAACGAACACAAATATAAAAGTTGGAACCTGCAGTTGACATTTTGTACATACAGCAAAATAACAAGAAACCGTTGCCCTCCAGAGACACGAATATATATTACCGCAATTTGGTGGTTCATCTGAGGAATCTGGGCAGTGAACAACTCCATCACATTTTTGGGTGGCCTGAATACACTTAGTATCATCATCACATCGTAACTGACCTTCCAAACACGGGGTACTAACGTCTGAATGAAATAAATTTTGAAAAGTGACTTTTTGTTCTTTTAAAATAAATAAACTACCATCCGCGTTTATATCAACTAGTTAAAGAGAATCTCATAAGCTGGTTCCAATTACGCGAAGCATGAATGATCTCATAACCCCGAAAGCATCGACGGGAACCAGGTTTGATATTTTGGCGTTTTGCTGAAGTTGGAAAACAGCCCTTAGAGACTTACTATTTGAAAGAAATATGCATGAACCATTTCCACTGGTGTGAAGTGAAGCTTTAATATGAACAAATATGTTTGGGGTTACATTTTTGCAAGTTTTAATTTGGTTTATCTGACTTGTCACACACGGCACATACTTCAGAGGATGACCACCATGAGGAGCAGTAAGGCCGTTTCTATGATGTCTTGTTGATGATATTCATTTCAGTTGCAGTCTGATTTTTCACCTAAATCAAGCACATAGCTATGTCTGTAACATGTTCGACAATCTTTGAAGTTTGCATAAACCTACTATACATGAGCCGGTTGAATTTTCTGATTAAAGAATGATACACTTCTGTACATTGTGGACGAAGGACTACACAAAACAACACGCTTACCACAATTTTGTTCGTCCGACTTATCATTGCATTCAGGCAGTGCGTCACATCTTGCATTCTTAGTGACACATTGACCATCATTACACTGGAACTCGGTGTCATTACAATACTCTTAAATAAAAAGATAAGCGAGGCAGAGCAACATCTTTGATAAATTGACACGATACAGAAATTATGCAGCATCAAACATGTTGATCATTTACGACAAGGACTCCTGCACAGACTTCCTCGCATGCAAGACACATACATGTAGTATTGTATTGTACATAATATGGTGTAATTATATGGACTTGTCCAAACAATCCTTGCCCATACAGCTCGTCTTGTATCTTGTATCATGCATATACATATATTATGTTTCTTATCGAAGAAAAGAAATCTACTCGAAAAAAACGCGTAATGCAATTTTCTGTCATAACGATTTGTGTTCATATGCTAGATAGAAGATGTATCGAAAAAATAAGCCAAATGTCTTTTACTTAAATCGATTGCACTACACATTTTACCAGGACCAAGGTTATGAAGGTAAAATGTTGAGGTTTATTCTTTATCCGGTTTTGAAGATTGATCACGTGGTTGTTTTACTAACGACACAAGATCAGTGCACGCGTGCTTGTGACAGACATATGGTGAAAATTAAGTACGCATTACAAGTAAAACTTGAATATAATTTGAAATAGTCATGCACTTGTAAATAACGATGGAATTGAAATAAATCTAGAAAGATAATAAGACTTTTTTTCATTTTTTTCTGCATGAAGCCAATAGTATTTCTTTGATAATAGTATTTTGTTGAAGTACCATTGTATTATGTTTACATGCTCACAACTGCCTAATTATTCGTTTCTTGAAAATGTTATGATAAAATTATGGTTCAGTTAAAATGTGTGCTGACAGGTGCATCATGTGCTACGACTTTAACACTTGGGAAAACTTAATAGTTTACGATTTGATTTATGAAAGAAATTTATGTACAATTGATAGTAGTATACGCTTATAATAAATGACTTTTCATTGGTAAACATGACGTAATGCATATAACTGATTATAGTGAGGGCTTTAAGAAACTTATCTGTCGCTCATTGATTAGAATTAAATAGTAATATGTAAACTTCCTGTTCATTGTCAATCAAGGTTACAAAACACGTTTCGTTATCATTTATAATTGGGTTGTGTAAACTATTTTGCATTTATTTACGCAGTGTACGGAAATATTTCATATTTAGAAGATGATATCAGTAATATAAGGATACATGTATGCATGATATTATAACAAATTAGATGAACACGGAAATCATGAAAAGACGCCGTGGTAAAACGATTATAAATTACGAGCCTGCCACTATTTCAGTTAAAAATTTTACTATTTAAGCCAACGTATAAAGAATAATGGAACCCGACTGAACAAATCAAGCGAAGGGTATTAAATGTATTATTCTTGTCCTTGATAAAATTACATCAACATCATACTAATAAAATACACATTTTTTGGGGGGTGGGTGCACGCCTGTTTTCAACAGTATTTCAGACATACACGGTACACGGATTAACAGCTTACTTAACCAGAGTCCCTTGATGGATTCTGTATCAGTACTAGCCAACTTTTCCACGCAAGTTACTTGGATTAGCCGTGAAGGCCGATTGACTTTAGTTGAAATGTATCATACCCAGGATCAAACTCACGAACGCGAGGTCACTGACCTTATGCACTGTTTTTAACCAAGTGGGTGAGCTTCAACAACATACAAAGTAGCTTAAAAGTAGACACCATCATTCTATCCGTTCCGCCCTTCACCATGTATCAACAAAGGAGGGGGACGCCTAAGTTACCCAACGTTGCTTTCCGCGATTAGTAGAATGGTGATAAGACATAGAATAATTTAAGTATTGCTATCTCTGTGAACATTTAGAGTTTTTTTATATGTTTTCTATTCCCGAACGAAGAAAAATCAGTTGTCTGACGTCTATTTAGGTTCTAAATACGAAAATGGCCATAGTGACTGTCGATAGAATATATTATAAGTATTGCTATTTGGGTGGATTTCAAAATTGAAAATACACTTCAGAATATTTGTGATTTTCATACACAACTAACTGATTTTTTCAACGCATATTTTGTGACTTTTCTCTTTTCGATGAAGATAGTAATGCTTGTATTTTGATTTAAGTTGAAGCAGAAAATTAACATCGAAGCACGTTTTTAGAAAACTAACTCGATTTTTATGGTCCGAATGTATGCAGCTATTATCCAATATATTCTTATTCACGCATGTTGAAAATAAAAAAAGATACTTACTTAACTGAATACCAAGACAGTATTCACTTTGATATGGCGCTTTTTCCTTGTTGAAATTGATTATCAGATCATGTGACGATACAACAAACTGTTCTGTTATACATGTCGATGTTTTAGACCGACCCGGAAGTCCGTCACTATCATATATTATGGACGAACCACATTCACTGTCGTCGTCACCGTTAAAATGTGACGTTATGTTAATCACTTTTCCCACTTGTGATTTAACACTGCAAGTACAAACTATTCCCGACGATAATGACATGTCCTTCGCTATACGTGTGTCAATAAAGACGTTTGTTCCATATACTTTGCTGGGTATACACATGGTCGCCACTGTAAATTAAAACAAATCACAAATGAATTAATACATATAATAGGCTGACTATTGCTGTACTAAGAGTAATAATTTAATATAAACCAGGGTGTTTAATTTGTCGTCCTAGTGTACGGTCCTTTGTATACTACGAATTATCACCACTAGACCTCAAGTGATGAAAAAAATAAAGTTTTCCGACATTTTTCCATCCTAATTATGTAAACGGTATCAGCATTAGATCTAGAGCTACACTCATATACTAAAATGTTACATATATCAGAAAATGATTTATAATTTGTTTGTTTTATTGTTTTCTAACATTCCATTACATATACTTCAGTTTGAACAATGGAAAAATTTACTTCATTTATAGATCTACATCCTTGATGAAGCACATGCTTAAAGAGATCTAGTTGAATTAAGTAAGAATACACGTGTAAAAGCTAAAAGCTTGTATGTTGCATATTATAACTTGAAAATGATAAAAATTCATTAGACTATTACCTTTTGTAGAATCTATTTCTGGATCCATATTTTCGCATGATTCATGGGAACCTTAAATTAATATTTTGTATGTTATATAAATATACCGTATTTTTTCGGAATATAACTATAAAACTGACAAAGAACGATATTGGCCTACAACTATTAGCATTTCCAAAAATTTACAATATAGCACTAAACCTATGAGGTAAAAGATTGGTTGGTCGGGTGACCGGAAACAAACCCTTTTAGGCCTTATCGAGAGTTTGCAACACATTCTATATTTTCGACGATATAATACTACCCCAAAAGAGCATATGTTAAACACATAACTAAAATATCAAAGTATCGCATTTAGGGGAAACAAAGGATTTCATAATGAATTAAACTAGCATTCATATCTAAATATTCATTAAATAAATTCCTCCTTTTTGTAGAAATAGACTCGTTTCTGAAGAATAAAAGCTATTTTTTAGTGAAATATTCGAAATATTGTTTACCCCGCGGGAGCCTACAAACTGGTTTCGAGCTTCATATCCCTAAAAAGGCATGTCAATTATACATAGAGATAACCATACAAACACATGGCGGATGATGTCCCCGGAGGAGACCCTTTTGAGGTAATTTTGTCTGCCATTTTTTTTTATCATTAAATTCTCCTTTTTGATCGGCTTAGAACAGGCGGTGTAAAGGAAGAAATGGTCAAATCTGTTTAATGTTATATGTCGTCGTTCGTGAACGGCGACGATTAAGATTTATTCATTATTCCAGCAGTGTAAAATCGCATTTAAAGTATGGTAGATTTTGTTTGCCGTCCCAAATATAGAGGTAGATAGAGTTGTTTTAACACATTCTTTGGTATGAACGTTAAAATTGCGGACTTGGAGCGCACCCAAATGAATAATAATCGTTTTAATTTTAGCCTATGTGGAAATCGTGTTTAATGAATAAAAGTGACAGAGTACTGGAGCAAATACCGGATGTACATGTGTGGGCACACACCCGGACGTAAATCACATATGGGGTATTAAACTGTTATATTTAATTTCCGGGGAGTATCTATAGAGATATAACCCAGCTATAGTCGGTTTTATATCAGTTTTTAGCTGAACATAATGCATGCTTTATGATGCGAATGACGTGGATTTTGTCGTGATGCTTGATATTAAACTTATTAAACTATTTTTTTTTGTTTTGTTTGACTTCAATATCCAAGCAAAGTTTGCGCAAATCAGAAAATTACAACTAGGAAGTGATATAGGTGTGTTAAGAAAACGACAATATACATTTGCTTATCGAAATGTTATTTGGAAAATTAATGAGAAAATAATCAGAGAGAAGATCACATGTATCATCTAACATGATTCTATTTTTCACTGGAGTTTAACGTCACTTTAACGGTGAAGAAAGTTCTCTGGTGTACACCTGGATGGAACCATCGAGTTTCCGTGAACCATCTAACAGCTTCCTCACATGTAAGACCTGGTCCTGGGAGGAAATCGAACTCGCTGTGGCAAGGGATTAGTTATAACCAGACAGGGGCCATAACCACTCGACCACGTACACATCCGTAAACATAATTCTAAAATAGTGGTAAGTAACGAACTACATGTACGTAGTCTTCAATTTTGATTAATCAATATAAATTAATGGTCAGAACTTACTGCATTGCCATTGTTACATACGAATAAAAACTTTATGTGAAGGAGAAACAAGTCTGGCTATGGAAGGATTAAAAATCGAAACCAAAATTCACACAAAATATTATTTCATACTGTATTCTGTTTACCCTTATCAATAATATTCCAAACGATTTTTATTTTCAACTGTTTAGTGTTTTTACCACTTGACAATAAAAAAGAAAAAAAAATTATGTCATTTATTCGCACGTATAAAATGTACGTGTTATTATCGTGAAATATGCAGCTATGTTCACGTCATATTGAAACATGCTATGAAATGTCATTTATCAATAAACGTGTAGATTAATACAGATCTCTGATAGCAAATTAAAATATAAAAGGACCAACCTTTCACTAAAATCAGCCATAAAAGGATTGTCACGCTGGGAACACGTTCCATTATGCAGACAGCTCATAAGAATGAAACTCAATCATCAGCTAAAAATAAACATTAGTCATCTTGGTGACAAAGGTAACGCAGATCGGGGAATTTATTTTCAATACCTTACACCAAAATAGTTTCGGTTTCACAATTAATCTATCCGCATATCCGCATATCCGCATATTCTGCGGCATGTCAGTGTTTTGTCCTCTATCAATCAACAATCCGTGCAATACATAATTTATTAGCAAACAATTAATACTTGTCAAGTCACACGCATTGCGCGTGTGTAACCCGCATTTGTATGGAGGCTATTCGTTGCCAAAAATCCAGCCTTGCTGATCCGAGTTGAACAGTTTGTTTTCGCTCAATATACACTTATGTATTTCTTGTTTTGTAAACTAAAGAGATAATTTTTTATCGAGTTTGCCGATGCAACAATGTAAACACGTATTTCAACAAAATAGATTTTACTATAGATAGAACTATAAAACGAAAATTGCCTTATATGGAAGTTGCAAAATCGTCTACAAATGTTAATCGCGTATAAATGTAAAAGTCAAGTATGCAGTTGTCAACCTGAGAGTGTTAACTGATGCAGTCCCATTCTCGAACGTCGGGTGATGTACGGCATAAAACGTGTCGTGTACGTCCTATCGTTTACATTTTGTACATGTCGCAAATTTGAGTTTGCAATTTATCTTAGTTGCATGATACCAGCTTACTTGTTAGAAGTAAAATGGTACTAGTTAAATTGAGATATTCAAAACGCAAAATACCAGTAACCTTTTATATTTTTACAAATCTATTTAGTAGAACCGAAGTATAAATTGTCAAGTCTCCAAGGCTGGATTTTTGGCAAAGAATAGCCTCCATACATTTAAGCCTTGAATCGCGCTCACAAACTTGGTTGTCTAGAACAAACGCATATTAAAAATAATGCTCTCTAAAAGATAAAACGCAAGTTACAAATGTATTTTGAACAGTAGACTTTCAGCGTGTCTGCTTTGCTTAAAAATCAATATTTCCGCGCCGTAAACAAGTGTCTGCATTCTCACTGCAGCGGTAACCGTCTGCATAGCCATTTTTATTGATTACATTTTACATGCTGTACATTTTACATGCTGAATTATCACTATTTCAGGAACTTCAGGGGTCTTCGCCCCCTGGACCCACCGGGATCCCTCGCGCCCCCCACCTTTCAAAAAGTACACTTTTTTGTGGAAAAAAGTGTCGCAAAGCCAATATTCATATCATAGTTAAAAAACAAGCCAGTACGATACATCGGTTGGAACTGGTTTGCTATTGAATGGAATGAACTTATCATGAAACTGCCATGTAGCACTAATAGTTTGGCGTAGATAAAGTTGGTACGCATGAAGTTGGTATTTTCTCTTTTCATTCCCGTAGGACACATTGTGTCATTTTCCTTCCAATATATCGAGAAATGCATATACATGTAGTTCAGTAAGCTGTTTTTGCTTGTTAGGTCTACGGACAATGGGTTTAAGAATTGGAATCCCATTCACATCATGATAATCTCCGTGAGGGTTTGGTTGAATGCTCTGTGTTTAAGGCCATTCATTCTTTTCAGTTTATCTAAATGATTCATTCGTAGAAGATGACAGTAGCTTGCGGAGGTTAACACTGGGGAAAAATCTAAGAAATCTGATCAAATGGCCAGCAGGCATTAATAATGCACAGACGAGTTTCACAAGGATGAAAAAAATGGCAAAAATAAATAAAAATATATCTAAGAGATCTGATCGTGAGGAAGGTACCATTAAACTTGTTGAACAATATACTATCAGTGTTTGTGTGTTGATTGTGAGATTAAAAATTAAGGTTTTCTTAATTTTAAGTACCGAAATTTTATACAAAATGTTTGCAAATGTATTCGGTTATTCACTCACACCACAAAGTGTCTGTAAGCTAAATAAAATTCTAGTCTTAGACCTGTATAACATGCCATAGTATTTTTGTAAAGTGGTATAGCTTTTCACATGATCTTCAGCCAATGCAGATAATATGTATTGATTTAAAATGTGTATGCAGCAGACAGTAGAAATCAAACCAGTTGTATGGAAACATGCTATTTGTGTACTTCAGATGAATGTCAACAGTAAAATCTCAATAATGAGACCATCAAAAAAATCGGTCCTAACAATGTGGTTGAATTATAGGGGAATTATTGAAAACCAGTCCGAAAATAAGTGGTTGTTATTATAAGGTGGTCATAATACTGAGGTGGTCACTATTTGAGTTTTACTGCATGTATTTGAAATAAAACAGACACATAAAATAATGTTGTAGAACAACTTTATTTTCTTCATATTTCAATATGATACATGATTTACAGTCTGACATTTTCCCATTTCCACTCTGTTTTCATCAATAAATTTTCAATCAAATCAATTTCATTGTTAATTACCTGATATTTAAGAGTTTGATATATTTTAGGAGAGTCCAAAAATAACAGTGAAAAAAACGTTAATTAGATATTATCAAGAAAAATGTGAACAAATATTCTGAAATGGTTCTAAATGGATGGTTTGTTTGCAAGATATACACCACTGAAACATCATTGGAACTGACTTATTTTCACAATTTTGAACAAAATGTACACTGTAAAATTAAGAAGTAATGAATGAAAACTCAGCCATATTTTGTTTTAAATAAAAAAATAGCTTCTATTGTTCAATTAGTCAAAATTACTGATGTTATTTTAACAATGCAGTATAATGTATCTATACCTGATAATAAGTTGACATTGCCAGACAAGAAACAGTTTTAGGTCTATTTAATAATAATATGAAATAGTATATGTATATACTATGATACCAAGCACATACTTCAAGAGTACAATGTAGTAAATCAGAGGCACCATGCTTCATGGAAGGGTTTGTGTAATTGGTTGATTAAAATGTTCTGAGTAATAAGATGCTGCCAGAAATATAAAATGTAAGTTTGTTGTTTAAGCTTATTGTCCAAAATTTGAGCTAGAAATATGCCAGCAATATTGTATAAACTATGATCATAAGTCACTTTTGCATTTATTTATTATTATTTTTCTCTTCAAATATATTTCTCTGTTTCATGCATAGTAAAACTGTAATAAGAAGCTTTTGGTTCTATGAAAGTTCACAATCTGCTATTCTACAGTTTTATAGGTTTATCTTAAATTTAGGTGTCAAGAATGAAATACACTCTTCTTTTAAATTTTTTTAGCCTGTTATTTTCGTACTTTTTATGAGAGTGCTAATTCATCGCATGAAACATTTTTTTTTATTTTCAATGGTTTTGTTAAATAAATTAGCAATTACCTAAAAATTGTATTGATTCTAAAGGGATATAAGTTAGTTTTTTATGGATCATAGTAAATTAGTACTTTTTTTAATGTGTTTATGTTGATTTGTTTAGCACAAGGTGTGGTTCCAAAGACATTTTTTGAGACAGTAACTTTTTTCAATTAAAAAGTATGACTGTTTGATTTTTGATGGGAGTTCTGCTACACATGGTAATATTCATGTTATTTGTCTTTTCACTTTTATTTTATACATCAAATAGTTTCAAACATTAATTATTCTTGAGGGTTCAATCATTGCTTTATTTGTATTCTTTTGTAATTCTGTACACAATCATTTTTTCACACTATGTTTTATTATGTATTATTGTGTTTTTATCTGTAATTTTGTCTTCTTCACTCATCTACATTTTTTGTGTTTATTGTCTACATTATCTAATGTTTTTATCATCAATATTTTAAAGCTATTATTTTCTACATTTTTTTAATATTAATAATACATCAGGTATTTTACATAATTTTGTATGTTTTTATTATCTACATTTATTTCTGTTATCTACAATTTTGTTTATAGTTTTATTATTTATATTTTAACGTTTTTACTACCTCTTATTTTTTATTATTTATATTTTTAGTAACTACAATTGTTATGTTTTTATCTATATTTTTGTATTTTTATTATCTAATTCTTATTTATATTTTTATGATTTTTCATCTACATTTTTATGCTTTTATTATTTGCAATTAATTTTTTTTTATCAATATTTTTATGTTTTTTTATCTACATTTTTATGTATTTATCATCTATGTTTTCATGGTTTTTTTCTTTAGTATCTACAGTTTATAAGTTTTTTATTTATATTATTAATATCTACATTCTTTATGTTTTTTACCTGCATTTTATGTTTTTTATCAACATTTTCATGTTTTTTTTTAAATCTATACTTTTATGTTTTTTATTCATATTTTGTTTTTAACATCTACATTTTTTGTTTTTATTGTCTACATTTTTATGTATTTATTATCTATGTTTTTATTTTTTTTAATATCTACATTTTTTAAGTTTCTTATGTATATTATTAATATCTACATTCTTTTTTTTGTATGTACATGTTTTTATCTATATTTTTATGTTTTTATTATCTACATTTTTTATGCTTTATAATATCGGCATTGTTATTTTTTACCAATATTTTAATGTTTTCATTATCTACATTTTTATCTACGTTTTTATTTATATTTTAAGTTTTTTTTATCTATGTTTTATGTTTTTAGTATTTCTATTTTATTATTGATATTTTTATGGCTTATTTTATAATCTATAGATCTACTGTCTAGTCAGTTGCTAATAGTAATATTTACCGTTTTTACATGATAAAATTTGGTAATTGTTGATATAATCAATGTCCCTAGGAAAGAACTTCTAGGATAGGATTGGTAGGTCCATCGTAGACTCTTGTTCTTTCCATTCAATTGCCGAAAGTGGTATGTTATCACAAATGAATGTAGACATTAGAGGTTTTGAGCTGATATACATCTCCCTGTACACATTGTCCATGAGATTGTGGAGACAGAACTTCTAGGAAAGGATTGGTAGGTCCAACCTAGACTCTTGTTCTATCTCATAGGGAATGATACAACATATCACTTCAGTTTCTGAAAAATACTGCCTTTAAATAGAAACCTAGTCCAGTAATTAAAAGCAAACAATATTTCTAATTAACATGTTTTTTGGATTTCTGGTAAAATGCATTTGCATAACTTTTAACTATCATACATTTTTTCTGATTTACTTCATGAAGTGACCATGAAATTGAAAAAAAAACCTGATTATGACATAAATCAATCAATATAACACTAGTAGTATTTGATGGACTTTAAATTTGGTGATAACGATAACTTAACACTACACAACCTAATTTAACCAAAAACTTTTTATACACTTATACATTGCATTTGAAGGGAAAAAATCAACTTAATAAGCCAGTCTGTTATTCAGTTAGTTTGTCAAACTTGACCTAAGATCTTAATGGTTTACTTTGATAAAGGGAGATAATTCTGAAATCTAGGAACTGGCTATTAATCTTATATTGTCTTATGGTGGGCTGAAATCTTGACTGAAACACAAAAGAGACTTTGAGCATAGTTAACAATATAATGCTTGTTTCTGAGGGTGATAGGTGCCAAGTACTTTGAATATTTGCTGTTGTAATTGATTTATGTATATATACATGAGACCTTTAAATAGTATGTTGCCTATCATTCACAACATTGTACCCCTAGAAGGATGTGAATAGTACAAGGTATATCATACTATTCCATATCATCATGGATGGGGCATATAAGGGCTTATTATCAGGTATACATACATCATACTGCAAAGCTGAAATGTTACAAAAATACTTTAAACACCCACTAAAAACAATATATTATTAATCCTTTTTGTAAAATTTGAATATTCATCACACCTGTTTTGAAAAAAAAACATCAATTCCATGAAAAATAAACCAAGAAACTTGAGGAACAGAAAAAAATTAATAATAAGAGAGATGTCAGACTGTTGACAAAAATAATTAAGAACAAAAAATAAGGCAAATAATAGATAACTGTGAAAATCAGTAATATCTGAGAAGACTTACTGAACAACCCAAAGAACCAATGAGTAAAAATGATACCAACATTCAGAGAAAAAACTATGTATAAAAATATTACCAAGTTTTCCTTATTTTTCTTTTAAAAAATAAACTGTTGACTTGAGAATTGTAAGAATAAAAAAAATGATTGAACTCTATTTTATTTAAGATTTTCACCAAAATATTGAAAAACTTAAGCATGTTTCACCAGTTGCTAGCCATATAGTAAAAGTATTCAAGTAATGAGAATTAACAAAAAGAAAAAAAAATACCTTATCCAACAATTAAATTAAAAAATAAAATTTGAAAATGCAGGAGTTTTAAATCTAAAAAAGTAACTATCAATATTAAAATCTTAGCCAAAAATTTTAATTAAACATTTTTTTAAGAGATTTGTCAGACTGAATATTTGATTTAATGATTATTTTTTGATGAGGTTGATGGAAATGTTTGAAAAAGTGGATGGCTAGCACTCAGGAGGGGGTGGGGTATCACCTCTCCAGCAGTTAATTTTGGCTTTGGCATTGGTTTTGTTCTTTGGAACTGTATCAAGGACAGCATCAATTGCATCAGTGCCTTCATTTCTGTAAAAATAAAACAGTTAAAACTTTGCGAGATGTTTTGTCAGAAATCAACATCCTATGATAATATTTCCAGAAAATCATCAAGGAAACTGAAAGGAGCCATGTGGGTCAGGTAACAGTCACAAAACAAGACATTCCAATACATATCTCCTTGTGTTTGAAAACAGTCCATGGATTACAGAAAATAAATAGAAATTATGATCGTTGGTAATATGACAAGATTAAGATAATTGATACCAGTATATGGACATGTACACTTACTCAATAACCCACAGTTGAAACTTGCTCAAGCCATTCATCCAGGTCTTTCCACCCTTATGTTTTCTTTTGCATCTTTGTTTAAACAACTCAGTGCGAAGGAATTGTTCTACATAGTATGCCTTGTTGAGGGGACTTAGACCTTCCAAATCTGTTGGCCACACGATTCCTCTGTCTGGTTTCAAGTTAGTCTAAAAAAGTAAAAAAATATATTAAGTGTAATTATGTGTCTAATTACCTAAAATATTAGTAACTTGATAAGCACACTGATGTGAAAATCAAGTTTGATCTATGATATAATTTTTAATCAATACCACCAAAATGAGATGAAGTCTGTAAAGAAAGTTAAACAATAATAAAAAATATTCAATATAATGCCAATTAGTATAAAAATATTACACTATGGACATTTGCAGCTGCAAAATCAAAATGTACACCATCCATTTTGAAAATGTTTGCACCTAGTGTAATATCTAACTTTACCTGATGTGTTTTCTTTTTGGTCACATTTATTTTGTGATTCTTGACAGTGTTGTCAGGAGTTGCAGGCTTGACTTCAATCACTCGTTTGCTAGACAAAACAGACTCAGTCCTATGTTTCAGGTTATTGATGCATCTGCGAATGAAGCCTGGTTTGTGGTTCTCACTGTCTAACTCTGTATCAGTCTTCATTTTGGGTGTTATGCTGACCTTCATGGGTACACGATGGTCTTCGGTCTCAGATTCCGGCGTGCACTTTTTAGGTGGAGCAACCGATCTGCGAGGCAGTGGTTTAGCTTTATCCCAGACATCTTTCCTGGTCAGCAGACCTTTGTTGATTTTACCAAGCATTCTTGAAGGATGCTTAGTAGGACTCACTCTGCTAGTACACGGAACTGGACTTTGGACAACAGGAAGCTTAAAAGTGGTGTCTTGGCAAACATGTGATGTTGTTGGTGGTGATTTCACATCACCATCACTATCACTCATTGGCTTAGGAACAACCAGCTCGAGAGCAAGTGCCCCATCATTACCCTGGAAATGATTGTCAGAAAACATGAAACTCTCACAAAAATGTATTTGTAAACAACATTATATAACATGAAAGTATAAACTATGTTAACTACTTTAGGTAGCATGTAAAGAAGGACTTATTGGAATGTTAGCATATCACTTAAGTACAAGATTTGCTAAATGGTAAATATAATGACAATGTTTGAATAAAGTAACAATTGACATGAAGTGGGAAAGTGAAACAGTGATGACCTCACTTACATGGTTTGAGTATCTGAACACTTGTTTATATTTGTCCAATTATTTCTGAGTACTCTAGCTTGACATGCCATGGTTTGTGTTCATGATAAATGGACTATTAAGTTGCTTTTATTGTGAAATATGGAGTATCTGCTGTATTACTTACAATGTTTTTGCCTGCGGTATTAACACCAGTCTGTACACTTTCATTTCTCTGTGCATCGATTTTCTAGAATTGGTATTTAATTATTTAATCATTCATTACACATTATTGCTTTTCCTCATCTTATCATGAATTGACTATACATCAATTGATATCTATATTGTAAACATGAATGCACATGACTACAGAATATATGTGTCCTTGTTGTCATATTACATGAATATAATATGAGGAACATCATAATTCAATAACCATAACAAGGCCATAACATTTAATATTACATTTTAGAAACACAAGAACGTAGAACATAAAACACATGCAGCAATATTTTGTAATAATGAAACACACAACTTATTTAGAAATGTATTATAATAAATTGGATCGCCATTGAAAAGAAACAGTTTACCTAATCAAAAATTTGAAAATGTATCAACTGAAATGATTTCATTAAGCAAATCTGACACAGACTATACCATTAAAAAATCAAGAAATATCACCATATAACAGAAAGCAATTTGGCTTACTTACCTCAGTCTTTTCAGCGTATTGCTCCTCAGTCTGTTTGCATTCAATGCTCTGATTATCCTTTTTCTGAAATAAAACAAATACATTATAAATCTTGCAAATGTCAAAATGATACAGAAACAGGATTTTTCCTTCGATAGCATTGGCTATTTACAAGAGTCTTCCACTCAGGAAAAGCATTAAAATCATTAAGTTTTCCCCTAAAATTAAGTTTCCATCAGGTTTTTTCTTTCCCTTTTTACAAAATTACCATGTTATTTTCCCTGAATTTAAGAAAAGGCCCCTTCCCCACCTATGAAAAAAAGCAAAAGGGCCCCTTCCCCTACCTATGAAAAAAAGCAAAAAGGCCCCTTCCCCGACCCAAAAAAGTGAAAAGACCCATGAAAAAAGCCCTGAAAGAATATTTTTTCAATACAGGAGAAGAAAGCTTGAATACAGAATTGTAAGATAACGATTTTGTTAGAAAAAAAATTTGTTTGTTGTATAGTAGAAAAGAATTTGCTAATGTAAGTACAAATGTATACCATTTACCTTGCCATACTGTGACCTACAGAATTCCTCAAATTCTTTCTGTGTTTCTGGGTCTTCAAAGACTTGGTCGATGGCTGAAAGGGATCTATCAGATGAGCTGCTGGAGGAGGAGGAGGAGGATAAAGTGATGACTTCATACTCAGGAGTGACTGTATCGTCCCGATACTCAATCTCTGGTATATCTGTACAGAACTCACCAACAAGAGCTGCAATCTTGTCATAATAAGTCTGAAGTTCATCCTCAGTTAGATTTGCTTTTGCTGAAATTACATGTAACTTTTGAGTGTGTGTATCAGTAAAATATTACTTTGAGGTTTCTACCATGCAGTAATTCATAAAAATTATAATACAGAAACATGTGAGTATTAAGACTGGAATGTTCAGAGATTATAACAGTAATGATGGCCATTATGAATTATTGCAAAACTATCATAATGTTATGACAAAATTATCAGAATTACACATACCATGTACATGTAATTGAATTGAAAGGAACAAAATTGGAAAAACTACATTTCACAAAACATACTTTTTATAAACAAAAGCTAAAATGAAGTTATTTCAGTGTTTGAACTCACTTTCAAAAGCACTAGCCCAAACTATTGGAAATAAGCAATTTACTGCTATCCAAAATACACAATTTTAAAACATTTCAAGAGCCCATATAGAAATTTACTGGCTGTAGTTAGTGGGTTTGAGCAAAGACTGTTATTTTACATATTAAAATGTAATCTACTGGTAACCTGCTGGGTTTTCACTAGTTTTCAAGTTGAGGGTCATTTTAAATGACCCTTATCCGATGATAATTTGAAGAGTCAACAAAATCTTATTTCAAATTTGACCCTTTGGTACAAATTCTTCAGAGACAAAAGCCTTGTTTTACTGATTTCAAGAGTCAAAATGCTGTTTAAGGCCCAAATGTATGCCGAGATATGTCATAGGTGACAACGATCTTTGATTAGCGGGGTGCTACTGTACTATTTTCTAATTATAAATTTGGACATGCGTATTTAGTACAAAGGACAAAATTACTGTATTTCTAGTATTGAAAAAGTTACTGTACTTAATCATTCATGAATATAAAAAGTCAATGAACTTAATGTTAATCGATTTATTCCTTGTCTAAAACAGGGACTCTACATAATGTAGAGACTAGAGTAGAGACTCGGAGAATCCCTTTCTATAATTAGACCGACATTGAAAGTAGATAATGTCATAATTATGTTCTTAACAATGGACGATAATATATTAACGACAATTATTAAATATGCCAATTCTTACTTTTTCACCGATCTATTTCACCGTCGAGTTAGAGATTTCATTTCACATTAAAAGTTTAAATTCATCTGGAACAAATCGCGAATTCTGTAATGACCAAATGAGGACTGATTCCCGTCAGTCATGAATATTCTGTAGATCTAATAAGCGTCTTTGTTTAAGAGATCAGCGGTGGAACCAACAGAGTACGGATGTTTTAAACTCCACACAAAACGTACCGGGTCGGATTGAAAGGATGTGTGAAGAGAGGAGAGCGTTAAGAAAAACAATGTTTCTTTTGTAAAATTATGTAAATTTCATCATTTGCGTTTATTGTTATCGTCATGATGCTTAATTCATACGCTCACTACAATAATCAAAGTTTCATATGGTTGATATTATTCATTCAATTCCATGGTTCGGATTCAAGCATAGACCTATACCATGAATTATACAGTATGGGTCTTTGGAAAACTACAAGTAAATAAATTTCATAAAATATAAAATTTACTTGTAATGTCACATTCATGTCAATGACATTATTGATACTCGAAAATTTCATGTTTAATTACTTTTTAAAAGTGGAGAATACGGTAAGATCATAATTAGTACTTGATAATCAGTTAAAAACATTGCAATATGGATTTTTTCTAAATTGAATTAAGGTGAAAAATGTGTACATTTATATTTATCTGATATATTTCATTAAAAATACATTTATAGCTGAAAATAACAAAGTGACAAAGTAATTGTATGTACAACAGACAAAGAGGAATCAGCCGGCAACCATTTGGTTATACTGAAAATAAGAGCAAATTCTCAACAACAAATTGTCGATCGCTTCAAACGGATTTATGACACACAAACAAAACGATCAGATAAAGTGTTAAGTGTTATCTTATTAACCAACCTGCAAATTTTCTAAGTTTCTCTTCCTCGTTCAACACTGTCAGACTCACAAGTCGGTCTATCTTGTCTTTCCTTGTCATCAAACCTAATTTCCGGCGAACAAACGCCAGAGGGCTTTCTTTGAGCTCCGGACGACTTAGTTTGTTGCCCATATAATGTGTTATGTACACATTATTTATGCTTGCATTCGGCTCAGCGCGGGATCTAACAACAAACTGTGTCTTAGAGACGACGTCAGTGACGTCATGACGTTCCGTTCGGGCATGCGCAACAAAGCAGATGTTAAATCCTATCAAAACACCATGTTTTTCTTCTGAGATCAAGCAATTGACTCTTAGAAACTCACAGAGGTAATTTCTCTTTTAATATCCACAATAGTTTGATATTACGTGAGTAATATAATACCATTTGATAATGGAATTATAAGAAAGGCATATGTCGTCTAACAATAATAAATTTTCACTAAATGAAATGTTTCAACAACTCTTTTTTTAGGAGCTGAGAAAGGTGATTAGAAAGCAGTTAATAAGTCCTTGTTTATTTAAGGCAATGCCAAGTAAAAAGAAGTATGTTTGAATCAATTTCGTCGAATCAGATTCGAAAAATCGATCAAATTGATTGCATTAAAAGTATTTCTTACTGAATCGGGCTGTTACATGATAGACGCCTTAATTGACAAAGTGTGTTTAACGTGATGATCCAAGTCCAATGACGTTTGCGTACATGTACTGAGCATTCGCCTGCTGCCGCCGTGACCAGGATTCGAACTCATAATCCCGAGATCCGAAGGTCTTGCGCTCTGCTTAGAGCTATTTGGGTGATCTTATTTGTGCAAAATAGCTGAAGCTAATGATGTTTGTTAGTCTGAATGCGTCTTGTGACGATAAGAATGTATTGATGCTTACATAAACAAATTCAATTGTTTAATTCAACTTTCTTGTTAGATAGATGAAAATAACATATACATGTATGTGGAAATGAGAATTTTGTTTTTTTGTCAGTTTTGTCAGGAAGTGTGGAATATTGAAGTATCTAAGTAACTATCAATGATATAACGATAATGAATTATTATTTTTATAATATTATCATTTTAATAGCATTTAGCCGATGATTACCGTATCACGGATATGCAATGTAATACCTTAAAAAAGTAAAGACGGGTAGGCAAATGATGGAAACTGGGTGTATTGGTCAGACAGTGGTAACCAGCTCTCCTCCGGTCCACCCATATTACTGCTTAATTTCATGGCATATACATATATAAAATATTTGTGAGAAACCTTCGTTCTTGTTTCATTTTGCCCATATATTGGTGGTTTCTATTTAATTTTATTTTAATTTTACTAATCACTACAAACTTTATATCGTTTAATTGATCTGGTTTACATGAATATAAATATATTCATGTACAAAATAACTGTTAGAATTCATTCATAATAATCACTCAAATTACTGGACATAATAAGGTATATCACCGAGTACATGATGAACATTTTATTTTGAATTGGCCAATCATTGCACGTTCTTTATAGATCAGTTTTGGTTTTCCCGACAAGCGCTGTTACTATAAATAGATACTCAACCGGATTTGTGATTAATACGTACGTAAGCTATGTATTTACCGTTTCTAAAACTGTCTGTCTAGTGAAGCAGATATGGAGCTGTTTGGTCCTGGAATAACACTTAAAATACACTGCGCCTTACCCCGAATGAACTGCATACGAATGTTTTTTTAATCGCTGGAATCCTACACCAGATGTTTCCATGATTACAGACGTAAAAGAGAACATTACGCAGGAATGTATGTAGTGACACTGAACTGTGTATGACGGTATTCTGTGATTTTCGCATCGCATTTTGGTCATGAAACAATTTCATTGAAAATTGATTGATATGAAAATGCCATAGTATCAATGAATACAGGTGTATTTGCAGATACAGGTTTCAACAAATATACAAAATATTGCATTTCTATATAGCTTTACAATTTTCGTTTTCATTATTATCCCGACAAGGTGCCAGCCTATGTGTTAGTACACTTGTATAAAAGTGAAATCCATGAACCACATATCCAAAGATACATACATGTACACGTGTATAGTGTATGTCTTTGACTTATCTAAGGTTTAGATATAAGAATTTAACCTTTATTCGCGTCATTGACAAGTTATGTGGACTCGGACTATTGACATGTTTTTGAAATCATTGTGTGCGGTTTCTTATCAGATAAGGAACAATAAGTACAAACACAATTCAGAAATTCAAATAGAAAAAAAATGAATCACCTTAATGTGATTCTATCTAATTAACACCATTAGATAGGTAAATAAAAGGCTAACACTAACAATGTAGGGAACACGCACGCACGCGTGTAGGACTGGGAATTGCTTATTTGTATTTTTACCATCATCAAATGTGATCATATTTATATACATGTACTTAATTATTGTCATTTAACTTTCCATATCTAGTTTTACCAATCTTGCATTTTTATTTGTAAGTAACCATGGCTGTTAGTGCGAAATCAAATACCAGAGAAAAAAATATTTGAGATAACGCATCCATAAAAAAGAAATGTAAAAATGCAAAAAGCATCATGTTTGGCGTAAAATTAACGTTTTCACTTACCAACGTTAAGGTTTTAAACTGCTTTTCGAATCTATTATACAAACACAAACATAAAATATACGAGTATTGCCAATCAATGTTCTAGACGATTAGATATGTAAAAAATCAATCCATGCATTTTGTCTTATTTTATCTAATAACGATAACAACCCCGAGAAAGACAAAATGTGGCCTTTATTTACAAATGGCCTTTATTCGGAGGTCAGACTGTTCTACTTAATCAACGATGGTTTTTCAAAGAGTGGCCTTTATACTCAGGATGAGAGGGGTTCCAAACACAGGTTAGACTGTAATAAGATTTTGATGAAAGACGTGCAGAGCTTCTTCCTGTGTTAACTACAGTTAGATCCTGTTACCACACTCTTCGCTGACAATATCGTTCCAGTACCTCACTAAAACGCGGCATCCATCAGCGGCAAGACCCCGTTCTATCGCCTTGTCACATAACTCCCTGGATGGTAGGCTGACTATCCAACGATCTAATTGGTTGTGATTAGAAGTCCTTTTAGACAATGGGTCAAACTCAATTGATTTAACCTAGAATGTGAAAGGGTTTAGTAGTTTCAAAAAAAGAAAAAGATCATGTACATTTGTACATGTATATCCAAATATGATCGACAACGAAAATAACAGAACAACTGTTGGAGTTTACAATGTATATCAACATTTAACATATAAAACATCCACTTCAATGGATACTAAATTGTTATTGCACATACATTGTACTTGGAATTGATCCGGAAATATGACAGAGAAAAATGCAAAGGAATACGAAACATGGCACTAGCAATGTTGATACCAGATAGCGTATAGCGAGGACTTTGTACAGCAGATTAACTGACCTACCTAAAAAACTAATTATTGTTATAGATAAACTGTGCCATAATTTAAAATCTATCAAGTTTGTGTTAAAGACACGTCCGTAAGTAGACATATACATATACTTGTATACATGTACATATATACATACTAGAACACTTACCTTACATTTCAGCTGAGTCTCAACTAACAACCTAACTTTATTGTGGTCGTATTTCCAGCTATTGCGTAGGCTAAAGCAGATAGCGTTGCTACGTGCTCGCTCCTCTATTTGTCTGATACGCCCTTTCTTCCTTGATTTATTTGACCATTGCACTGATACCTTGATTACCTGCAGGACAAATCTGTGCTGAGACTTCGCAATACTTTTCCGACGCGTCATTTTGTCGTTCATCACGATGAATTTAGACACAAGTCGTTTTATGAAACCTATTTTAGTACAATATATCCGATTTCAAGAAGATATTTCCTGTTATTTATCCAAATCTGTTGTCCCTTTCCAGTATAATGCTTGTAGTGTGATTAAAATTACACCTAAATAAGTATATTTTCTAATTTCCGTCAACTTGAATGTTTTGTACTTAATATTGTGTTAACTATTATAGTTTCCGTAAGGAGAAGCATCTAAAGCAGTGATGGATATTACGTCTGAATAAAGCACCATTCTAAATGTAACCTTATGTGGCCAATAATTAAACATTTATTAAACAGATATAATCAAACAATCATATCCTTTCAATCATTCTAAATTTCTTTTATCAGCATAATTGAAGTCTCCTTTCGTAAGGAAAACGATTAAGTAATGGCCGATTAATTTATTATTTATATTTTAATTGGCACGATAAGAATTGATCTCATGCAATATCTGACGTCACGCAAGCGACTTAGAAACAGATTCTAAATAATAATTTGATAATCTAAAGTAACACAGGTCTAATAAGTCCTTTGACCCCCCGCCGGAATGAGAGAATCATGACATACACCTATGTATCCTAGGATAAATATACACTAGAAAGTTTACTGACTTTAAATGAATTATAGTACGGCTAATGATAATATTTTTATGCCAACGCTCCAAAGTTTTGGCTTCCTTGTGAACTATTCCAGAACCAACACGACATGGCTCGAACCTTGGGTAGTACGGAACATTAAACTATTCTCACGGAATGTAACAATATATTACCTGTAATATATTATCTACATTTGCTCAATTCACTATTGTGACCTATGAACCTATCATAATGTTTGAATTATATATTCACCATTGCATAAAAACAACAAACCATGACTTGTTGTTGAACAGCAAATTCATTATCGTACACATGACTTTTTCCTTATAAAGACATTGTTATACAAGGTACATTTGTCAGTTAACTATCTTGTTAAAAGCTACAGTAACTAGCATTACAGTTAAACCTGCTAATAAAGACCAATTTTCGGATAATAAAGAACTCTTTTTTCGAAGCGATTCTCATTCGTAGGTAAAATTGAACGGTACATGTTGGGAATAAAATCACTGGACGTTAAAGTCAAGTGGTTTCTATTCACAGTGGCCTGTATTCACGGCTAGATTCTATTCACACGGTATTGAACATTGGTTTAACTGTATATAATTTATCACATGATGATTCATCATATATTCATGTATTACATTGTTAGACCAGGGAAAGAAACAAACACATATAAAGGTTTTTACATATTTACTGTATCGTCATAATGTTAAGGTATACTGAAAGTATCATAAGAGGAGGAAACATGATCATCCAACTATTACTGAACTTCCGAAGGAAGCGCTCCTGTAAACGAGATCATTAAATATAATACATGTGCATACATTTCCCCACGCCGATCAGCAAATGACAGTTTAATAATCTGTACTCATTTGATGAAACTGGAAACGACAAATTTTCCACACTAACTGAAATAATTTTTAGTTTTATTATACTCAGTATTGATTCTAATTAATGATAATAATTAAATAAATAAATGATGACCAGTTAAATTACCTGGCGCTCATAACGCTTCATAAAATAAACTAAATGTATTGTTTACTTTCATCAACTAAAATGACAAGCATTGATTTGAACATGCCAGCAATTATCTGAAACTAGAGTTTTAACCAACATAGCCAAACTTCAGTATGACTATCATAGAAGAAAAATCAAGTACATCTGTATTTATAAATGCACGAATGAAACTGGCTCGTATTTTCAGAATGTTGCACTGAATTAGTTGTAAAACATATTTGCTTACGACAGCTCGTAAATGTTAAAATCAGATCAACTGTTGTCGATTTTAAAGACATTACTTCATACAAGAGCGCGGTTGTCGTTTTGGTGAAGATCAGATCTCATCTTAAATGTCCAGGATACGACCCTGGCCAGAGTATTTAGGCT